>CAXITT010000607.1:452535-476674 GCA_964033795.1 Lymnaea stagnalis | reverse complement strand
ATTTTTTTTTTTTTTTTAATATACGTATTAACATAACGTGACACTTGAGCAACGCATACAGAACTGATCAAGAATTGATGACGTCATTTAGTGATCTTTATATTCAATTAATATGCATCATTGGCTACCGATACTTTTTTCAAGTATTTTGAGTAAAGAATTAAGAAAAAATACATATTAAAACGATAGTTATTAAATTTTTTTAAACTATGCTTTAATGAGATTAAAAACGAAAAACATTTATTTTCTGGCAAAAAGTTATAACAGTATAATGCCCTATTTATATTCAATCAATCTATATACACTTATATGTTTATCATACTATGCATCTCTCAATGGGTCTTCTTATGAACAAAGCAGTGTGTGTTTTTCTGGACAAGACAATGCATTTTGTTATGAATATGAAACTAGAACTCTTTATGAGTCAGAATAAAGGTAATATTAAAACTTCGCGTTTGTTACTTAGGAAGAGAGTTTACTATATGAGGAAAAAATCTCCTCTCAAGAGACTCCTCTCAAAAGTCTCCTCTCAAAAATCTCCTATGAAAACTCTCCTCACATAAGTCTCTTCTCAAAAGACTACTCTCAAACATCGGTGATACTGGAAACAACAATGTATTTATATAAAATGACAGTTGAACAGCGCATTTCATTATTATAACTTGACTCTTGAACAAGACATTGCATTAATAAAACGTAAGATGTGAACAACACGTTGTATTAATATACCATTAGACTTGAAAAAAACACTTTAGAAATGTAACATGACACTTAAACTATACACTGTTTTAATATAACATAGATTTTGATCAACACACGGTGTTAATATGACTTAGCACTTGATCATCTCTTTGTATTAATATAACGTGATTGTTCATTTCTCAAAAAACGAAATCATTAGACACACATCAAGGTTTTGTTTAATTAACACAATGAAAGACAATTTGACTTTATTTATTTTCAAAAATGTCTCCTTTTAAACAATAAATACAATTCACATTAAAATGTTTTTGCGTCCACTGATTTACCTAAACCTAAAACATTCNCATCAAGGTTTCGTTTAATTAACACAATGAAAGACAATTTGACTTTATTTATTTTCAAAAATGTCTCCTTTTAAACAATAAATACAATTCACATTAAAATGTTTTTGCGTCCACTGATTTACCTAAACCTAAAACATTCTTTGAATGCATTAACTGATTTACCTAAATGTAAGCTGTCCATTATAGTTCATTTTGATTAGTTCGTTAAGGTCTACACTCTGTATGAACAGTCTTTTGATACATCCACTGATTTATCCAAACCTTAGATGTCTCAAGTAGTTGATCTTGTTTAGTATCAATATCTTTAAGAATGAGCTAGAGTCACACAAAGCCAAAAGTGAGATTTGATTTAAGAACGTTCCGATTCCTTAAAACAATCATAGTTATTTTTTAAATTATTTTACGGAATTTGAATAAATTTAAATGAGCAAAAATATTTGTAATCCACTTTTATTTCATTAAAATTTAAGGCTATATAATTATACACTACAAATACATTTAAAGCTATATAATTATACATTACAAATACATTTAAAGCTATATAATTATACATTACAAATACATTTAAAGCTATATAATTATACATTACAAATACATTTAAAGCTATATAATTATACATTACAAATACATTTAAAGCTATGTAATTATACCTTACAAATACATTTAAAGCTATATAATTATACCTTACAAATACATTTAAAGCTATATAATTATACCTTACAAATAAATTTAACGTATCAAAAGAGGAACTATTTTAAGAATTTTATATGTTTTTTAAAGATATGGAAAAAAAAGTATACAAATCATGATCAAAAAATTACACTGTATTCACATTAATCGGGAAAACCCAAGCTTCATTCGTTTTTAGTGTGTCTTTTACTTTGTTTTAATATTGCGAAACAAAATTTTAAATTAATTGGTTTTAAATAATCACGCAAATGGCGTTATAGAGCGAATAGACTATTTCGCCAAAACTCATAGGTTTCTTTACATTTAATAACTGATCATGTATTTTCCATTCTCAAGTAAAATTTATAAATACAATATATTGCTTTTTAAATTGTCAACAAAACACACACTCATTTTCTTTGTATATTTTTTACACTTAAAAAGTTTTGCCATTTTTTATTCTAAAAACATACTTTTATCAAAATTATAAGGCAATAAAAACTAACCCTTAAATATAATTCTAATAAGAAAATGCGGTTCAAGTCGATCAGTGCAGCGCAACTCCATAGCTCAAAAGCATTCACTAATCCACTTATACCTCATACAAATAAGAACGAACCATATGAAGTGAAAAATATTTTAGTTTACGTATGGAAGGGACTACAAAGCCATGGTAGATTTTCTAAATGTATTTAAATCTGGGTGAGGGAGTGGTTGGTCAGATTGTGTCAGGCAACATAATATACGAAATGCAATGTGAACATTTTTACGTGGATGACAATATAATTCAATTCTATGGTATTACATTTGTGCAAAAAGAGATGCTACATTCTCTTTCTACAAATATGGATATGTTCATTTTGTCCAAAAATGATTGAATGATCAACAGTGATTTTTATTATAGAAATAAAATAATTATAAAACATGTAAACAAAGATTTCAATGAAAATTAGTGTGTTTAAACTGAAACAACTTTGATGCCACTCAAACAGCCAATGAGAATTAGAGTGTGGTAACTGACACAACTTTGTGACCACACAAACAGCCAATGAGAATCAGCATGTAGCAACATACACTATATGGCTGACCATTTTCCTTCCACTGAAACAGCCAATGAGAATGAGTGTGTGTAAACTGACACAACTTTGATACCACACACACATACGAAGAGAATGTCTCAGACAATACGTGTGTGGAACTGACAAAACTTTGTCATAGTTTACATTTGCAAATATCCGAAACTACGAAAAACCATGCATGATTTCTCTCGAAAACATGTCAAAATTTGTTTGTTTTTTTCAATCTATAGAAAATATATATTTTTAATTATACCATTTAATTAAAGAATATATTAAGTGGTTAATAGCAGTCATAGATAGATGATCAAGGCTAGCATTGTTTTAGTATAATTAAAAGTCATATATCTATGAGAGGCAGTGGAGATTATTTAAGCGTTAACTCTCTTCAAGTAAGGATCCAATTCAAGAACTCTTCAATATATATATATATATATATATATATATATATATATTATTTTCTACTTTAAAGTGTGTAGACAATAAAAGTGCGTTTCTTAATTTACTTGGCGAAACGTCAAGTAGGGCATACTCTTTATTCATTTGCATTGCATCCCTAGATATAGGGATTGAATTCAGATGGACTACAGCTTTAAGTAAAAAAAGAATAATCCCCTTGCTAAAATTGACCATTATCGAGCAGTATAATGAAGCATATTTAATGGTATATAAAAGTTTATTCAAAAAAAAATATTAAGAGTTTTTATTTCCTTTAAATCTAAAATATAATATAAATATATTGTTCACAATTTTTGAAAAAAATTCAAGTTTTTCTTTAGAAAATTTTATAAAATTACATGTGCATAGGAAAAAACAACAACAATACATCTGTCTCTAAGCTCTTCAGAAATATCCACAAAAAAGTTTAGAAAACTAAAGCGATAGTTTCACTTGAAAAAACATTTATATGCCATGAAGATTATTTAAACTAGAAGATAAAATTACAAAAAATGTGTGTGGAAACTAGAATTAACAGCCAGTATAAGAATATAAGATTGTTTCATTTAAGAGCCCTTATTACCCGACAGGGCAGTGGAAAATAAAAATAGAGACAGTTCAATAACTTAAGTTATCACCCTTGTTATTTACGGATGTTTTATTTCTCTAAACCAAGTTTATCAAATGTGAAATAACTATTACAATTTTAATTTAAAAAAAAAATGTTTCCGATATTTGCAAATGTTAACGATGACAAAGTTTTGTCAGTTCCACACACGTATTGTCTGAGACATTCTCTTCGTATGTTTGTGTGGCATCAAAGTTGTGTCAGTTTACACACACACACATTCTCATTGGCTGTTTCAGTGGAAGTAAAATGGTTAGCCATATAGTGTATGTTGTTACACGCTGATTCTCATTGGCTGTTTGTGTGGCCACAAAGTTGTGTCAGTTATCACACTCTAATTCTCATTGCTGTTTGAGTGGCATCAAAGTTGTGTCAGTTTAAACACACTAATTCTCATTAAAATCTTTATATAGATGTTTTATAATTATTTCATTTCTATAATAATAACCACTGTTGATCATACAATCATCGGTGATCACATACTCATCAGCGGACATACAATCATCAGTGATTATACAATCATCTTGTTTTTGTGTGTGTTTGTTTTTTTCTAGCCTCTAACTTGATCCAAATAGAATTCGTTTAGTGATATTGTTGATGTGCTTTAATCTTTGATATCCAATATTCCAATACTAAAATGATCTTTAAAAATAAACTTCAATGAAAACAATCCAATACTAAAATGATCTTTAGTAATGACTTCATTGTTGACTATTTTATACTTAAAATATTTTTAGTGATGCACTTACATGTTGACAGTTCAATACTGAAATGATCTTTAGTGATGTACTTTAATGTTGACAGTTCAATCCTGAGTAGATTTTTAGTAATAAACTTAAATGTTGACAACGGTGACAATTCAATACTGAAATGACCAATGGATCTGTTTATGATGCATTTCAATGTTGTCAATTCCTAAGCATCTTCTTTCTGACATCTTTTTATCATCATTTCACCTTTGCCAAAATAATACTGAAATGACCTGTGGATTTGTCTCCTGTTTTTCTCCAAAACTCTTCCCATCTTACTGTTTAATGTATATTGAGCACACAAGTTAAAAAGTATTTAGTCAAATAAACTGAATTGTGACTTAATATACCGATAACCCTGAAGTTACTGGCAGATATGACCAGATATGGCAGATATGTTTTATACAAACAATTTAGAATAAAATTGGAAATGAGGTTAGGGTAAATGTTTGGTGAGATGACTCTACAGCATCAAGTGGGGGGGGGAGGGTGTTACAACAAAGTTTAAATCCACTTTCATGAATACCACACCTTATGTCACTTATCGGTGGTCTCATGACCATATGTCTAATTTTAGATAGCGCTAGCTGAGCTAGATGACCGTGGAGATGTGAGATAGGAGGGGGATTAGGCGAGACTTCGTTTTATCGTTAGTCCCTTACAGCCGAACTATTTGCCGGGATATTACAGCGCTAGGAGCTCGGCCTCAGCGCAATAAAAATTTGTCAGTTGATAACCCACACCGTTGATAAAAAAAACAAAGTTGATAACCCACACATTTGTTAACCCCAGAGTAGATAAACCACACCGTTAATAAAAAAAACAACAGTTTAAACCCACACCGTTGATAACCCACACCGTTGATAAGCCACACAACTTTTAAACCACACAGTTGATAAACCACACAGTTGATAAATCACACAGTTGATAACCCACACAGTTGATAACTCACACAGTTGATAACCCACACAGTTGATAACCCACACAGTTGATATCACACATAGTTCATAAACCTCACAGTTTATAAACCACACATTTGATAATCCACACCGTTGATATACCATACAGTTGATACCCCGCACTGTTGATAACTAAAAGTTGTTACATTGAAATGTCCGAATGTTTAGTTCCTAGAAACATTTATTTGAAATTTAAAACTGCTCTTTTTTCTTCAGATAAATTGCAGATAAATTGCTTCTTTGGTCAATGTTAGCACAGTATTTAACCAGATTCAGAAGAATGTTTTCTAAAACAAGCACAATTAATATAAACGACTTGACATTGATCATCAAAATGCAACTTAACAATAAACGTTCTTGTATTTGATATCTTTTGTTAGCTCTTTACTCGATTCTCATCTGAAAACAATTCAATTATAAAAACAATGTGTTGAAATGGTTAGAGCAGTTTGTTTCTTTTTCTAATTTTAAATACCGTTACAATTTTTGGCTAAGCACAACATTTATAATCAAATTATTTGAACCTCTAATTTGAGACCCCTCGAATCTCGGATTGGTCTTTAGTATCGGCGACAATTGCCATTTGATCACTTTCGGCTGAAAAGAAAAGGTAACTTTTGGTTCAATTTCGGGTTATTGCCGAAAGTGATTGCGATTTTCGGCCATCATTTTTAAAATGTCCTTCTCCCGGTTGGTAATGTGAAGGCACAATTGTCAGCAAATAGTAGCTTGAGAATAAACTGCATTAAAATGTATACACGCCCCTTAATAAAAAAAAGATACAGTTATCACATTTTTATAGATAAATGGAATAGTTGAACTTGATTATTTCAAAATGTGTATTTTATGACCTCAGTTCTTTTAGCGCAAAGTTCTTCGTATGATTATGAGCAGTTATTTGGGGGAAACTGATGCTATGCAATATATTAAACAAGCTGCTACAACTGATGAAGTATTAAATGTATTATTTCAGGTAATTTTAGTACATTATTTCAATAATAGATCATGTATTATTTCATGCATAATTTATTTCATTATTGTATACATATTAAATGTATTATTTTATGCTGATGAAATATAAAAGCTCATACAAATTCAATGTATATTGACAATCATCTGTAATGATATCAATACAGCCATACTAATACAAAAAACTGTAGTGATATCAATATGATTATACAGATAGAATGGACAGTAGTAATATCAATACCGCAATAAAAATACTCTGTAGGGCTGCACTGTTTAAATTACTTTTTTTACCCCAAGATACGTTATGCCCTAGGTCCGTGAATGCGATTGTGTTGAGTCTGTTCAGTCAGATAGGAATTATCCAATAAGTAAATATTATCATCGTTGAATTAAACAATTGGTTACAGGCTGTTCCCGTATAATGTGCACCTCTAGCTATAGAAACAATAATTTAAAAAAAAAAAACGGATTATTGTTATATAACAGCTTGTTTACATAATTTTTCTCGTGCGTGCCCTCTGATTGACCCCGCATAAGACGCTGTGTTCACAAAGGGGTGTGGCTTAGTCGTTTGATCAGTCGTGTTTATGCCGCCAACAACTAAAAATAATTAATGGGTTCCAAATAGTATTTTGTAGAATGAATGTGATTTTCCATAAGTCTCCTGGAAGGCATCGCTTACGCGACCTATATAAGGGATTGACAGGCATGGACGGAGAGACGGGGGTTCAGATAGATATTATTAACTTTACGATGCATCTTTTATTCTTTGTGTATTTGTGTGCTCATATGTGTTTATTTCGAATTATTTATTGGCACATTTTCTAACTGTGTTAACTGTGTACAATCGGCTTCCAATTGCGCATTGGGTAGAATTTCTCCGGGTAACTTCTGGAATGTACTCCTTAACCCGAGATATGTAAACAACACGTCATAGGTCCTTCTGGAAGCGTCTTACGCTACATGTATATAATGGATTGACAGATACGGAGGACGGAGATTTTCAGATAGATTTTCTTAACATTACGAGGCGTGTTTTATTCTTTGTGTATTTGTGTGCTCATATGTGTTTATTTCGCATTATTTATTGACACATTATTCTAACTGTGTTAACTGTGTACCGGTACAAGATCTACCATACTGTAAGTTGAAGATTGTAATTATATTTTCTTTTCTTTTGTAATTATCTTAAGACTTAATAAATCTTATTAATTGTAACTAGCAACTGTTTTGGGTGTCGTATCTTTAATATTGTTGACTCTATGGTATCGTCCTTTGTTAGGCTCTGTTTACAACGATCCAATTAAAATTAAAATAGGGGATTCATTTCTCCCAATACAAGTCAGTGCGTAACAAATATACTGAATTCAAATGTATAGAGTCGGTCATTGATGTAATTTATGTTTAAAAAATCATGTAAATGACATTGTCAGCTTACTTTTATTGACATATTAAATATGATAATATTACATTTAAAGAATAGTATATTTAACTTCTACCTCATCCTTTGTGGCGCTACAGCAGTGCCTTAGCCTGCTCCATTAAATCCTTCCAGGGGGACCTCATCCTTAGTGGCACTACAGCAGTGCCTTAGCCTGCTCCATTAAATCCTTCCAGGGGGACCTCATCCTTAGTGGCACTACAGCAGTGCCTTAGCCTGCTCCATTAAATCCTTCCAGGGGGACCTCATCCTTAGTGGCACTACAGCAGTGCCTTAGCCTGCTCCATTAAATCCTTCCAGGGGGACCTCATCCTTAGTGGCACTACAGCAGTGCCTTAGCCTGCTCCATTAAATCCTTCCAGGGGGACCTCATCCTTAGTGGCACTACAGCAGTGCCTTAGCCTGCTCCATTAAATCCTTCCAGGGGGACCTCATCCTTAGTGGCACTACAGCAGTGCCTTAGCCTGCTCCATTAAATCCTTCCAGGGGGACCTCATCCTTAGTGGCACTACAGCAGTGCCTTAGCCTGCTCCATTAAATCCTTCCAGGGGGACCTCATCCTTAGTGGCACTACAGCAGTGCCTTAGCCTGCTCCATTAAATCCTTCCAGGGGGACCTCATCCTTAGTGGCACTACAGCAGTGCCTTAGCCTGCTCCATTAAATCCTTCCAGGGGGACCTCATCCTTAGTGGCACTACAGCAGTGCCTTAGCCTGCTCCATTAAATCCTTCCAGGGGGACCTCATCCTTAGTGGCACTACAGCAGTGCCTTAGCCTGCTCCATTAAATCCTTCCAGGGGGACCTCATCCTTAGTGGCACTACAGCAGTGCCTTAGCCTGCTCCATTAAATCCTTCCAGGGGGACCTCATCCTTAGTGGCACTACAGCAGTGCCTTAGCCTGCTCCATTAAATCCTTCCAGGGGGACCTCATCCTTAGTGGCACTACAGCAGTGCCTTAGCCTGCTCCATTAAATCCTTCCAGGGGGACCTCATCCTTAGTGGCACTACAGCAGTGCCTTAGCCTGCTCCATTAAATCCTTCCAGGGGGACCTCATCCTTAGTGGCACTACAGCAGTGCCTTAGCCTGCTCCATTAAATCCTTCCAGGGGGACCTCATCCTTAGTGGTGCTACAGCAGTGCCTTAGCCTGCTCCATTAAATCCTTCCAGGGGGACCTCATCCTTTGTGGTGCTACAGCAGTGCCTTAGCCTGCTCCATTAAATCCTTCCAGGGGGACCTCATCCTTTGTGGCGCTACAGCCCATGCAGGGACCTAGCCTGCTCCATAGCATCCTTCCATTTCTGCCTTCATTGAAAACCCCCAGCACTGTAAAACCTCCTCTACATATTCGATCCATCTCAGTCTTTGTAGACAGGTAAGCCATTTGCACATAGGTTTCTTCATGTAGATCACTTGTGCTCCACTACAATCCGGTATCATTATAATTATACCACAGTCAGCCTTTCTTTTTTATTGTTGCCACCATTGGTTTGTCTTTGTACCATTGATTTAGCTTTTGATTTGTAAAGATTCTCCCAACATGATTGTCTTTCACTGTGCTAAACATTTTCCTTAAGTTTTTCCTACATAACAAATTGAACAGGATCAGGGACCGACTCTCACAAGTGTACGTTTTTACAGATCTGATGATAGAGGTGTATATGGCCGTATGTGTACCCCTAGTGGACATTGTCTGATGATAGAGGTGTGTATGGCCGTATGTGTACCCCTAGAGTGGTCATTGTCTGATAATAGAGGTGTGTATGGCCGTATGTGTACACCTATAGTGGTCATTGTCTGATGATATAGGTGTGTATGGCCGTATGTGTACACCTAGAGTGGTCATTGCCTTCTATTAGATTTTGTTGGACACAAGATGGGTTGTGTCTCCTGATATCCTGACTTTCACCACCAAAATTAATTCATTGAGCTCATTAACGATTTCCCCTAAACACTTGAAGCTAGCCACTCACTGAAATGTGTGTGTGTGTGTGTGTGTGTGTGTGTTTAGTTTGATGTTGTCATCAGCGTGGTTGTTTCGTGACGTCATATATATTGTCTTTGCATCATTTACCTCAAGACCAGCTTTAAACATTGTCTCTTCTATATAATCATTTTTCTAGTGTATTAGAAGTAGTCGGCTGACGTCATAGGTCAAAGTTGAGAAGATAGATAGAGATAATCATTTTCGAGTATTATATAAGTAGTGGTTAATATCTAATGTAAATGTTGAGAAGGTAGTTAAAGAGAATCATTTAATATTATGATAGAAGTAGTCCACTGACATCAAATGTTAATGTTAAGAATGTACATAAAGAGAATCATATACTAATATGGCAGAAGTAGTCAGCTGGCATCGAATCATTTATTAGTTTGATAAAGTAGTCTTTTGACATCTAATGGCAACATTGATAAGGTAGATAAAAAGAATCATTTACTAGTATGATGTAAGTAGCTTGAAACATAACTTACCTTAAACAATATCATTTCACACAAACAATGCAGTGATATGGGAAGCAGAGAAGACAACAGAAGAAAAGCAGCGGACTGATGGGTAAGTAAACTTAAGGTTAGTCATTTTGTGTGTTTGTTTGTTTGTTTTGTCCGGCTCTACCACGGCCACAAAAGTAAATATTTCCCGTGGAGAAAAATGGAAATACAAAAAAACACCAAAAAAATGTAATGGAAAACCAACATTATAATAAAACATAAAGATGACATCATAAATAAGAAGACAAAACGTCAAGAAAGAAAATGTCACCGCACCATGCTCAACTAGTGAATCACTTTTATCAATTGTAGATCAGAGTCTTACGATGTTGGTAGTAACATGGCTGGTGTGTATTCAGGCCTTATAAAACTGATTTAGGTGAAGATAACAAGTATTCTGAATGGGTGTCAAGTGTAATATTAACAAGTATTCTGAAAGGTCGTCAAGTGTAATATTAACAAGTATTCTGAATGGTTATTAAGTGTGATGTTAATAAATATGCTGAATGTAATCAAGTGTGATGTTAACAGATATTCTGAATGGTTATTAAGTGTATTGTTAACAAGTATTCTGAATGGTTATTAAGTGTGATGTTAACAAGTATGCTTAATGTAATCAAGTGTGATATTAAAAAGTATTCTGAATGGTTATCAAGTGTGATGTTAACAAGTATTCTGAATAAGTATCTTGTGTGAAGCGCTATAATTAGCAATATTCATGAACATCTCTATTTGCTCGAGCCTAGAGTAAACTAAATACATTCCAATTGTTGCGCACTTGAAGATGCTTCTTATGGTCCTCAAATATTTAAACTGCACAGAAAACTTATGAAAATCGCAAAATGAAAGAAGACATTTTAGCACATACCTATTTTATATTTGAAAAGTGGTATAAATAATAATAAAGTTACTGATAAGAAGCAAGGTATTATTTTTTTTTCTTAATACCTTGACTTGACGTTAAATGAGGGGGTGGGTGCAAATTAAAAGTAAAATATTAAATTTTCCTTAAAATATCAAGTTGTCTGCCTGACTCGCTTTTGTTAGACACAAATTTGTAATTATCTGATAGCAATTTGAATTCATTTTTATGAATGTTTTAAGTAGGGAAGATGGGGTACTAACTACTTATTCAATAAATTAATTGTTAAAATCATTTTACAAATAATTCTATCACAAAAAATCTGGCGTCAATTTATTTCATGAAACTAAATAAAATAATAAACCATTATTTTAATTTGAAGACGTTACAACAGTGTCAAATGATAATAGTGATTATTGCAAGGGATAATTACTTGCTATGTTAGTGTTGTTTGTTATGGTATTTTTCCCGTTGCTATCCTCCCACAAATGATGTTGTGTTTCTGTACTTCGCTTCAGTGCTACGAGTTACATTGATTTATGTAAATTTTAGGGCTCTATGAATCTGATGCTAATCTTGTTCAATAAAGCTAAGACATCAAGACCATGTCGGTGATAACAATAATGATCTCTGTCACCATATAAGCTTCTGATGTCAGGACAAGTTCGGTGATAACAATAATGATATTTGTCACCATATAAGCTTCTGATGTCAGGACAACATCGGTGATAACAATAATGATCTCTGCCACCATATAAGTTTCTGATGTAATGACAAGGTCAGTGATAACACTAATGATCTATGTCACCATATGAGCTTCTGATGTTAGGAATAGTTCGGTGATAACAATAATGATCTCTGTCACCATATAAGCTTCTGCTGTTAGGACAAGTTCGGTGATAACAATAATGATCTCTGTCACCATATAAGCTTCTGATGTTAGGACAATTTCGGTGATAACAATAATGATCTCTGTCAGCATATAATCTTCCGATGTCATGACAAGTTCGGAGACAAAATAAAATGATCTTTATAAAGAATAATAAGCTAATATTTACACAAGGCTAAAGATGAACAATTTATTACCACGATAATTACCACATACACATTCGAGACGGTCTATGAGTACATCATGCACCACATCAGGTATTACACACACTGGAGACTATCAATGATAGCAACATGCTCCACATTAGGTGCCACACACACTGGAGTCTGTTTATGATAGCATGATGCTCCACATCAGGTACTACACACTGGAGACTGTCGATGATAGCATAATACTCCATACCAGTTACAACACATTGAAATAACTCTGATTCCAAAAAAAATATTAAACAACGTGGCTATCGAGCAAATGTGGAAACATGTTTGTATCGAGAAAGAGAAAGATGCATCCCGTCACTGCTAGACGTAATATCTCACTGGAGTTCTGACGTTATCAAGAAAACCGTTTGCAAACATCATTAATATTTATTTTATTACTTTTCGACTCATAAATTTGTTGTCATCAAGTACATTTTCATTTAAATGAGTTTTGCTAAAAATATTCTTTATACTAGATCTATATCCCAAAAATGTAATTATGCTATTATATATTCTAAATGATGTCGTCATTTAATTTGATAAATATGCATGCCCGCACTGACTGCGTTTAAGTGATTTTATGAATGTGTCATGCTATATTTGATTACGTCAAGAATGAGTAGTAGTATCATGAATGTGTTATACTATATTGATTGAGTCAAAAATTGGAAGTGATTTAGTGAATGTTTTATACTTTAAAGACGTGAAATAAATTTAATTTTATGACAGCTATTGATATTGGAGGGGTATTGGACGACCGAGGATTTTCGTGACATGTTTGTGTAAGAGAGAGTATTTTGGCGTTTCATCTCTACAAGTAGGGAACGAATTCGAGAGTACGAGTGTTCTCGCACATTAAGACCTCTCAAAGAATAGGGAGTACTTTTGATAAAACTTTATGAATTAATACATATATTTATTTTATAATTAGAAATTCAAAGTTTATTATGAGGCTTCAAACGAGAGCTAGAACAATTAATTACGCCATATAATGCCATCATAATGTTTTTTTCTTGTTGCATCAGTTGTATAATTATATTGCAAGACAAGAATTTAAAAATGTTTGTGTGTCATAAAATCCTTCAATAAATCGTTAAAATATATAGATATATAGCATTTATCTCCCTTGTAAAAATATTTTACAATTATCTTTTCAAACATTTTAAAACAATGAAATACATTTAAATATATTTGTTTTGTATAACTTGAACCATGCAATGAACTTTTTTTGTTTAGCCTGATGACTAAAAACCTCTAAAATCTTGAAGTACCTTTATTTTATACTTTTTTAGTACATTTTGCAAGGGTGTTGTTTTTTTTAAAAGAAGTTTTATTGTTTTCTTAATATTTTGCTAATCAAGTTAAATAAAAGTGTGTATCATGAATCATCAAAGTTAGGGTTTTGATATTATAAAATATTAAACAATTTAAATGTAAGCTAGATAATAAATGAAGAAAATGTGTAATAGACCAACTCAAAGCTAAACAATAATAATCAGGTAACAAAATGTCACTGTAGTAGTAGTCTCAACTTAGTGTCAAAACCTTGCTATGCAAATAAACCTCAAAATACACATTACCTACTAAGTATTCCCTTCAGAATTTGAAGTCTTGGCTATTCCTAAAGTATTTACAATTGAGATTTGTTCTTAATGTAGTTAAACTCTTTGCTGTTTCTAGAGTATTTGAAAATCGTGGCTGTTCGTACAGAAACAAAATTTATACGCAGCTACTGTCATTGCCATTTTCTTGGAACAGCTTTTTAAATGCCGAGTGAACAATAATTATTTCTAAGGTTTTCATTTTAACCAAATTGGTGCAATTTACCCAGATTTATCGATTGTTACTTTATATGAAATATTAAGAACAATCTAATTTCAAAGTATCTTTGTAAAACGCACTAAGCTGCCTGATGAGTACACATACTATACAAGTAATTTTTTTAACAATTAAAGAAAAAAAAAATGTTTTATTATGGTGTCACTGCACTAAGTAAATAATTATTTCAACGGATAATATAAAAAAATGGAACATACCACCAGTGGCGGAACTAGAGTTTGTGTCACCCCATGGGGTAAACTCATGGTTTCATTCGGTGTGATATCTCATGGTGTCATCCGGTATGTTAACTCATGGGGACATCCGGCGTGATAAACTCATGGTTTCACCAGGTGTGGTAACTAACGGTGACATCTTGGTGTGTTAAACTCATGGTGCTACCTGGTGTTGTAACTTATGGTTACATCTGGTTTGGTAACTGATGGTGTCATCCTGTGTAGTAAACTCATGGTGTCATTCGGTGAAGTAAACTATGATGTCACCCGGTGTAGTAAACCCATGTTGTCAAGCGGTGTGTTAACTCATGGTGACATCCGGTGTGGTAATTCATGGTTTCATCCCCCCCCCCCATTTATTTTTCCCCGACTTCTACAATGCATTTATTCTGGTTAAATTAAAAAGTCCTCAGTATAGGAATGTCAAGAACAAAATCAACATAATTGTTGATATTCAAAATATATATATATATATATATTTAAAGAACTTTAAAAACGTTAAAGTATAGTTATTTTTATATTAGGTTTACTTTATTTAAAATGTTTGACAAAATTTGATTTAGCATCGTGGGCAATTGACATAACGGGACATTAATATATTTGTTCATGGAGATAGTGGGGATTGACAGAGTAGGGCATTGACATGGTGAGCCAGTGACATAGTGGCACTTATCATATTGGCCCATTGACATGTTTGGGCTTATGCTGAAAACACACAGAAAAAAAAGATTGATCCTGAAATTGATTGACAAGCAAACAAGATGGCCCAAGATCGTTGACTTCTAAGAGACCACTGCTGAGACAATATTAGGGAGGATGAATGTCATATAATCTGCTTCTTATCTCCAGATATGTTCTAAATCAGACTATGGCTGTCGAAGTTCTCAGTCAATGTGTTAAAATCTGTAACCAGAAAAAAGCCTCTGTCACTCTAAACTGCTGTAAATGTTCATTGGACAACTTCTTTTATGTGTCTCAACACACATCTCGGGGAAGAGCTTGGCATTAATCACTTTTAAAATATCACAGAGGTCTTCCACTTAAAACACAGGCAATGAGCACACAGTACATGGAGGAAGAGTGTCATGCTTACAAAACAAATTAAAAAAAAGAGGCTGTCATTTGTATGGATAAGTTGACTAAATATTATGTGACTTTAGCCAAGCAATTAGGGCAGCGTAAAAAGAAGCAAGAAGTAGGAATGAAGCTTTCTTCTGAAATGTTAGACAATTTGTCTGAGGAAACGCTGGTGAATTACATGAACGGTTTCAAGAAACTACATAAACAAATGCAGACCATAACTATAAAAGATACTGTTGTGAACTAGATTGTTGTGAATGGTATGTAAGGGGATCGTGAGGTCATAGCGTGAAGTTGGATCGTGGTGTGGGACGTTAGTGTATGCTGAGTGATTTGTAGTGATAGAAAAGGGTTGTGTGTTAGTTAGTAGTTAGAACGAGTCTTTGGGAGAGCTGAGCCGAGAGCAAGAGTGGGAGAGAGAGACAGGTTGGTTGTTAGTATGAGTCTTGGGGAGAGCTGAGCCGATAGCAAGAGTAGGAGACAGAGACAGGTTGGTTGTTAGTGCGAGTTGTGACATGTGTAGAGAAGAGTTGAACTGATTTGTCGGAGTTCACAGAGTCATAGTCTTAAATTCACGTTGTTAGAGTGAGAGAGGACTTTTGATTGAGAGGTCCTGTTTTGATCCCAAACGACTTACTGAGTTGAGAGAGGATTTTTCACTATTGAAAGTGTATGGATTAATATATGTTCTACAAGCCACACCCGTTATTGAAAAACAGTATCCTGATTTGTTTAGCACACAATAAAGTATTGTTTAGTTAGACTGGACCTTGTGTTTATTATGAGAGAGAGAAGCCGCCATTTGAAGTGTATGACTGAGCCTGGGGAGATTCATACACTCTAGATGACGCTAACATATTCAACCACAAAAAATATTTAACAGATGTTTGGCCAGCTGTTTATGAAAACACAAAGCATTAGTATTAGGATAATATTGTGGCGATATTTTATAGCCTTAATAAATGATGCTGAGGCAACGTTAGACTCTATTAGGATCTTAACACTTATTGCAGCTATTATCAAGTATATGTTCTACGTTGAAATTATAGAATAAGAGCAAAGGGCACCCAGGTGCTTATTTTTCATGATTTTTGCCCCACTCTATCCCGTCCTGCCCCATTTTTCTCTGGCCATACTACTTTAAAAAAAAAATTAAAGAAATGTAATTTTTTTTTTAAATTGAAATGGTAAAAGCCAATGTATTAATTAGATGTTTATTTAATAATGTTTACAATGATCTTATGTTTTAAAAAGAATGTAAATATTAATAGTTCCCCCATCACTTTTTGCAGAATGTATGCTTGTACGATTATCAAAATATATACATTTTTCGGTTTCGGCTTCGGCCGAAAGTCATTTTAAGATTTTGGTTTCGGCCTCGATTTCGTTTGAAAGTCACTTTAAGCTTTTGGATACTGCTTCGTTTCAGACGAAAGTCATTTTTAACAATCGGCCTAGTTTCGGTTTCAGCCGAAATGACAAAATAACTTTCGATCGGTCTCTACCTCTAACAAGATTGGCTTTAAATATATGCACACTATAATATAGCTCAATGCACCAGTTACTTGTTTATTTCATGACGCTCTAATCGTTTTATTTAATACAATACATTTTCGTTTTATTGCACTCATTTTGCAGTAGGGAACATGACTTATTTCATGGGACAGTCTTGGAGAGATGCCTGAAAGAAACACCTGCAGAGAGTAGCAAAAAGAATATGGTATTATTAAATGATTTTATTTTAACAATCACATTTCATGAATTCTTTCACTTCCTGTAATCCTGTTTTTGCGAATTCTAACTTCTGCAAATAACACTTTAGTTATTAACTTGTCACTATGCTTTGTCCTATTTTCATCTGTCCAGTCTGCTTGGGGAGTCTTGGCCAAAAAGTTATTGTCTTACTGTACTTATTTTTATTTAAATCTTCAAAACACCTTGTTCCACTATTTTCATTTTTCAAAAAAGGATTATAAAAATGATTGTCAAGGGAAACAATCGATGTCATTTTCTTAAAGTTTTATAAATATCTTTTAGGAATTTTAGTTTGTTTTTTAATGCAGAAGTTTTCAAAAAAATTGCTTTACATAAATATAGCTAATAATTTAAGATATTCTTAATAGTTAATTTTGTTTTCAATTTTTGAACTCTTTTAAGATAAAAACTTTAAAATAAATTTTTTTAGAATAAATTTATATAACATTAATTATGCTTTACCTATGTCTCTGTTTGCAGTTTTTTCATTACAAAGTGGATAATACGTTCCTTTGTGAGCAGTGTCCACTTGAATTCGAGCCCTACATCTAGGGATATATGACAAAATTAAATCAGTTTGTTATGGTATAACATTGACATTTAAACATTATAACACAAAATTAGTTTTCAATCCTTGCAAAGTACTATACCACCAACGTTTCTTTTTTTCTTAGGGGGGTATGGGGCAATTGCAGATACGATCATTTTTGTATGTAAGGGGGGCAGTAGTAGTAGCCAGAAGCGTAATTAAGGCCTTGCAGATTGGACATACGCCCCCGGGCGCCGAATAGTGTGGAGAAAGTATTGATAGTATTTAATGGTTGCAAAAATGGGGGATAGGGCCAGAAAAAATATTGTTCCCTGACGCTTAAACTCTCTAGAAAATATCTGGCCGCCAATGGCAGCATTAATACTAGTTAAGCCACTTGACAGTGTATTGATCTATCTTAATTGAATTAAGTGCCAGCGGCCGAAAAAATTTGAAATATTTTAAAAGGGTCGTAATGACTGATATAAATGCACGGTCTTCTGGGCAACAACTCACCAAGTTTTATTGCAATCACATGAATTTTCTAGGTTAAAATTCATGACATACATACTCACATGCAGACATACAGACATCTTTACATGCATACATACATTTGTATATAAATATATACATATACATATAGCAATGTTAAATTAGTTTAGCAGTATTCAAAATTTAATTAAAGAATATCAGAGGAGAGCATAGTTTTTTTTTGTAAATTTTTATGTAGGTGTCTCTTAACATTTGAACCTCTACGAATGCTGTGAGCCCCGTAAATGTTAGTGGTTTTTAAAAGTGATGGGGATATGTTCTTTATTATCATCTGTCTATAATTATCGCGAAAAATGGAAAAGGAAGTTAAACCATCTTGAACTATAACCTTACTCCCCCCTAACACTTGAAGTATAACCTTACATATACATACACACACATATATACATATATTGGTAGTGTAGAGGAGTACAATGAGACATTTGTGTCTATTGCCTCAAGCCTTCAAACCCCTAGTGCATAATTTCCTCATCACCACCAGTAACAGAAACATTGAAAATCCCATCTACATGCATAGGAGCCAAAATGATCAATAAATTGATCGAGGGCCCTTAAGATATAGAAGAAGAAGAAGAAGATATAGTCATAGGCCTCAAGTATCAGTGCAAAGTTTCAAATCGAAAGTGTAATTGGTAGTGGGTCAAATAGCCATCCAAAGATTGTGCCAGCCGGCCACGAAGTTTTAAAAAAATAATACAAAATATCAAAGTACATTTGACTATATTGCCATATAACAGACACATACAAATTCATTTTAAAAAATACAACATAAATCAATATGCATTACAATTATTGAAATGTATTTTTGAAAAATTGAATAATGTCATTTCAAAAACTAAAAATAATCTTTGTTTTTTCTTTAAAAAATAAAACTTCATAGTATATGAAATACAGCTTACTCACTAGACTAAGTAGGGATCGAATTTAAGTGAACTACAGCTTTGTAAAAGCCATGATAATCCTCTTGTAGCTGAGAGGACAACCGCACGTTGGTTAAGCATAATTTGCATTATTTAAACGCGTGTTAAGAAATTAAAGTCATCGATTTTGCCTAAACAATTCGTTCGATGATAAATAAGTGCATGACAAAGATTCTGCTACAAGAAATGCTTTTCTTTTTTTTTCTTTTTAGAGAAAAACAAAAGCAAGTAAAACAAATATAAATTCAAATTTTGAAATAAATCCTCAATTATGTCAAAAACTTTAAAAGAAAACAAGGCGATTGCTTTCAATTAGTTATTACATTATTTTTATTTTTAATAAACTTTTATTTGTAAAAAAAAAACAACAACCCAATTTTACAACTTGATCACAAAGAATAATATTCATTACTCTTTTTTATTTATATTTGTTTGTTGCATTCTCTTGCCAATTTTGTTAGAAGAGAGAACAATGATCATATTTTGAACATGTTTTTGTTTTGTTTTTTTTAATTCACTTTTTTTACGAACATGGTTATAAAGAAATAACATTAAAAATGGTTTACTGAATTAAGTACAAGTTTTGCCAGAGTTAAAATGTATTTGTTAACAAGGAATGATATTGTTAAATACCTAGAGACCCATCATTACTTCTAAGATTTTAATTTTTAACACAATTGGTGCAATTTATTCAAGTTTATCGAGTGTTACTTTATATGAGATATTAAGAACAGTCTAATTTCAAAGTATACCTGTAAAACTCAATAAAGCTTCCTGATAAGTACACATACTATACAAGTAAATTATTTTAAATAAAAAGAAAAAAAATGTATACTATGGTGTCACTGCAATAAGTAATTAATTATTTCAACGGATATAATGAAAAAATGGAACATAACACCAGCGGCGGAACTAGAGTTGTTGTCACCCGTGTGGTAACTCATGGGACATCCGGTGTGGTAAACTCATGGTGCCACCCGTGTTGTAAGTCATTGTGACATCCGGTTTGGTAACTGATGATGTCATCCGCTGTTGTAACTTATGGTGTCATCCTGTGTAGTAAAATCATGGTGTCATCCGGTGAAGTAATTTTATGTTGTTCCACCCGTGTTGTAAGTCATTGTGACATCCGGTTTGGTAACTGATGATGTCATCCGCTGTTGTAACTTATGGTGTCATCCTGTGTAGTAAAATCATGGTGTCATCCGGTGAAGTAATTTTATGTTGTGACCCTGTGTAGTAAGGCCATGGTGTCCAGCAGTGTGGTAACTTATGGTGACACGTGATTTTCTAGAATGCTTTTTTCAGAAAAGATATTATCTGATAATAGACCACAATTTAAATCTGACACATGCGCTCATTTCTCATATCGTTGGTGATAAAAGGGTAAAATGTCACCATATCATCAGATTTCAAATGTGTTGTTGGAGAAGTTCAGTGACTCACCATTACACCCATGTTTTAATGGCTTGTTAGAGAGGTTCAATGTCTCACAATATCACACACTTTTGAATGGTTTGTTAACCAGGTTTATTTGTTCACCATATCACCCAAGTTGGAATTGTTTGTTTGCGAGTTTTTATGAATTACCAAGTAATCATCCAAGTTCGAATGAGTTTGTTGATGGGTTAAGTGGCTCAGTCAAATCAAAACTGCTGAGACTGGCCGCTAAGGAACACGATAACTGACTTCGATGTATAAGTGCAGGACTATAATTTGCTCTAAAAGAAAGACCGAATAAAGTCACACAAATCTCATCTTACGTTTTGGTCTATGGTTGTAAAGTCGAACGCCAAATGTCTATAATGAAACAGCTATTTAATTATGAATTTATGAATGGAGACACGAAGAGTGCATACCAATAATTATTAGACGTAAAACACAGACTCCAAACTATGTCATCAGAACGTGTGCACTCATATGAGGCCAGAAAAGTTAAAACCAATAGAAAATTAAAAAAAAAATAAAATAAAATAAAATCCAAATAAGTATTTCTAAACAATTTGATGTAGGGGACTATGTACTGCTACTAACACCTACATGACAAAATAAACATTCTTTATTCTGGTACTGACCATATGAAGTTATTGACCAACTTCATATTTTAATGTTACAATTAATCTTAGCGTATTAATAGAGTAGAGAAATACCACACCCATTACACAGATATACTGCCATTCAGTTCTTTAGATAGTAAGCGGATAGTTCAAGTGTTAGTAATAGTGTTGTTTTGAAAAGAGGACTTTCTATTGAATTTGTTTTCATTTAGTGTATTAAGTATAAACAAAGAAGTGTAGTATTTTCATCCCGTTTTTTGTGATTTATAATGTTATCGAAACTCCTAGACAGGGTGGAATCTATTTTTCTAAGCAAACCGTACATCTTCGGGTTAAAGACGAGCATTACATGGAGAGTCTAAAGGTTTTGGCATAAAATGATATATTTATTTAGAGTTGAATTTTTTAATCAGCAGACTCTAATCAAAATGCACAGATTTGAATCAATGATGCACCCTGATTATTCAATATGTCTACAATTACAATTTAATTTTTTCGCCTGTCTTCAAAATATATCAAAATATACTATGTGGGGTAGGTGTGAGTCACATTTAAGGAAAAAAATGGGAAAAATATCCTGAAAATATCTCCCCATTTTAAACTATTCTAACATTTATGACGACATTATTTGCAAATTATGATAAAATATTAAGTGTTATGTGCTATCGAGTCTAACTTAATAAATATAGAGTATCCAGGATACGTTGCAATGCGATTCAAAAAGTAAAGTCTTTGTGGTTTTTTTGTTTTTTTATTTGTTGAAGAACATTTTATATTATATATATATATTGTATATGTAACCCATTTAGTATATATAAATTTAGGGCCGCTACACAAAACGGAATGCTGTAAAACAGTTATACTAATTCAGAAACCCACTTATTATCTCAAACACATTGAAAAGTCGCTATTTTTATTTGATTAAAATTCTGTCCACCAATGCATTCGTTCTTTTTGTACTTATATTTCAAAGATCATAGAACAAAAAACAAAAGTAAGGGCTGCCGGCCATAAACGCAATGTTTTAAAATAGTTGCGCTCACTTTGAAATCTTTTGAGGGCGAGCACATATCAATTCACCAACGTCGTATCGCAGTCGGACGAATTCCACAAGAACGCATAAGGAAGTCATATTGATATATTTAACATAAGGGAGAAAGAAAGTTTTAGGCCCCTGGTCCCAAGTACTTGCTCTGATTAAAATTAAATTTATATAGCTCATATCAGAAAAAACGACTTAAGTGACTCTGGTTCAAAATGTAAAATTTTAAAATTGTTTTAATAATTTAGAAATCGTTCTAGCATGATCACAACAACTCACCAACGTTTTTATGTCATCAGATACATTGTATAGGAGCGCAACTGTTTTATATTTATAAAGCAAATATAAAAAAAAGGATGTTTGAGCCATGTCTCAAAATGGAAAATTTAAAAATGGTTGTAAAAAGTCAGAAACTTTTTCAATCGTGCGCACAACAACAAAACCAACTTTTTTATGCGATCGGCTAAATGTTATAGGGTGGAATATAAAACTGCAATAAGTCCAACTGTAACATATGCAAGTGAAGTTTGGACCCTAACAAAAACAGCAGAAAACCTATTACACATGGGAGAGGAAAGTTCTCAGGAAAATATATGGGCCAACAAAGGATGAATGTGGATGGAGAATACGAACCAACCATGAATTGTACAGTCTATATGTCAAGCAGTTTGACGTGCTGTTTCACGTGTTCGCGGACGACAAACAACTTCATCAATCCGTGATCCCCTCTCAGTTCCCTCAGCTGCTAAGTATGACACAGAAGACAATGGAATCAGTTAAGCTCTGGATGACCATAAACAAGCTCAAATTAAATGATGATAAGACTGAGCTGCTCCCCATCGCGACCACTCAGAAGCAAAAATCTGCAAATAACAAGGCATCAATTACTCTCGCAGCTGTGCGTATTGAGTTAGCTCAAACAGTGCGGTACCTGGGTGTCTACCTAGATAGAAGACTAACTTAGGAAATTCAATTTAACATGCTTTCCACGGTGATTTTTCTAGAGCTGATCAGGATTAGTCACATCAGGCCCTTCCTAACAATTCAAGCAACAAAGAGGTTGATGTCTGCATTTGTGCTATCACGCATGGACTATTGCAATGCTCTCATGGTGGGTCTTCAATCTACGCTCCTGGATAAAATTAAAAAAAGCTAAGAATAATGCGGCTCGCATTGTTCTCCGCAAACGCAAGTTCGACCATGCAAAAACACTTCTGAGAGAGTTGCATTGGCTGCCGGTGCGTGCTCGCATAGAGTACAAAATCGAAACTTTGTGCTACCGCTGCTTACATGACCTGGCGCCGTCCTATCTGAAAGAGCTGCTGACGCCTTATCTACCCACTAGACAACTCCGCTCATCCGATAGAGGCAAACTCTCAACACCACGTGATCGCCTTGAGACTTACGGAAAGCGCACTTTTACATTTGCTGGTCCAACAATTTGGAAAGTCCTTCCAGTCGATCTATGAAACAACCAGACATTGAAGTCCTTTAAAACCAATTTAAAGACACATCTATTTCGCAAAAACCTTCTTGGATGATTGTCTACCAATAGTTTCCATTTAATGCATATTGGCTGAGTTGCTTAGGGTTGAAATTGGTAGAAAGACTTTGACATTGTATGATTGTAATTAGTTTTTGTAGTGTTGCGTTTGTTTTAAATGTGGTAAATTATAGATTTGTTTTTTTGTTGACTTTGTACCGCGTTTCGAGCCTTTGGGGATGAAACGTGTTTTTT
>CAXITT010000607.1:433762-452225 GCA_964033795.1 Lymnaea stagnalis | reverse complement strand
TGAAAAGAATACTATGTATTTTATGGGGGGGGGGGGGGGGGGGGGGGGGGGAGAGGGCAAATGTCCTTGTTTCTCTAATGTGAGTTATCTATATAAAATTTCGAAAAGAACTATTGCATGGGTTCATGGAATTACATTTTAAAAAATAAATAAATAAAAAATGACCTTTGAAATTGTAGGTGACATAATATGTAGATTTAACATTAGTTAAACATTTTTTGTATTATTCCTTTTCGGGCTGGAGCCCTAAATTCATTTTTTTTAAACTTTTGTGAGTTCTATAAATATAATACCGGTGTGCGTTCCTATTCCATTTGTGATCAAACTTTGTTAAGTCGTTGTGTGCATGTACGCAAAACTTTCTAATGTGGGACAATCATTTTAAAATAATCCTTTGGGGGCCGGGGGCCCTAAATTATTTTTGTCGTATAAGAGCAAAATAAATACAATTTCTGACAGAGCAAATGAATGGTTGGATCAATTGTTACAAGAGCCTGGATTAAATTTTGAAAGTCCACTCTTCTCACACGGATTGCTGTAAGTGGCCTGCTCACTTCTCGAAAAACCTTTTCATTTATTCGTGTACGCAACAGACCAAAAACATGTTTTTTAAATGTGAAATTGTTTTTAAAGTGTAATTAAAGCACAAACACTTGCTTACTTTGAGTGACAGGGCTGCGCATTTCAGGTTCTCGCTATTTAGAAGATAAGGATATGTGTGACATTTTTGTGAGGGGAGGGGGGGAATTTTATTGGCTTGATGGCATTGAAAATGTTAGGCGGCCTTGTCGTTCATTTTATCCCTAGTTACAGGGATCGAATCGAATTGCAGCTGACGTACCAATTAAAGATCATAAATCAGCTATGAAGAAATGCGCTATTCGAAACCACTGGTTAAGCATATTTTGTATTATATAAATTTCCCTGTAATTTGAAATTTCGTAGTTTCGTACAAATTAAATATTGTATTAAAGTAAAAAAAAAATTTTTTTAATTTTAAGTCTACTTTGATACTGCTGTTTTAAACCCTTTTTCAAAATATATTTTTGAAACAAACATTAAATTTTTTTTTACTTTTACACTAAATTTTACGCAATTTAACGCTTTTAAAAAAAATATGAAAGCAATTGTTTCCCCTGAAAAAGAAATGTTCTTTAATTCTCTTAAAAACTCATACATACTAAAAGACCAATTAAAATAACAGAAAAAAAAATATTTATTATTATTTTAAATTTGTAGTGAGTCAGCTCCAACTGTAATTGCAATTTAACTATTTTTTTAAATAACTTTTTTTTTTTTTAAATGATTAAACAATGACTATTTCATTATGTAAAAATACTATTTACAAAGTAATATAGTTAAATTGTAAGTAAACAAGCTAGTTGGTTTTGGGTAGGAGGTGAGATATTTGACCTTTGTTGACTAAGTGAGGTAAATAATTTTGTATTGAGAAGGTGACGTACTTAGTTTTGTTGAGGAGTTGAGGTAGTTGATTATGAATAGGGGATGAGATTTTTGACTTTGTTGAGTAGGTGAGGTAGATAATTTTGTTTTGAGAATGTGAGGTAGTTTGTTTGTTTTTTTTTTGAGAGAATGAGGTTGTTGATTTTGTTAAGGAGGTGTTGTAGTCGCTTTTGTTAAGGAAGAGAGGAAGTTTGCTTTGTTGAGGAGGTAATGGATTTGGTTTCGTTGAGGAGGAGAGGTAGTTGGTTTTGTTAAGTTAGGTATTTCGATTTTGTTGTGGAGCTAAGAAAGTTGGATTTGTTTTGGAGGTTAAGTAGTTAATTTTGATAAGAATGTGATGTAGTTTTTTTGTTGAGAAAGTGTTGATTTTGTTAGGGAGAAGAGGAAGTTCGCTTCAATCATTAGGAGAGGTTGTTGGTTTCATTGAGGATTTGAGGTATTTGTTTTTGTTGAGGAGGTAAAGTAATTTTTTTTTAGGAGCTGAGTTAGTTGGTTTTGTTTAGAAGTAGAAATAGTTGGTTTTGTGGAGAATGTGAAGTAGTTGATTTTGTTGAGGATGTCAGATAGGTGATATTGTTGAGGAGGTAATGTAGTTGGTTTTATTAAGGAGGTAATGTAGTTGGTTTTATTAAGGAGGGATCTAGTCGGTTTTGTTGAGTTTGTGAGGCAATTTGTTTTGTTTTTTTGTTTTGGTAAAGCGGTGAGGTTGTTAAATTTGTTGAGAATGAGAGGTTGTTGGTTTTGTTACCAACATACATGCTTTTGTTAAAAGAATTGACACTATTCTGATTTTGTACACAAGCTTAATGGTAGCCCTTGAACTGATTGGGTACATTAGCTTAATGGTGTTCATTATCCTGATTGTGAAAAATATAGCAAGATTTTTGAGCGGCGATTTTCTACAAAAAATGTCCCCTCTCAATGTGTCAGTATCAACATTTTGAATTCATGAGGGGCCTCGTAAGTTTTCTCAGTTTTGACATTTTGTTTCTATGGAAGTCAGATTAAAAGATTAATGTTTCTTGTATAAGTTGCTGGCTATAATAATGAGTTTGACTCTAATAGCATGCTTTATTATTATTTTTTAAAATAGAATATATAATCTTTCATCTGTTTTGGTTAATTTTACTATGGCAAGTTATGATTTTCAAGTGAAGACAGTTCGATGAGTTAAGCTGTTTTTATTAAGTTTGAGCTATTGTTGTTGTAAAAAAGACCCAAGTTCTGTTTACTGAGATGCGAAGGGTCTAAACATACAAGTAATGTCATGAAGATTTTGTATAGAAAGGTGTTTGCACTGTCGTTTGTTTCAAAAATACATAATTGTTATAAGAATATCCATTGTTGGATGTAGTTCTTATGTGTGAGCCAAGTATCATGTATGAATATGTTGTTTAATCTTTATTGTGGACCAATTATAATTTATTGTGTTGTTTTTGTTATGTTGGGACAAAGTCAAGCTAGACAATGAACCAGTAATAAGACCAATTATTGCTGTGTTATTGTGAATTTCGACAATGAAAATTAGACAGCGGTGCCAATAATGAGACCCGGTATTTCAGTGTTGCAGTGAAGTTAGTCAACGTAGACAGAAAAAAGACCAAGTATGGCTGTGTTGGGGTGAAGTTTGACAATGGTGCTGGTAACGAGACCAAGTATGAATGTATTGTAGAGAAGCTAGACAAATATGACAGTGTAAACTCCCTATTGTGTTCAGTGAATTTGAACAAGTTCTTGGTCAATGGGTTTCGAAAAGTGTCTAAGACCTAAAAATTTGAGACACTTTATTGGCTTAAAAAAAGACAGTCACTGCTCTATGTAAATGTACTTTACATATATAATGTGAGCAAAGATACAAAAAATCTACATTTAAAGAAATTAACAAAATTTAAACGCGAACTTTATATAAACCTCATCATACTATAAAATAATGTTTCACAAGCTTAATTCCTGGAATTACTATGTGTCCTACCTTATGAATGGCCCTATCTAGTACATGAAAAATGCAACGGGTCCTATCTAGTACATGGAAAATGCAACGGAGAGCTTGTCACGCATCGATATGCTCATCTTGCCTCTCTGTTCTGTAGATGGATACTACAGGAATTTATACTCAGACATTTCGCGTGCTATGAACTTAAATGCAGTTTAACATCATCAGTAGACGTGGGTCAGGCCATTGTTTATATAAAGACATTTCACCCTTCCTCAAACGTCATCATTAGATGCGAGTCAGGCCATTGTTTATTTAAAGACATGTCAACCTTCCTCAAACCTCATCATTAGACGCGGGTCAGGCCATTGTTTCTATAAAGACATGTCAACCTTCCTCAAACGTCATCATTAGATGCGAGTCAGGCCATTGTTTCTATAAAGACATGTCAACCTTCCTCAAACGTCATCATTAGACGCGGGTCAGGCCATTGTTTCTATAAAGACATGTCAACCTTCCTCAAACGTCATCTGTAGGAGCGGGTCAGGTCATTGTTTATATAAAGACATGTCAACCTTGCTCAAACGTCATCACTAGAAGCGGGCTAGACCATTGTTTATTTCTTGTTTTAATGACCTTGAATGCATCTTAATATTCAATGTGTCTCATGCCTGTAATTTTGTAGCTACTTTCAAATTTTATATATAATTTTTAAAAGTAATTGGATGCTCTTTAATTGATATTCGTTGTTTTTCTTTCCAAAATATCCTTGTTAAAATTGAATTTGTTTATTATTTTTGGAAACAAAAATAATTTTTAAGTCGAAAAAACATAATATCAAAGCTTTTCAAAGGTGGAGAAAAAATGTCTCCAACTTTACCACTAAGATTGATGATGTATTAGAATGTGTTCGAAACAACTTTCAAATTAAAAAAAAAAAAACTGACACATAAATAAATAAAAAAGTTATGAACATTTGTAGTTTAAGGAAATATTGCTTGAAAAAAATCAAAAATATTTCTTTCAAAATAATAATATTTTTTTATTTGCAAAGGAAAACATACACTACGTCAAATAATCTTTTAGAATATGATTAATAAGTATTGTTTTAGAATATAAGTTAAGATAAAATATCACATTATAACAAATGAACACGTTTTTACATCCCGAGGTACCGATCAAATGACGTAATCCTTTGCCAAAAATGTGCATATAAAGAATTCTTGAGAGCAATTTCTTTATTTATTAAAACATCAAATGTATCTAAAACAAAGAGAGTGAAATATTTTCTGGTCATTTTACCCTGTTTTGGTTAAACAACGTTACAATTTGTTGCTATTGTCAGGTCTTAAATGGGCAGATTTCGGGTTTTACAGTAACGGGTTCATCATCACAGATGTCATTTTTTACAACAACGGGTCCATCCATCATCAAAGATATCATGTGATACAATAAGGGTTTATAATCAAAGATGAATTTGTTACAATTACGGGTCCATCCATCATCAAAGATGTCATGTGTTACAATAAGGGTTCATAATCAAAGATTAATTTGTTACAGTTACGGGTTCACCATCAAAGATGTTATTTGTTACATTGACTGTTCATCATCAAAGATATCATTTGTTACAGTTACGGGTTCACCATCAAAGATGTTATTTGTTACATTGACGGTTTATCACTAAAGATGTCATTTGTTACAGTAACGGGTTCATCATCAAAAATGTCATTTGGTACACTAACGGGTTCCTAATCAAAAATGTCACTTGTTACATTAACGGGTTCATCATCAAAGATGTCATTTGTTACACTAACGGGTTCATCATCAAATATGTCATTTGTTGCAATAAGGGTTCATAATCAAAGATGAATTTGTTACAGTTACGGGTTCACCATCAAAGATGTGATTTGGTACAGTAACGGGTTTATCATCAAAGATGTCATTTCTTATATTAAAGGGTTCATCATCAAAGAGGTCATTTGTTACAGTAACGGGTTCATATGCAAAGATGTATTTTTTTCCAAAATCGTTCATTAATTGCTACATTTTCATAATGTATATACTGTTATTTGTAATTCAAATTTAGCTAAATATGAGTCGCTATATTTTGCAGAGCATGTTTCCTTTATAATTGTAAGCATAAGAAACTTTTAGGAAAATCTATAATATGTCCTTATTCATAACGGCCTTGCTCATTGTCAATCATAAAATGATTTTCCGGACATTTCTTGTAAAATTAAGAGCTTGATGAGTCCTGCATTCAAAATAAACCCACTTGGTAGATAAAACTCCTCTTCAATAATGTTATAATGGTAACAATTTTTGAAAGCAGAAAGCTTCTTTAGTCGATTGTACTGCGAAGTAACAAAAAAATATGTATTAAAATAGAGTTGGAACATTTCTAAGTGCTTTTAAAAACCCCTTTATATCCTGAAGCAATATGCTTTATGCCTATGGTCTAAATGCACGAAAGTGTCACACAGTATTGTCATCATAGCCCATTGTATTGACAATGATTGTTTTCTGCCCTTTATGGTTGATGTCAAAATAATATTAAAAAATTGTTAGTTTAGCTAAAATACAAAATTAACAATATACCATATAAATAAAAGGACTTTAAAATATGAAAAAAAAAATGCCTAAATTACTTTTACTTAAATGTTTCATTTAAAAGCGAACACATAAAAAATTGTTAGTTTAGCTAAAATACAAAATTAACAATATACCATATAAATAAAAGGACTTTAAAATATGAAAAAAAAAATGCCTAAATTACTTTTACTTAAATGTTTCATTTAAAAGCGAACACAGCTGGTTGTTACTGTGTCAATATATTAGCCATTGGCCTTGTACGGCATTGTTTACATTTTGCTCACTTGAACGTAACAATATTATAATAATGTTATAACTTCAAATTAGTTTCTATTTAAACAAATAAATAAAATAATCTCTTTAAGAATGTCATACCCATACAACTTGAATAAAATTAATGTTACGACTAAGAATAGTGCTAAGAAATATGAGAAATAATAGCCAAAATGATCAATAAATTGATCGTGGTCCCTTAACATATAGAAGAAGAAGAAAGTATCACAGTATGGGTGAGTTGAGTAATGTGGATTAATCTAATTTCATTATTGATCTGTCAACAACAATTGTTGAGCACTCAGTGTCTTTGAAAAATAATATTTCTTTTTAATGAGCATAAGATGGATAAAAACGTAATTGTCCTTTACTATTTACAATCATGGCGACAGAATGATGATTATGTGCTGATATTTCTCTTTCATAACATTTTCTCCGTGGACTGTTATTAGGTGATAATATTCTGTTATTTTTCTCTCTTACTTACTTTGTGAGAATGCTGAAATTTCCTGCCTTGATTCCAGTCCTGTCTTCTACGAGACAGTACGAACCTAGAGATAGACAAAGTCAGTACGAACCTAGAGATAGACAGAGATATGTAGAACATACAGCCAGACCGAGACAGTACGAACCTACAGATAGACAAAGTCAGTACGAACCTAGAGATAGACAGAGATATGTAGAACATACAGCCTGACCGAGACAGTATGACGAACACCGAGATAGACAGAGTCTGTACGAACCTCGAGATAGACAGAGACAGTATGAAACCAGATATAGTCAGAGAAAATACAAACCTAAAAAACTAGATGAAGAAATTAGACGTGCGCAATTAGAGAGAGAACGACAGACAATTATTTTAAAGAGACAGACATATTATTATAACAACATTGACGATGACGAGAGTCAGGGAGAAGAAATAGATGGCATTGCCAGCATTTACAGCGAGGATCACTATACAAATTTAAATGGATTTGTATTAATGTAAGTGAAAAATATTTTATTGACGACTATGTCGATAACTGTGGACCTACTCATGATCGTGACCCCGAGCAAGAGTTGGCCTCGCAACCACGGTTCATTGCTAAAGATACTGAGGAACAAAATGATATTATTGCCTCTGCTAACGACTCAATTTTTTTAAAATAGAGACAGTGATTTCTTAATGGGTCCGTCGGCTGACATTAAAAGGGACAACGTTGAACGTGTTGACATACCTATAGTGGCAAAGGGTACATATATAGATTTAGATTCAGGTCAAAACGAGGATGAAGTTATTGGTGTATCCCAGGAAGTCCAATGTAAAGAAGAAAGGGGATGAAAATTTAATAAGGTAGAGTTAATTGGAAGTAACCTTTGGTGGACGTATGTAGGGATTGTCCCAGCGCCACAGCATGTAATGAATTAGTGGTTATGGAAACAGGCGGCAAAGAGAACCCTGTTCTAATGTCTGAGGACATGATTTGTGTTGTATCTCATGGTGAGCCATCAGATAATGTAATTCCCGAAGTTGAAGTGTCTGATTTTGTGTGTGAAGTTGATGAGGTGAGTGTAATCCCTGAGGTGGGGGAAGGAGAGAAAATTGTTGTTGATAATTATTGTGATGTAAATGGATCACTCTGTAATGTGAGCAAAGGTTGCTCAAATGTTGATATTTTGACAAATATATGTACCAGTAATGAAAATGAATTAGTTGATAATGTGAGCCAGGTGTGCTCAGGTTTTGAGGTTATTGCAGAGATCTCCAATGAAAATGTATCACAAATTGTTACGAGCAGGGGTTGCTAAAAATTTTATAGTATTAACGAGAGCTGTATTGATGATGAATTAATAGGTTATGTGAGCCAAGGCTGCTCAAATTTACATATTGTTACAGACAGTTGTAATGAAAATAAATTCCCAAGTAATGTGAGTGAAGTTTGTCCAGATTTGGAGAGCCAGGAGTGCTCTAACATTAAGTTGGAAACCAATGTTGAATTAGTTAAAGAGAGCGCTGCCAGGTCTAAAGGTGCACGTGTTTATGATTTTCAAGAGCAGGTGAGTTGTCAGGTCCATGAATTTGGGAGGTGAGGCTTTTGTTTGTATTGTTACAAAAAATGAATCTGTTAAAATGAACTATTACCATGATTGCTTTGAAGTTCCTGCTTTGTTTGAATTTCTTTTTTATGAGACTCATTTTTCATTTCATTAACAATTTAAAAATATGTATTGTAAAACTGAGGTTTCACATGAGTTATGATCGCGGGTCAAAAGAACAGGGAGGGATATTTCTAATTATAATTAACAGGGTGAAGCATAAAGTTGTGAAATCCACGGACAAAAGATATGTCCCGCCATCTTTAGCTGTGTTATTTAACAGAAAATAAATTGTGGTGAGGCCTCTCTCACCTGTATTAATGTTAGATAGTTTTGTGTTTTTATAGTGATGGCCATTGGTTTTTTTCAAAAATACACCTTCTTGATGATATGAATTGTATTATCTTAGTTATAGTTTCAAATTCAGTAAGGATATTAATGTATTTGCCCTGATTTTTGAGATAAAAATATAATTATTTTTATTGGTATGAAAAATGAAAACTAATGTTGACATTCAATTCCAATGGTTTGATATTTATTGTCGTACATGAATTTTTAACTCTTGAATTGAATTTAAAATTATTTACGAAGGATTGTTTGTTTATTGCAGTATATCATAACTCTGTTTGATTCTCAGTGATACCAAAATAATGATTTTTGATGAGGAACATTTATATGGCTGAAGGATTCTTCTTGATAATATTCATGTAAATTTTGTGTCTGGTGACGATTTAACTCCCCGAGTTAAATCTGAAATGGAAAAGGGGGGGGGGGGTATGTCGAGTATCAGCGTTCATTAGTAATTGTTGCGACTCAATATTATGTTCATTAGTTGTTGAACGCTTTTTCCTGCGCTTGACTCTTGAGCAACAAATTAACACTAAGACCATGATAATTTAACTTTGCCAACTAACAGTGCCGATTCGTGTGCTATAAACTAAAACTACGACCATGTTATTTTAATTTAGTGAACTAGCAGTTCCAAGTTGTGAGCAATAAATTAACACTAAGACCATGATAATTTAACATTGCCAACTAGCAGTGCCCAGTTGTGAGCAATAAATTAACACTAAGACCATGATAATTTAACTTTGCCAACTAGCAGTGCCCAGTTGTGAGCAATAAATTAACACTAAGACCATGATAATTTAACTTTGCCAACTAACAGTGCCGATGTGTGTGCTATAAACTAAAACTAGGACCATGTTATTTTATTTAGTGAACTAGCAGTGCCAAGTTGGGATTAACAAACTAAATCTAAGACCATGTCCAACCCAAAATTAAAAAATCTATGATGCGGCTTCATTTGTAGAAACAGATGTGAACATTTTTTTTTTTAATCCTCAGTCAGGTACATGTTATTGGTCTGGTATTGTCCTTTGTTGACTTTGTCATCAATTTTGACCAAGCAGACGATAGCCACGACATTAACTTCCATTTCAACGCCTGCACAGTCGACGGGACTGGGATACCAAGTATTGTGTTGAGTAACTGCAAGAGCAACGCCTGGGGCAAAGAGATTCGACCCGTCTTATCACCCTACCCGTTCCAGGCCACACAAATACATCTCTGCACTTTCTGGTCATGGAGGAGATGTATATCGTGTACATCGACAACCTGTTGTGTTTAAATTATACGCACGTGCCGGGTATGCTGTACACCAACGAAATTTACATACGTGTTATTGGTGGAATACAAGTGTATGAAACAAGTTCATAGAATTTATGGAGCAGCGCTTTCGAAAAACATATTTTTAGATATTTTACAGAAATATAAATTACAGTGCTAACAAGGATGTATTTTATTTGACAATGTATTAATGATTTTTAAAAAAAAAAAAATTATATATACATGTATTTTGGCTTAAACGACATGTCATAGAACGATAATGAAACTGCAAATCTTTCATTGCAGATCAGTTATATAGAACTTAGATTTATGCTTTTACTATATATATATATATATATATATATATATATATATATATATATATATATGTATATAAAGGCACTGACGAGATGTAGAGAATAGGGTCATGTGCTTATCTACATTTTGAATTCAGATGCTTACTTGTGGGATATTCTAGTCTCTCACTTCTTCACACGGACTAGTGTAACTGATAGCAAAAAAGCAACACTGCATATCTTGATATAAGTTATAACTCTATATATTTTATTTTACATCGTCAAAACCTGGCGGGGTGATGTATATTAACAATCCATCTCGTCAAAATATCAACGTTATCCTTTAACGACACATCTAGGCTAAGACCTCAACACACAAACAAGCTACGCCTTGAAAACCTTACAACGGCCATCTATCTCTATAGTAACAAACAAACTAACGCGTTATTTCTCCTCACACAGACACGTCGCAACAATGGTGTCACCCAGTGTGGTAAACTCTTAAGTTCACCTCCACCACCCCCCCTCTTTTTTTTAATTTAAATATGTATTTCTTCTTGTTAAAATAAGGCCACAGAATAACAATGACTATAACAAAAACACAAAAATTGAAGTTGATCTGGTCGATGTATTTAAAAACTGTAACTACTTTAAATTATAGTTTATTTTACATTCAATGTATTTTATTTAAAATGTTCCTTTCATTGTCTTGCCTTCAAAGCTGCAAACATGTCAGTTACTTGATCAAAATCAATGTCCTTCACTTTCGATTGATAGCACAGCCACATCAGAAAGCCTAGACTGCTCCATTTAGAGAATGATAAATAGTTCTTGATAAGCATTAGTTTTAAAAGATTCACTTCCATGAAGCCACATATACACATATCGTAAGAAAAAATTAAAGGCTCAGCGAGAACAATGGAAGAGTTTCTAGGAAGTCCTATTCAGCTATGAATTTTAAAACATCAAATACTGATCAGTCCATGACTTTGTGAAATTCAATTTCAGCTGCCTTTAGATGTCTTCTAAGCCTTTCTATTTCTTTTAAAAGTTATTCTTCTGATAACTCCTACTAGAAAGAATTTAATTTTGGAGCGGACAAGAATAACTCTTCTTCACTCTCTGATTCTAGACTCTTGGGTTGAACAGCCCCGAACATATCTGTCACTTTCCTGATCACACCCTCTAAACGGGAAAAATGCAAGGAACATTTCTCTTTCTTAACCTAAAACTAATAAAACACTGATCACAGTTATTGGTCATATAGCTGTACCATTTATTAATGTCTGTAATAAAAGTTGACCGACAATTGTATTGGTGTTTGAAATAATATGTATTAAGACATGTTATTAATATGTAAAATTAAAATGTGTAGATTGGTATAACCTCAATTTTATTCCATAACTAAGCAAAAAATTATGTATTCTCTCAAACATGGATAATTGATTTTTGTAATAATAATTTTAAATAAAATTATCCTGATATTTGTAATAAATATTCATTTCTGAGATTTAATTCAATGTTTAGAAGTTGAGCTTAATGTGTAATTCAAATTTAAACTCACAAAATCTACATTTTTATGCCTTTTATTATTTTCGAATTAATAGTATAAATTTTAAAACTAATTTCAGATCCAAGTGGCATCAACAAAAATGTTCAGAATAACTAAGACGTAAAAAATGTCCTAATTAAATATTATCTACAATAATTCTGTGAACACATAATTTGATCTCTTTAAATTAATTTTACACAATAATTTACCTTGAAATTGCTCAATTACTTTATTGTATCCTTCTAAACATTGACAACTAAAACTGCCAAAACTGTTGACACACTTTTTCCCAGGCTGACAGATAAGGAGACCAGTAGATCACTCATCTACATCTCTGTCACAGTGTGTTCCTATGGTTACAAAGAACATAGAAATATTGTCTCAAACAGTTTTTAAAATTCTGTCAAATAAATCTAAATTATTTTTGTATTAAGTAAAAATAATAACTGGATAAAATGAATAATAAAATAATTAAATTGTTAGACCTACCAGTACATCCTAGTTTACAGAGACATCCTCTCACAGGGTCACAGCTGTCAGCACCAGTACCACAGGCACAGTCATTGCTACATTTGGGTTCCCATTTACCTTAACCACAATCTGCATAGATAAAGAAATCATAGAATAACTCAACATCATACAGTAATATGATTGTAATTAGAAAGTATAAACCATAAATACAGTATAAGACCTGAAAAAAATGTTTGTTAGAATAGTATCATATATTGTATGCTCCTATAGTTTATTTTGTATACACTGTTTATTAAAAAATATCCTGAATATATACATACTTTACACAAATTGTTTATAACAAGTTGTTTTAGTTTAAGTGTGTCTGTTATTTATAAATATTCAAATAGTTACCCATATTTAAATGGTTATCACTGTTTATTAAAAAATATCCTGAATATATACATACTTTACACAAATTGTTTATAACAAGTTGTTTTAGTTTAAGTGTGTCTGTTATTTATAAATATTCAAATAGTTACCCATATTTAAATGGTTAAAGAGTTAAGTATACCTCTTATCATTTTTAGAACTTTTTTTCATTGGATTGGAATAATTTTACGTTTTGATCTAAGTTATATTTTTGTAGAAACTAAAGAATTTATTTATTATTGACTTGCAGTTTAAAGATTAAGAACAGTGTAAGAACAATTCAATGAAATTGTTAGAAATTTAGAACTATATTTAAAATATCAAAATCTTGCTAACAACACAAGAGCGGCCATTATTATCAAGGAAATAGCCAGAAAGACAATTACAATTGTAACCAGCTAAAGTGTTAACACATTTGTTTTTCTATTCACACAGGTTGAAGTGATCAAAGTTATATTCATTGATATCTGTTTAAAAAGATGGATGGACAGATTTAGTTTTTGCAACTAAATGGATTTTTAAATTTTGAAAAAGATTAAATATATATTTAAAAAAAACAATATTAATTTAAAACTAAAATTTAACATTTTAATTTTTTTTTTCACCAAGCAAAAAAAATAATTCATGAATTAATCAACACATAAAAATCGGTTACGGTTATTTAAATGTTTTTTTTAACATCAATGATCAACTCCTCAGCTCATCCTTCACCTTGGAATGTCACAGTTTCTTGAAGACTGTATCCACTTTTACACTAACAATATGGAGTGCTAGTAGGCCTACCCAGGACTAAAGTACAGACATGATCACACTTCAAGTCACCCACAATGTTTCCTGAAATTCAGTATTTAAAAAAATAAATAGTCACACATGTACCTTCGTGTTGAAAATACTATCAACTCTTGCAAACGTAGTCCCTTGCATAAACTTTGCCAAAACCAAGTTAATTTCACCCTTATATTCATTCAAGGGATTACAGAAATAATTGACTTCTTTCCCGACCCTCTCTTTCATAAAAATGACATTTCTTGTGGTTAATGATTTAGGAAGGAGGGTGGCAGGCAAATGGGGTGTTCCACTCCAGGGAGTAATTTTTCTCTTATATGGAGGGGTGGCATTTTTAGCACACTTGCACATATTTTTTTGTGTGGTTTATTTTGTAGAAAGCGTTAGAGAAATTCTTGGCCCGAGCTGGTGGCTCTAGTCCAAGCTACAACACTGCCTGAGTTAGAGTATCATATTAATTCAATGCGTTCCTATCTAGTTATTTCTTAATTCTTACTCTTGACACAACTTGTCCTGTCAGTCCCAAGAGTGCACCAATAGTTACACTTGCAGTTGAAGTTTCCTGGTGTGTTCTCACATATCTGCTCACACTTGAGAGTTTTTGTTGTACATTGATTGATATGTGTGACACAAACAATTATTATCATTTGATTGGTTAATACTCATCTAGTATGGCCATTATAACTACAAGATTTTATCTTTCTAAAAATTCAATACCAGTTTAATTTATGTGTTTAAATTGATTTTTATTAAATTATATATTATGTTATTATTAAGGAACAAAACACCCCAAATTTATTTTTTAAATCAACAATAGTGAAATCAAATATATCTATGAGACGTACTGTCACAGATTTTATTTTTATTCCTGGTATATCCTTTCCTACCAAGACGAGAATAGCTGAATAGAATGTGTTGACACAGTCTTTAACTAATAAATCATTTTGATGTCTTGTACATCCAGGCATTTAGTGATATCTAAAGGAACATTTTAAATGTATGATAAAATTGTAAATATGAAATAATAATTTGTTTAAATTTAGGATTAAAAAAAATAGTCTTTGCTAATTAAGTCAAGTGTTTAAACCAATCTTTTCTCTCCTTGATCAAAGAGACATCTATGTTACATAACTATATGTCAACTCTGCTGCATATCTATGATTCACCTCTGTTACATAATTTTGAGTAACATAAGCAAATAACCATTGATAACAATGTATATCAATGAAAATAAAACTTGCGGTAAAAGACAAATCAAGTTTCAAATTAATGTTTAAATATCAAATACTTGTATGACCCGCATACTTAAAATAAAACAACAAATTAGTTGACACAAACTAAGTAACAACTTTAAACTTAAAAAATGATGTATGGCAAATTCAAAATACATGTAACACTCATTTGGCATTTCTTCCTGTTACACCAAAAATGACTGACCTGTACAAGTGTTATTTTTGTGCAGCTTGTGAGACACGGACATTGATGTGATCCTTAAGTGTTGACACAAATATTTCCAATAGAGCACGCCCCGTCACTAAGGCATTCATTAATATCTATGTTAAATTTACAGCCCCTGGCAGGGTTACATGTCCTGCGGCTTTTAGATATACATGTGCCTAAACATTTTTTTCCATGGCAAGGCTGATCACAGACTGTTGAATATATTATAATTATGCTTGTAAATATTAAGGCTGATCACAGACTGTTGAATATATTCTAATTATGCTTGTAAATATTAAGGCTGATCACAGACTGTTGAGTAGAAATTCACATATGCCTCTTCTTAAAAGCTTAACATCAGTTGCTTTATTTGCACAAATTGTAAGTGTCTAATTAATCTTCTTTAGTAATAAACAGAACCAATATAATTTTTAAATCACAGTATTTATACTTAATTTTTTAAATCCATATAGATATTTACAGATTAAATATTTATATTGGAATTCTTAAATACATCATCTAATTATAATTATGTTAAATATAGAGATTTGTAAAAGTATGTTTAAACTCTAGTAATGAGGTCAAACAGACGGGATATTACCTTTTCTTTAATATACTAAATTATTCACTTGCTCCTATATGAAACTCCATATTGATCTGTTTAGTTACCAGGGTAATAAAAATACAAAAGAGCTCCTTCTTTATTATGACATGTTGGGCTGCAGGGTTTGATGACTGAAGTACATTTTTTTATATCTGGGAAGAATAAAGAAACACAATTAGAGACAAGCAAAGTGAAGATGTTTACTATATATTCTTTAATCAAATCTTAATGGATCACAAGAGATAATTAAAAGTGAATTACATTAGCATTTTGTGATGACGGATTCAAGTTAAAAACCATCAGTTCATAAAATTAAAGCTTAGAAATGTTTTATAAAAAGTATTTCAAATCATACAAAAGTTTGGAAGATAATTCAAAAAAAGTGTGTGTAATTTAGATACACTAATATCTAAACATGCTCAAACAAAAACCAATCAATGTGTTGAAAACTACCCTGCTCATTGTGTTTCATTGTTTATGTCTAAATAACAAAACATCTTAAGTATAGAACATGATAAAATTGAACTTAGAAATTTTACTTTCACATAAATACAACATTAAAAAAATGAAATTATCATCTAAACATTGTTTGTCTCCATTCAAAGTGTATCCAGTGTTGCAGTTACATAAGGAAGACCAATTTGACATTGAGCAAGCCTGGGAAAAAACCCTTCTCCTTACACAGTGTGGCATTAGTTAGGCAATTTGACATTGAGGAAACCTAGGAAAAGGCCTTCACCTTAAACAGGTTGGCTGTAGTTGGGCCACTTGACTATGAGCAGACTTAGGAAAGGGCCTTCACCTTCAAGAGGGTGGCTGTAGTTAGGCCATTTGACAGTGAGGAGACCTAGGAAAAGGCCTTCACCTTAAACAGGTTGGCTGTAGTTGGGCTATTTGACTGTGAGCAAACCTAGGAAAAGGCCTTCACATTAAACAGTTTGGCTGTAATTGGGCCACATGACATTGAGCAAGCCTGGGAAAAAACCCTTCTCCTTACACAGAAAGGCTGTAGTGGGCCCTTTGAATGTGAGCAGACCTAATGAATGGCCTTCACATTACACAGGTTGACTGTAGTTCGGCCATTTGACTGTGAGAAGACCTAATAAATGGCCTTCACATTACACAGGTTGACTGTAGTTGGGCCATTTTACTGTGAGCAGACCTAGGTTAAGGCCTTCACCTTAAACAGGTTGACTGTAGTTGGGCTATTTGACTGTGAGCAGACCTAGAAAAGGCCTTCACTTTAAACAGGTTGGCTGTAGTTGGGCCATTTGACAGTGATGAGACCTAGGAAAATGCTTTCACCTTAAACAGTTTGGCTCTAGTTGGGCCATTTGATTGTGAGAAGACCTAATAAATTGCCTTCACATTACACAGGTTGACTGTAGTTGGGCCATCTCACTTTGAGCAGACCTAGGAAAAGGCCTTCCCTTTAAACAGGTTTGCTGCAGATGGGCAATTTTGACAGTGAGCAGACCTAGGAAAATGTCTTCACCTTAAACAGGTTGGCTGTAGTTTGGCCCTTTCACTTTGAGCAGACCTAGGAAAAGGCCTTCCATTTAAACAGGTTGGCTGTAGTTGGGCCATTTGACAGTGAACAGACCTAGGAAATGGCCTTCACCTTAAACAGGTTAGCTGTAGTCTGTTCTGATAGAGGAAAAAAATTGTGGTTAAAAATGTATAAAGCAAAAAATGTTTTACAAATATAAAGATAACCTTTCTTCATTTTCAAAGAGTTTGTTTTTAAGATAGCTTTGAATTTATTTCAACTATTTCTCACTTGCATTAGCTTCATTTGAAATATTGTCACATGACATTTAATTTATTTGAACTATTCTCACCTGACATTGTTTTTTTTTCAACTATAACTACTTTGCTTTAAAAACATTTGAACTATTCCCAAGGGTATTGAATTTCTTTAAATTATTCACACCTAGAATAACTTAAATTTTTTAAGAAATCTACCTTTCTGGCAAGTTTCAGAACAATGGGGAAGGATTATAATGGGATTCAGATCCCGATGGGATCCCTCTTACGATAGAATACTGGCTATTGTTGGATTCCGATCCCGGTCATGGTGGAATCCCAAACCCGGTAAGAATCCGATCCCGGTGAGATGCCGTTTCTGGAGGTATCCCAAACCAAATGAGAGCCAAATCTGGTTTGATCCCAATCTGGTTTGATCCCATCTCAGGTGAGATCCCTATCCAAGTATGATCTCGAGCGCAATGAGGTCCCGATCTTGGTGGGATACCGATTCCGGTGGTATCCCGTTTCCGGTGAGGTCCAGCTAGCGGTAGTTATAAGGAACTCTCATACTTGACATAGGCCTACAAGCCATATTGCCATTGTTATCATCGTCTTGTTATTCCATTCCTTGAAATTCCATTGTTGTATTAACGTTATTTGTTGCCTCACAAAGTGTGTGTGGAAACGAAATGCTACATCATTTAAAAGTTCCGTTGAATCAACAATTTCAATTATTGTTTCTTGGTCACTCTGCAAATTTTAAAGAAAATGATACCAGTACCAGCAATACAACAAAACGAGGCTGTCTTATTATATATGATCACAAGCCTTCGCCCTTATTTTAATCAGCGCAAATCAGTCACTATCAATAAGCGCATTTGCATACGAAAAAATGGGAGAGCTCAACAATCACCTACAACGTATTTGCAGCCATCTGTATGAGATGTATATCATTAAATGACCCCACGCTATCATTCCGATCCCCGTCATTTCTGCAACGTCACAATATTTTTATTTTTTTAAAGTCAACACTTCATCCAACATTGGCACATATTTGGTGGACCTCCTCCTTAGCTCCACTCCAGGACAATGATGACGTGTGTGTCCACTGCATTAGTCGGTGATCCACTTCTAATCCCCCCCCCCCCCTAAGACTTTAAGGGAAAACCCTTATTTTCGGCGCGGTCTGTGGGGGAAAAAAAGAAAGT
>CAXITT010000607.1:393483-433511 GCA_964033795.1 Lymnaea stagnalis | reverse complement strand
CAACAAAATGATACCAGTACCAGCAATACAACAAAATGATACCAGTACCAGCAATACAACAAAATGATACCAGTACCAGCAATACAACAAAATGATACCAGTACCAGCAATACAACAAAACGAGGCTGTCTTATTATATATGATCACAAGCCTTCACCCTTATTTTAATCAGCACAAATCAGTCACTGTTAATAAGCGCATTGGTATACGAAAAAATGGGAGAGCTCACCAATCACCCACAACGTATTTGCAGCCATCTGTATGAGATGACTATCATTAAATGACCCCACGCTATCATTCCGATCCCCGTCATTTCTGCAACGTCACAATATTTTTATTTTTTTAAAGTCAACACGTCATCAAACATTGGCACATATTTGGTGGACCTCCTCCTTAGCTCCACTCCAGGACAATGATGACGTGTGTGTCCACTGCATTAGTCGGTGATCCACTTCTAATCCCCCCCCCCTAAGACTTTAAGGGACAACCCTTATATTCGGAGCGGTCTGGGAGGGAAAAAAAGAAAGTGGTTTGGGGGGGGGGTTGGGGTGCTCTTGCATAATGACAAATCCAGTATTTAATTATTTTTGTGAAATGCCTACAGTTTGAACATTTTTTTTAGCATACTTACTTATCTGTGTTTAAAAATCTGGCCATAGGTTGAGAAAAAATATGTTGTTATGTAACTTTGGTTGGGGGATGTTTAAGGACTCTTTAGAAATCAAATAAAAACAAAAAAGTCGATTCATAATTCAGTTTTAATTAACTATAACTGCGTCTATTTCATTTTTAAAAAAATACACTTACTTTTATATAAGGAAATACGAAACGCGTTAAGAAATAATATACGCACCTGAACTGCCAGATTACCTGGATAGTTTTACAACTGTTTGGAAAGTTTACCAAAGTTTCAACTGTCACCACTATTACAATTATAATTTCATATCACACTTACCGACCCATCAGTCAGCTAAACATCATCACTGACACACCAGGAATCTGTTTTAAAAACGATTCATCTTTATCGCCCGATGTTTCAGCATCAATAATTTGCAATACAAGATCGTTTGTATGCAAAGTTGACAACTTACTTGGTCTAGTGACAGTTGATTTTTGTTCAATATGCATGGCCATTGCATTTTTTGCAAAAGATTCAACATAAAATTTAAAAAAAATATATCATGTCCAAAAACACATGTAAACAAACCGGAAGGAAGTAAAAAAATGTCTCCTTTGTTCGACAACATAAAAAGATAGAAAAAAATCAGCGAACCAAACTACAGTGAGAAGTCACGATAATGATGTTAGTTTTGGCTCTTTTCTTTTCAATGTTAATGTGTGGATTATTGACTGGGCTTTGGCTGGAATTGAACTCCCGACATCAGTTTTAAGTTTGCTCAATTTGGAAATTGTTAAGCTTAGACCATTCGGCCACGTAGCAACCTCCCTTTCANATATTGATGTGCCAACAATGTTAATGTGTGGATTATTGACTGGGCTTTGGCTGGAATTGAACTCCCGACATCAGTTTTAAGTTTGCTCAATTTGGAAATTGTTAAGCTTAGACCATTCGGCCACGTAGCAACCTCCCTTTCATCCGTCATTTAAAAAAAAAGACTGCAGTTTGATTTCTTGTACGTCCGCGCAAGCGTGTTATATAAGACCTCACGATACAAATGATTTGCCCCAACGTGTCCGCCCCATGATCCTTTACTGCGAGGGCGGCTGCTGATTTATAGTGTTGGGGCGCCCCATAATTAAAACCAACCTTTAAACAAAAAATAACATCCCGGAAAAAAATTGTAAGACACTATGTCTAATTAAACTCCCAAAAAATTAAAGTAATAAATTAATTAATTTAAAAAAAAAATATTTTTTTATTATTAAATAAAGAAGAATTAAAAAGTTAAAATAAAAACTATTAGTTTTCTAAGTTTGGTTTTAATTGAATCTAGACCATTATGGATTGTTCTGTAATTGGTTTAGGTTGCCCGGTGCAAAGGTTCTGCCTTTCCGTGGCGCACCGGACTAGTAGGGTTCTCATAACCCGAAGCTAAAGAACCTGGCATTTTCTGCCAAAACCAAATCTCGCCTTGAGCAAGAGGTTTAAGGCGAGAACCTCAACCCCCCCCCCCTTTTCCCCCCACACAATTTAAAAAGAAAAATCAACATATTTGAAGAAATTTAAAATAGAATAAACTGATCCTAAGACATCTAAATTAATTTAAAATGAACATAAATTTAACTAATCGATTTCAAGCAAATCTATTTAAAGCCATATAAAATAACATAAACTTATCTGAAGTCAACTTATCTAAAGTCAACTTATCTAAAGTCAACTTATCTAAAGTCAACTTATCTAAAGTCAACTAAACGAACATAAAATATAGTCACCTATAGTTATTCAACCTGAACTAAAATATTTCCAACTCAACTAATGTCTAACGAATATAATCTGAACTTGGATGAACTCAAACTCAAACTAAAGTCAACATTTATCAACTCAATAATTTGACAACAATTTAAAGTAAGCTGACGATATAGGACATTATTAGCGAACATTATCTAATTATGTAGCACCTTGAAATATGTCTATTTGAAAACTATATAAGTAGGTACTTATACAGGACCTTTTGTTTCAATCACTATATAAGTTTGTAGTCATAAGGGACATGTCTATATAAAAACTATAGCAGTAGGTAGACATGTCTTATTGTAAACAAAATATGTTTGTTCGATACGGGATAAGTCTTGTGTAGAGAATATTAAATTTGACATCTATTTTAACATCAACAATTATAAGTTTTCTCTATTTAGGATCTTGATGGCTGCCCACTGATATAGCTTTAAGCTGAACATGTCGTGTATGGTTCCCTTTAATGTCACTGATTTCATAAAATACATATCACGATACTTCTTCTTCTTCTTTCTTCTTTATTCTAAGGGCCCACGATCAATGAATTGATCATTCTGGCTCCTATGTTTCAGTTCATGAAATTTTGTATTTATTTTTTTTTTTAAATTACTTTGGTGCGTAATATATTCTTTCATAAAATTGTTGTTGAAATAAAATATGTGATGTAACATCGGGTGGGTCGTTGTATTTATGAATGCATACAGTTATCACACTGTAAACAGTCAAATACATTTGTATTAAACATCTATGACATAAATTATGAGTTAAAGAAAGTACAAGAAATAATTATATAAAAGTAAGACTGTTCGATACCTTTTATGAATGCATACAGTTATCACACTGTAAACAGTCAAATACATTTGTATTAAACATCTATGACATAAATTATGAGTTAAAGAAAGTACAAGAAATAATTATATAAAAGTAAGACTGTTCGATACCTCTCTCTATCTCTCTATCTCTCTATCTCTCTATCTCTATTTCTCATTCCATCTTTCTCCATTTTATCTCTCTCTCATTCTTTCTCCAACTCTATCTATTTATCTCAAATTTACTTTTTCGCTCTATATTAATAAATCTGTCTCCATCTCTCTGTCGTCTTTATTTCCATTGTGTCTCTCTCTATATTCATCCCTTTCTATCATTTTGTCTCTTAGTCTCACTCTATCTATATCAATATATCTATATCTTTCTCAGTCAGCCTTGCTCTTTATCTATCTATCTCTCTAACAAGCGTTCTCTATATCTCTCTGTCTCTCTATTTCTATCAATCTCTGTCTCCATCTCTAGCTCTGATTGTGTATGTATATATATGTCTCACTGCATCACTCTATCTCTTACGTATCTATCTCTCTCTCTCTCTCTCTCATTTACATTCTATCCTATGTGTCTATCGCTCACTATTATTCTCTCTATATCTATCTCTATCTCTATATCTGTATTTATCATTCTATCTTTCTCCATTTTATCTCTCTCTCATTCTCTCTCCAACTCTCTTTATTTATATCTATTTTTTTCTCTCTATTTATATAAATCTGTCTCCATCTCTCTGTCTGTCATTATTTCCATTTTGTCTCTCTCTCTCTATTCATCCTCTTCTATCATTTTGTCTCTCAGTCTTTCTCTATTTCTATCAATATATCAAGCGACACCGTTCCAATCTTTAAATTTGCTGATGATTCCAAAATTGTTGGTTTAATATCTGAAGGAGAAGGCATATATCGCAACTTAGTTACGAGCTTTATCAATTGATGCGATGAAAATTTTCTCCAGTTGAATGTCTCAAAAAACAAAGGAAATGGTTGTTGATTTCAGGAGGGGGAAACACCAGATTACAGAGCTCAACATAAAAAATCAAAATGTGGAGAAAGTGGACGCATACAAAAACTTAGGTGTCACCATTAATAATAAGCTAACATGGCATGAGCACGGCCAAATACTGTATAAGAAATTCAACCAAATACTGTTCTACCTCAAAAAACTGTACAATTTCGGTGTAAACAAGCAAGACGTTAACTTATTCTACAAAGCAACTATTGGAAGCCTCCTTAATTTCAATATTACCTGCTGGTGTGGGAATTCAACGTCTGATATTAAACACAGCATAGACTGACTAATCAAGAAAGCTAGGAACATAACATAAACTAAACATCCTTTACTTGAAGAACTATTTGAAGAAAGATGTTTTTGCAAAACAAAACACATTGTGGATGATACATCCCACCCTCTTCATCACAGATACTTAGGATCGGGCCGTTCGGGACGAATTCTTTCCATCAGGGCGAAGACTGACAGATATACAAATTCTTTTGTTCCCAAATCTGTACGAATTTACCGAAATTCTTCCTCTGAAGTACACATCTGAATGAGATCTAATAAGTCCCCGATTTTGCTAAGATAACTAACTGAATGGCTGTTTTAAATAATTTATTATAAATGTCTTGGATTCAAATTGTTTTATTTTTTAGCTGACAATGTATAAGGCAATAAAAATATCTATATCCATCTCTATCTATCTCTAGCTCTGATTGTATCTATATGTCTCACTGCATCACTCTATCTCTTACACTATATATCAACCTCCCTCTCTCTCTCTCTCTTTTTCTCTCATTTACATTCTATCCAATGTGTGTCTATCGATCAATATTATTTTCTCTTTATTTCTCGCTATCTCTCTCTATCTATCTGTCTTTTTATTGCTCTTTCTTTCTATGTATTTATGTCTCTCGCTCTTTCTCTCTCATGTATAAATGAATGATCAGATTTCATATAAATATGAAGTTAAGAAATGATTAAAGCTTAAATTCATGAGACTATCATATGATTTTGAAATTAATAGAACTAGGGCGATTTAATGCAATAACTGACATATGTTTATGAAATAACTTTCATTACTGCTATTTCCAAACGGCATGACAATTGTATATATTATAGTATATTGAGTTCGATCAACGAAATAAATCATCTCCAACTAAAATGTGATTTTCTGATTTAAATCTATTTTATGTCCGTTAAAGACGCCCTGATCATTTTAAATATAGATTTTTTTTTTGATTTTTTGTAATAGACAGTCAAACTATTTGTAGGTTGGTTAATCATTCGGTGTTAAAAAACGTTTCTTTGCCCATAATTAAGGGACGTTCATCCAACTGGTTGAAACGACTGGGAAGGTTAGTTGATCCGGAAAAATTTTAATAAAAGCCAGAGATAGACTTAAATTATGCAATGTTCGTATCCTATGTATGTATTTAAATAGGCACGTATCCTATTAACTTACTTTAATATGTAATATCCCATGTACGTACTACAATAGTTCCATTTTCTATGTACTTCCTTTCAATGGTTTATATCCAATGTACGTACTATAATAGTTACAAATCCTAATTATCTAAACCTAAATATTTATATATTTTTTTTGGTTTTAAATTTAAAATTTACCTCTGTGTAAAACGCTTAAAGTTTATTCTTCTGATAGTGTGTATTTTTTTTTTAAACCAGTAAATAAGACATTACAATTTGTATACAATAGTTCAAAATAAAGAATGCCATTATCAGCCTCTAACAACGGGTTTCTTTAAATACGTATCAATTATTGTAGACGTTAGCAGAACAAGAACAGTTCTATCTCTAATCTGATGTCATTAAAGTGCTATCTACCATTGACAGTACCTACTTCAAAATTAAATAGAACTGATACATACAACGAATGTACGAGAAATCTGAACACAAGTGATCTATATCACATCTGAAGACAACAATTATCAATCATTGAAAATGAATAATTCAAAATTAAATTGCAAAGGCACATTACATGAATGTACGAGGTATATGAACACAAGGGATCTATAGCTTATCTGAAGAAAACAACTATCAACCATTGGCGATGAATAAATGAAGATTGACAAGTGCAGGCACATTGCAAGAATATACGAGAAACATGAAAACAAGTGATCTAACTAGTAGCATATCAGAAGACAACAAAGATACGGTAAATTACAGTTTGGAATATGATGTTTGTAAAAGTTAAAACGCTTCTCAGGCACATTGCAAGAATATACGAGAAACATGAAAACAAGTGATCTAACTAGTAGCATATCAGAAGACAACAAAGATACGGTAAATTACAGTTTGGAATATGATGTTTGTAAAAGTTAAAACGCTTCTTGCAGTCATGTGCAATCAAAACGTTTGCAAAGATCAGAAAATGATTCAGAAGTATTGACAACTTTAAGTAGAAAAATAAAGGTAAACAGTGATATTATTATTATTTTTAAATACGTGGGACATAGAAAGGCACCTGGACATGTGTCCTAAAAGCGAATTTTTATTTAGCTATATTTTATTTAAATAAAAGGAATTAAATAAATGTAGAAATAGTGTTCATGTGTCTATCATACATGATTTCCATCAAAATTAGTTTATTATTTACATAAATATTATGCTTCCAATTACCACAGCATCTTTCTACCATATATTACATTACATCTTCATTTAACCTAGAGTAATTATTTCAACACTACATTATAACAACTATTTATTTAACCAAACATCTTATTTTCCATTTTATATTATATACAACATTCCTTTGATCCAATATATTACAGTCTTAACACATTATATTTTATCATATATTCAATTTTCATCATGCATTTTATGATTTATGTTCTATACAGTACCATACAGGCCTCATAATGACATGTAAAAGGTTTATTAAACATTATAAAAATAAAAGATTATTCTTAAAAAACAAAAGTAAGTTATAAAATAGTCATATAAAGGAAAATAACTGAGCAGACATGTCTTCATTAGATACATTTATGTATACTGGCATAGACATTGATAGATAAAAATTTGTTAAGCCTTTGTCGATAGCCTTCATATACAGGAACATACCACAAGAATAGAGTATAAAGCTGTTAATCCTTAGTCTTAAGCCTTAGTATTACAGTATACAGCCAGTACAGATTTTAAGTCCTTCCGTGTCTAATTTCAATGTTAGTTTTAATACGTGAAATCAATTTGGACTATATTACTGTTATTACTATTAATATTATTATTGTTATTATTATTATTGTCATGATTATTATTATTATTATTACAGTATTATAATATTTAACGCGGTACCCCAGCCTAGGGCTTGGCTCACCGAGAAGTACATAAAACAAATTAGTAAACATAATCAGTCATGTTATTTTAACATTGCAAACATTTATTTCTTTCAAACAGCTGAATAAAAACAACACAAAATGGATCGGTCCTAGGCCGGGTGCTTTTCACTTTGTACGTTCATCCCCTGGGTGCAGTGATCAATCAGTTTGACCTGCTGTATCACATGTTCGTGGACGATACCCACATTTATCAATCCGTTATATACACAGTTTCCTCAGCTTCTTAGTACGACACAGAAGACAGTGGAGTGAGGTAAGCTCTGGATGACCATAAACAAGCTCAAATTGAATGATGAAAAGACTGAGCTTATCCCCATTGCCACCGCTCAGAAGCAAAAAACTGTAAATAACACACCATCACTTACTCTCTCAGGTGTGCGGATTGAGTTTACTCAAATAGGTCGAAACCTGAGTGTCTACCTGGATAGAGCACTGACTTTAGAAAATCAGATTGACATGCTTTGCAAGGCGACTTTTCTAGAGCTGCGCAAGATTGGTCATATCTTAACCTTTGTCGCATCAAAAAGGCTGATGTCTGCAATTGTGCTTTCCCGCATGGACTACTGCAATTTTCACATGGTGGGTCTTCCAGCTACGCTCCTGGATAAAATTCAAATAACACAGATTAATGCGGCTGGCACTGTTCTGCGAAAACGCAAATTCAAAAATGCTACCACACTTCTGAGAGAGATGCACTGGCTGCCGGTCCGCACTCGCATAGAGTACACAATAGCAACTGTGTGCTACCGCTGTTTACATGACCTGGCACAGATTTATCTCAAGGCGCTATTGACGCCTTATGTACTCAAACGACAGCTGCGCTAATCCGAAAGTGGCAAAATAGCTATACCGCGTGTTCCCCTTGAGATTTAAGGAAAGCGCACTTTCGCATTTGCCGGCCCAACAATTTGGGACGCCCTTCTTGTCGCTCTCAGAAACAACTAGAAATTTGAGTCATTTAAAACCGATTTAAAAACACATCTATTTCGCAAACACCTTCTGGGGTGATGTTGTCTGCCATCATTTCCCAGTTAATACATATTGGCTTGTGTGGCTTATGGTTGAAAGAGATGAAAGACTTTGAGTTGGTATGCTCGTATGCAATTTGTGTAGCTTTGCGTTTATTTTAAATTTAGTTATTTATATATTTTTATATGGTTGACTTTGTACCGCACTTCGAGCTTTGGGGATGAAGCGTTTTTTTAAATAAACTTTATAATTATTATTACATATATATGTTCACGCACCTCAAACCAGACTATTGACACGCCAAGCCATAAACTGTTTACATAAAATATATTTTAAATAATATAGTATGTTGAATAACTCTAACTTTTATTCATATTAATAGCCTAATAGGCATACACATAAGGGCTCATTTATTGTAGAAGAGTACTTGGCTTATGTCTTATGAGCTGTATACTGTAAAGTCACATTTAAAACCGGTAATATTATAAGTTTCACTACTCACTGTAGTGCAAGTAGTAAACACCATGGAGTTTATATCTTATATGTAACAGGTTGCACCCCTTTTCTGTGGTTGTGCAAACATGATAAATTAATTGCCTGAAGTAAATAAAAACACATGCTTACAAAGACAAAACAATAGCATAAGTATAGCGACTGAACATTTTGTATTTTTACCCGACGAGACACTTGCATAATTCTTGTGTTTTAAGGTAGGTAGGCTTCAAGTTGCATGAAGCTCTTGTTTAAATTCGAACGCCATGAAGTTCAATACTTTATTGTTTTTTTTCCTCCTATGTGTTTGCGTTTAAGTCAAATGTGTGTGATTCCCTTGAGGCCAGACACACTCGGTGCAGACTGTTCTATGATAGACAATATCGTCCACTGGTCACTCTGGATGGTTGAACGGTGATTGGTACAACTACTGAAGAAGACAGGTGTATGTTGGAATGTTTGACATGAGTCATAAATTTACTGGATAAACGGGACAAGATGGTAATACACTGGCGTGATCTATGTGATAAAATGAACAAATGCTTGTTTTGTAGAGATAAGGACAAGATATCATTAATAGTACCACACCCACATGGATGTAATATACCGATCTCTGTAGGACACGGATAAAGAGTTATGTGGGGGATAGGCATGGAAAGACCAAGTACACGTACACAAGATGTGCATGTCCAGGCTGTAGTGGGGCTCATGTCCCATCACTGAGTTATAATGGCTGGTATTATGACCGCCATGTGCACTGTGTGGGTCAACTCTATGGGAAACAATTTTAGTAGCGTTGGTCTGGGGTAGATATAAAATCGGTAATGTAACTAAAAAATGTTGTCATATTCAAAATATTGTATACAATTATTATACAAGTTATATCACTGTTTATTATTGTAGTATTCAGATACATTTCTCACCAACAACATGCCTGTTAAACATCCCTACCGCCATTATCGGGCACCCAATCCTAATACTATCTCACATCATTTACTTATAAAATATTACATCTTAAAAAATAAAAGATGTGTTTTTATTATTTACATTTAATTTAATATTTTATTAAGTAAAGTGGAACCTCTCATAACAAGTTTGATTCATTACAGTCTTTTACTCGTCAAGCGAAACATTCGTTCAACGAAACAATTTTCCCATACAAATCAATGTAAAATTAGATAATGCGTTCCATGCTGACAAAATACTCATTTTTCAAAAATGTTTATTAACATTTATTCAAATAAAATTACGTATGCATTGTTAAGGAGTGTAACAACTTGGAATACAGTTTATTTTTTAAACAAAGAAACGTACATAAAAATATGAATTTATGACACATTATCCTTTACATAGAAAACTAAATAGATTTGTTTTAGACGACGCTTCAAAATTTGACGAACATGTGTCACAGCATTATCATTGAATACCTTTGTAGCACGATTCTTCTTCTTCTTCTTCTATATCTTAAGGGCCCACGATTCAATTTATTGATCATTTTGGCTCCTATGCATGTAGATGGGATTTGCAATGTTTCTGTTACTGGTGGTGATGAGGAAACTATGCACTAGGGGTTTGAAGGCTTGAGGCAATAGACACAAATGTGTCTAGTGTTGTCGCCTCAACTGTTCCTTTTGAAAGATGGTTCCAGTCCCTGATTGTCTTGGGCAGGAATGAGCAGCTCCTATACTGGCTTCTTGCTGGTATGAGCCTGAATTCCCTGTCATGGCCTCGTCGCTGTCCACAGATTAAGGCTTGAAATATCTGCCAATGGCACGTGTGAATAATCTATTTCATTGTGTTGGTTGAAAATTTGCAGCAAAAAAATTAGAATTGTAAAGCACACAAAAAATGTGTTATTGGTAAAAATAAAAACTATCAATTTTAAAAAAGAAATAAGAGGCGTATTGTAAAAATGTCATTTACAATAACGTATTTAGGGAACAAAATATCAGATCTGATTTTTATTTAACATCTGAAATGTATTATTTGCATTATTAGTTTCTCTTCATATCAGTTTATGTCAAATTTAGGGAAAAACAGATAAGGAGGTAACTATTTATTTTAATGTATATATATAAATAAAATGTCTCCTTTGATATTTCCACGCCTTCTTATATAATATTGTTTTGTTTTCAAAAGGTAAACATGTTGTATGCTTGTTAAAAGTATATCCTGAAAATTTATGAAAATAAAATAACTTGAAATCGATTTTCTCTCATTGAACATGTGACACAAAACATGTAGCGTATAGACAGCAACTGGTTGCTCCATGCTTTTTATCAACCTCTATAGCTATCTAAGAGTGTGATAGGGAGATGGACTTTAAAAGATAAAAACATTTAGAGATAAATTTGTAAGGTAGACAAACAATTTTGTTTGAGAATCACAAAACAGGAGCAGTCATCCATCTCCGATTTAACAAAAAATTTAACAGTAAAGCGTATGGACGTTAATAACATTTAACTAAACAAGTGTGTTACAAAAGTAACATATAACTTTTTTTGCAGCCAGGACTAACTAATAATATAAAACAAAACAAAAAAATAAATAAATATAAATTCATTTGTTTTATGTTTCTTTCATTTTATAATCGTCTTGCTTTCGCAAATTTTGGCATTGGATTAAAGAAGTGTTTAGCATGGTTACAATTTTCAAATCGTACATTTTAGAAGTAATTAACTAAGGGGCAATAATCCATGTCTTCATAGAAACTGCTAAGTAAACAAGTTAATGACACCTGTTTACATTTTAAGCCTATTTTTCAAAATCCAGTTGTTGTTTTTTTAAATTCTTGTCAATCTCCAGATATTTGATTTGCTTTATTCTTGTCAAACTCCAGATATTTGATTTGCTTTATTCTTGTCAAACTCCAGATATTTGATTGGCTTACTTAATGTCAAACTCCATATATTTGATTGGCTTACTTAATATCAAGCTCCAGATATTTGATTGGCTCAATTCCTGTCAAACTCCAGATATTTGATTTGCTTTATTCTTGTCAAACTCCAGATAATTGATTGGCTTCCTTAATGTCAAACTCCATATATTTGATTAGCTTACTTAATATCAAGCTCCAGATATTTGATTGGCTCAATTCCTGTCAAACTCCAGATATTTGATTTGCTTTATTCTTGTCAAACTCCAGATAATTGATTGGCTTCCTTAATGTCAAACTCCAGATATTTGATTGGCTTACTTAATATCAAGCTCCAGATATTTGATTGGCTCAATTCCTGTCAAACTCCAGATATTTGATTTGCTTTATTCTTGTCAAACTCCAGATAATTGATTGGCTTCCTTAATGTCAAACTCCATATATTTGATTAGCTTACTTAATATCAAGCTCCAGATATTTGATTGACTTACTTAATGTCAAACTCCAGATATTTGATTTGCTTTATTCTTGTCAAACTCCAGATATTTGATTGGCTTACTTAATGTCAAACTCCAGATATTTGATTGGCTTACTTAATGTCAAACTCAATATATTTGATTGGCTTACTTAATATCAAGCTCCAGATATTTGATTGGCTTTATTCTTGTCAAACTCCAGATATTTGATTTGCTTTATTCTTGTCAAACTCCAGATATTTGATTTGCTTTATTCTTGTCAAACTCCAGATATTTGATTGGCTTACTTAATGTCAAACTCCAGATATTTGATTGGCTTACTTAATGTCAAACTCAATATATTTGATTGGCTTACTTAATATCAAGCTCCAGATATTTGATTGGCTCAATTCCTGTAAAACTCCAGATATTTGATTAACTTACTTAATATCAAGCTCCAGATATTGGATTGGCTCAATTCCTGTCAAACTCCAGATATTTGATTAGCTTACTTAATATCAAGCTCCAGATATTTGATTGGCTTACTTAATGTCAAACTCAAGATATTTGATTGACTTACTTAACATCAAGCTCCAGATATTTGATTAGCTTACTTAACATCAAGCTCCAGATATTTGATTGGCTTAATTCACCAGATGCTTTACACGTTCATATGTCGTTGTACACCGACTTAAACAAAAGTCCTTCTTCATTAGAGGGATGACTTTAATCTACAAATATATCGAACAGGATGGGCATTTACTTCAACACATACTGCTCAGTTCATTATAAAAAAGACTACTACATAATAATCCGCTAACAACGATCTTGGAAAGACTGCAGACGAATAAACAAGTATGCCAAAAGCTGTTTAGACAATACGTAATATTTACCACAAAATTACATCACCCAGTAAATGGAGGGAAGTGCGTTCATTAGATACTAACTAACACTCCACAAACACACACACAATAAAACACAATACCCAGTGCGCAATACTCGACACAGTCCAGTCATCAATGGCTCGAGACGACTCCGGGCAACTCAAACCGGGTTTATCCTAAATACAAGGCAGAATATTGCGTTACTTAGGCTTAACGATTTAAAGTTGATTAATTTGATAAAGAAATTCCAATCAAGTGTAAATAGATGAAATACTATCCACATCGCTAGAACAAAATGGATGTCTTTTACAGTCAACACAAAAAGTCCAGCTTCCGAGAACACCACTTGTCAGAAAAAAACACGAAGTTTATTGACACTATCACACATGGTTTTTATTTTCATTCATAGAAGCTTTTAGAGTGAACTGTCAGAAGTTTATGACTAAAATGCTATGCTTTTATTCCGTTTTAAAAGTTGTGGCAGTGGTAGTTGCTTCTGTAAGGCAGTAAAACCTCTTAAAAAAAACGAAACTACTTGGGAGAACAAAGCTAAAACGGACTCTATTTTCAGGGTTTGTGCTATTTTCAGTTTCAGTCAGTGTTAAAAAAAAAAAGTGTTCCATCCCAAGATGAGCTATAGCACATGTCAGGTGCAGGCGCTAATTCAAAGTTTCATTGTTTCCAGGTTTTCACAGCACTTGATGCGGGGATATCTATCTATGTCTGTCATAGCTGATGGTTGATATCTACGTCTGTCCTAACTAGCGTGTTCCAATCCGTTAGTTACTGCATAGGAAAAGTTAACTTTCTGTAGACGTCCAAAATTATTTTTTTTTCAACTCGGAACTTCTCGAACCTCACTGTAGATGTGGTTGCTGCCCCCCGCACTCATGTTTTGGTCCAATGACGTCACTGACGTTGCCTGAACATGTTCATAATAGTGCTTCTCTGCTCCATAAACATAATAATACGCGTAGAGTCGTGTCCAGTTTTTCGCGATATAGATGAACAGTCCGAGAATCAGCGGTAGCAGGAAACAGGAAATGGCTCCGACTATGACGTAATGGAGCGGCATTTGGATCAAGCCTGCCTCGGAAGCTTGCGACTTTCTCATCAAGTGAAGGACTATGGACGATGTAGCCACACAAAAATCGTTTGAGTAAGTCATGGTGCATGTGCAGACGCTTCTGTCAACAGCCGGGTCAGATCGGAAAGAGACGCCAAGTGATGACGTCTTGTTCTTTGTCAACAGCCAAACGGTGCCCGCGGGGTCCTCGCAAGATACGCCCACTGAAGTCACCTGACCGTTCCTCGAGCCCGACGAACACTCGAGGGTCACGTTTTGGCCGTCAATCACGCGTTGACTGACGCCTAAGCTGACTCCGTAGACATCTTTAAAAACGGGTCTCAAACGAGGACAGTCATCTTGTGTGCGAAAAGGCGTGTACATCTCTGTGACGACCAGTAAGGTGACATTTTTAACGAGGTCATAGCAACCCGAGGCGTGCTGGCCGGTACAAACGCACGTCGCTCTGTGGTAAGTTTGATTCCCGATCAAGGTGAAGGTTATTTCTTTCTCACTTGTCACGGTGACAAAACGCGACTTCTCGTTTTTGTCATAACACGAAAATATAACCGATATACCCTGCTCTTGACCTTGAATAGAGCAGCCAAATGTTACAGTTTCACCCTCAAATAGTTTAAATGACGGCTCATCATAAACTGCGGATTTCACCATAAGTATCGGAGGTCCAACTTTAGGTATGTTTTGAATAGTCAGTTTTAGAGTGTCGTAGAGCGAAGGAATCCCCGACTGTGTAGGGTCTGCAGGGTCAGAATTTTGGCATCGAATAACCGAGAGGTTATCGGAAGTCAACAATGCAACTTTTATCAAAGAAATCACCTCGTAATATGGCGAGGGACTTTGTCTGAGAATCGTGTTCATTCCAAGATTATTTTTACTTATGTCGATACCACCCATAAACCAGACAACACGTGGAGGCACAAAAAACCATTTTGCCGTACACTGGAAAGTAATCGTCCGGTTGTCAGTGCACAGTGCGATATCGTCCTGATGTTTAATGGTTATGGTCGGGACCTTTGTAATCGTAATCGAATTAGTTCTGACTTTTAATATTGCGTTGTTGATTTTGTTTTCCTCACAGTTGGAATCGGTTTTAAACGTAATCGATACTTCGAAGACGTATTCTCCAATTTCCGTTGGATAAACTTCTCGAACGCAAGAGAAAACATCACCAGATTTTCCGAAGAGTCGTCGGCTTGTGGACACATTAAAAAAGTTGAATGTCTTCGATAGAAATCCGTTGACGAACATGGCGGAGTCGCACGCGTCAACAGCGTGGGTAATGTCGCCTGGAGTCTGACATCGGACAAACAAAACTCCATCCCGAGTCAGATCGGCATCACACGTGATCCATCTGGTATCAGGCACGTGACATTCGCCCAGACAAAAACCAAAATGGACTGCTACAACAATGGTGGCTACCCAAAAAATCTCTAGCATCGTGCCAGAGGAGATTAGTTGTATTGTATTTTTCTTTCATGGATTTGATCGTTCATATGCTATAAGCCTTCTTTTGCAGATAAATTGTCGTTAATTCACCAATACAAATCGAGGCTTGTGTTGTTGTCTTGTTTACTATATTCGTATGCATCCTTAGCTTTGGTCTTTCTGCCAGTACCTGAGATTGTCAGAATGGTTCATTTGATTTTCTTCAACCAACCGTTCAGCACCAGTATTGTCTTTGTGGTTATCTGCTTAAATTCTCGGATGCCTTTCCTGTGAAAATAGAAATAAAAAAATGTCAAAAAATAATCATAACTTTGAAAATATAGAAATTATAACGGTGAAGACAAGGAAGTTAAAACCCTGCGTTATATTAGAGTTGAGCAAATATACATTTGGATAACAGATGATAAGAGACGGATGCGGGACAGAAAGTTGTGTACAGCAAGAGGCTTTGTGTGCTGAAGGTTTGTTTTTTCCCGTTAAAGCGTGGTTCACACTACGGTATCGGAGTTAAATATTGGACATTATTGGGAGTTTTGTCACACTGTTTTTTCATTGGTTGATGTGACTGCCAATGGGGAGCCTTACTTGGGGTATTGGGGTGTTGGGGTATTGGGGTACACAGTGGCGGTGTCCCTATCGGGGTGAAAAAAGATACAAAGTTAGTTTTAAAAAATGAGTCCCAAAAAGACAATTTCAATGCATGGAGGACTTGAGTATCACTACCATCAGATATGTTGTAGAGCATTCTTATTGTGGATTGCTATTTAGGGTTGCCATTTTTAGGGTGCTATTTAGTGTTGCTCTTTAGGGTTACTATTTAGGGTTGCTATTTATCGTTGCTATTTAGGGTTGCTATTTAGGGTTGCTATTTAGGGTTGTTATTTAGGGTTGAATTAGGGTTGCTATTTAGGGGTTTTTATTTAGGTTTTATTTTGGGTTACTATTTAGGGTTGTTATTTAGGGTTGCTATTTAGGGTTGCCTTTAGGGTCGATAAATAGGGTTGCTATTTAAGGTTGATATTTAGGGTTGCTATTTAGAGTTGATATTTAGGGTTGCTAATTAGGGTTGCTATTTAGGGTTGCTATTTATGGTTGCTTTTTAGGGTTGCTATTTTGGGTTGCTCTTTAGGGTTGCTATTTAGTGTTGTTATTTAGGGTTATTAATTAGGTTTTAATTTGGGTTACTTATTAGGTTTGCTAATTAAGGTTGCTATTTAGGGTTGTTATTTAGGGTTACTAATTTTTGGTTGATATTTAGGTTTTATTTTGTGTTACTATTTTGGGTTGCTATTTAGGGTTGCTTTTTAGGATTGCTATTTAGGGTTACTATTTAGTGTTGTTATTTAGTTTTTATTTGGGTTACAATTTAGTGTTGATATTTATCTTTTATGTTTAGGGTTGCACATTTACGGTTGAAATTAGGCGCTTCCATCTAAGTTGCTATTTAAACGTTCTATATAGGCTTGATAATTAGAGTTGCTAATTAGTGTTTCTATATAGGGTTTCCTCTAGGGCTGTTATTTAGGGCTGCTATTAATGGTTGCTACTTAGTGTTGCTATTTATGGTTGCTATTTAGGGTTGCTATTTAGGGTTGATATTTAGGGTTGCTTTTAGGGTTGCTATTTAGGTTTTATTTTGGGTTGCTATTTAGTGTTGCTATTTAGGATTGCTATTTAGGGTTGCTATTTATGGTTATTATTTAAGGTTTCTATTTAGGGTAGCTATTTAGTATTGATATTTATGGTTGTTATTTAGGTTTTAATTTGGTTAAAATTTAGAGTTGTTATTTAGAGCTGCTATTTAGGGTTGCCATTTAGGGTTGCTATTTAGGGTTGCTATTTAGGGTTGATATTTAGGGTTGATATGTGGGCTTGCTAATTAGAGTTGCTACTTAGGGTTTCTATGTAGGGTTTGCTCTAGGGCTGTTATTTAGGGCTGCTATTAATGGCTGCTACTTAGTGTTGCTATTTAGGGTTGATATTTAGGGTTGCTATTTAGGGATGATATTTAGGGTTGCTATTTAGGGTTGTTATTTAGGTTTTTTTCGGGTTGCTATTTAGTGTTGCTATTTAGGATTGCCATTTAGGGTTGCTATTTATGGTTGCTATTTATGGTTTTTTTTTAGGGTTTCTATTTAGGATTGCTATTTATTGTTGATATTTAGGGTTGCTATTTAGGGTTCCTATTTAGGGTTGCCATTTTGAGTTGCTATTTTGGGTTGCTATTTAGGGTTGCTATTTAGGGTAGCTCCTTAGGGTTGCTATTTATGGTTGCTATTTAGGATTGCTATTTAGTGTTTATATTTAGGGTTGCTATTTAGGGTTGTTATTTAGGTTTTATTTTGGGTTGATATTTAAAGTTGCTATTTATGGTTGCTATTTATGGTTGCTATTTAGGGTTGCTATTTGTGGTTGCTATTTAGGGTTGCTAATTAGGGTTGCTATTTAGGTTTTAATACTTAGGGTTTCTATTTAGGGTTGCTATTTAGGGATGCTTTTTGTGGTTTCTATTTAGGGTTGCTATTTAAGGTTTCTATTTAGGGTTTCTAATTAGGGTCACTATTTATGTTTTGCTATTTATTGTTGTCATTTATGGTTGCTTTTTATGGTTGCTATTTAGTTTTGCTATTTATGGTTACTATTTTTGGTTGCTATTTAGGGTTGCTATTTGGGGTAGCTGTTTAGGGTTGCTATTTAAGGTTGCTATTTATTGTTGCTTTTTAGGTTTGCTATTTATGGTTGCTATTTAGGTTTGCTAATTAGGGTTGCTATTTTGGTTTTGGTATTTAGGGTTGCTATTTAGGATTGCTATTTAGGGTTGCTATTTGGGGTTTCTATTTAGGGTTGCTATTTATTGTTGCTATTTATTGTTGCTATTTATGGCTTATTTTTAGGGTTGCTATTTACTTTTGCTATTTATGGTTACTATTTGGGGTTGCTATTTAGCGTTGCTATTTGGGGTTGCTATTTATGGTTACTATTTATGGTTGCTATTTATGGTTGCTATTTATTTTTGCTATTTATGTTTATTATTTAGGGTTACTATTTAGGGTTGCTATTTATGGTTTCTCTTTATGGTTGTCATTTAATTATCTCTATGACACACACGCCTGAAACGGTAGGATGCTGTGTACAAAAGAAATATGAGTAGAGATTTTTTAAAGTGATTCTTACCGGTGTGGCTGAGTTACTGTTTTTTTCCAGATTGACGTATCGTTCAATTTCAAAACAAATTTTGACGAAATCGACGTGTGTTTTTCATCATTCTAAAAGGAAAAGACGCAAAATATTTACCTTCTTTTAATATTAAATATTAAATTAAATTTTGAAGCAACTTAACATAAACAGTCATAATGGGGGAAAAGTATGAATTATAAACCACTTAACACTAACATATACAAATATTTTACATGGGTTAAAATATAAATTGAACAGATTATTTTTGGCGTATACATTTACGGATACGTATTTATTTTCTAAAGATGCATTTTAACTTTTTTAAGTGAAAAACTGAATTGTATGATGGACGTCACACACTCGTACACATACACAGTTGTATGCTGGACGTCATACACATACATAATTGTATGCTGGACGTCATAAACTTTCACAATTGCATGCTGGACTTCATAAACATTCACAATTGTATGCTGGACGTCATACACCTTCACATTTCCAATTAAACTCAGTACAACACTTACATCATCTTTTTTGGCGCCATCATCGCATGGATCCCCTATCACAAGAAATCTGATGCACTGCTATGATCCTACGATTCAATTGCAGAGAAGCACATTTGGGTCACATACGTGTTATTGTGTTCGTTTAATCATCAAGCGGAATAGACATCATACTATTTTCCTAAATGTGTATAATTCTATAGATCTTTGTGAAATGGTTTAAACATAATTTTATATTTGGTTTGTAAAAAAAAATGGATATAAAAGAAGACCTCCGTTTCTTTGGCTAGTAAAGAAATTTAAACCTGTCCATCCAGGATGCTTTGAAATAGATCACTATTCATAATTTCAGCACCATGTATTTTTCCTGTTTATTTTAAAATTGTTCTCATTTTTTTTTTTCAAAACTGACCAAACCGATAAGTTACATTATAAATAAATCTGTTTAATGATATACGTTTATAATTATGAATAGGAAATAGGTAAGATATGTAAAGTGAACTATTAGGCACGCTGAACTTGATAGGGTACACGTTGTAAAATTAAATATTTTCACAAATAAACAAAACAAAATTCCAGAAAATCCCTAGAGCAGACTTTGAACTATTTTGAGAGAAGTCTGAGAGTCGAGCTGGAATTACAAATGAGATACAATTCACACACGTTTGGTATTTGGGAATTCCCCATAGGTTACGTTTCCTTGTAAAAAATATTACCCATTCCCCAAACCGCCCTCAAAAATGTCTTTTTATTCTGGATATCAAGGTTATGTTCACAAATTTCATAGGCGGATTTTAAAATTATCTACGTTCCAGGGGACAGACATATAATGATAAATATATATTGATAGTGAAACAATTACAGAGCTACAATGCTAGAACCATAATAATAGTTATATTATAATGATAAGCAAATGATGATAGAGAGAGATATATAGTGATATAATGATATAGTTGTAAAGAAAGATATATGATAATGGAGATATGATGATATAGATATCATAGAGATATAATGATAGAGATATAATGATAGAGATATAATGATAGAGATTTAATAGTAAAGCTATAAGTATAGATATATAATGATATAAAGATGATGATAGGTATATAATGATCGATCTATAAAGCAAGAACTATAATGTTGTAGATATAATGATAGAGGTAATATGATGATAGAGATAAAATGATAGTTATGTTAAGACAGAGATATAATAATAAAGATACAAGGATAGAAATATATTGATACAGACATAACGATAGAGATATCATGATACAGATGTAAGAGACACTGTTAATTAAATGATTGGGGAATAACACCAATGGGTAACTTTCGGTCTCGTTACATCAACTGGGTTGAAAATCTTCAGAAAATTAGTGTCAAATCTTTGACAGCTAGATAATTTTCGAATCTAATAAGATAACATAGATAAGATAAGTGTCCTCGTTTTATAGCCATTTTAATTGTTTCTATAGTATAGTAGTTACTATCCTAGTGTCTCATTTTTATTTTACTTAGTTTACATGTTTTTAATAATTGTAAAGCGCTTAGAGCTTTAAGGTAAGCGCTATATAAAAATGCATGAATAAATAAATAAATAAGATACCTTCGTTAATAAAAAAAATGAGATTTGTTTTTTTTCTCCCTTCATCTCGCATATTTTTTCAGTTCTTAAAGATGGTTGTTTGAGTTTTTTGTTATTCTTTTCGTCAACTAATTGTGCGGTGTGTGTAACTTGTGTGTTCCTGGGTGTGCGCTGTGATGTTGAACTGAGACTTAACTTTTTGTTGCAACGGAGCTGGCGCCTATGTTTCCCCAAGATCAAGGACACTCTGTATGTCTGAAGGTGATGTGCCTTGTGACTCTCCTTATGTCTGTAGCTGATGTGTCTTTGTGACTCTCCTTATGTCCGTACTGATGTGTCTTTGTGACTCTCCTTATGCCTGCAGGCGATGTGTCTTTGTGACTCTCCTTATGTCTGTTATCATTGTAGGTGATGTGTCTTTGTGACTCTCCTTATGTCTGTAGCTGATGCGTCTTTGTGACTCTCCTTATGTCTGTAGGTGATGTGTCTCTGTGACTCTCCTTATGTCTGTAGGTGATGTGTCTTTGTGACTCTCCTCATGTCTGTGGGTGCTTGTGTCGTTGTGACTTTCCTTATGTCTGCAGGTGATGTGTCTTTATGACTCTCCTTATGTCTGTTATCTCTGTAGCTGATGTGTCTTTGTGACTCTCCTTATGCCTGTAGCTGATGTGTCGTTGTGACTCTCCTTATGTTTGTAGCTGATGTGTCTTTGTGACTCTCCTTATGTCTGTAGATGATGTGTCTTTGTGACTCTCCTTATGTCTGTAGCTCATATGTCTTTGTGACTCTACTTATGTCTGTGGGTGATGTGTCTTTGTGACTCTCCTTATGCCTGTAGCTGATGTGTCTTTGTGACTCTCTTTATGTCTGTAGCTGATGTGTCTTTGTGACTCTCCTTACTTATGTCCGTAGGTGATTTTAATTTGGATGGTTATGACAGGCCTGAAGATGTTATTTGGAATGAGAACTAAAAGGAGTTGTACGACTAACAAGATACCAGATAAGGATATCCTTCAAACTGACATGTCTCAATACGAACGCTTAGTAGCTGGGCCGTGTGAAGTGGGTTTAACTGGTCTCTCTCTGTACAATCTTATACCAATGATGGGGGCGTCGTGCTGGAGTTTGGTCCACAAATTTATAATAACTATTTAGCTATGGCCTTTTTTAGAAATTGTTTTTATTATTATTCCCAAGATCGTGAGACTTTTCAATCGTGTACCTAGCGTAGTTGGCCATCTTCACTATTACTCTTCCATACATCTAAGGTATTGTAATGATGGCGGGAAAGGGGGGGGGGGGGGTGTCCGAATCGCCTAACCCACACACTGGGTTAAACGTGGGAACCTTTCTATACCTCGATATAAAATATCAATAAATTAAATTTTAGAAGGCAGGCAAGAAAAGAAAATGTTTCACTATTACTCTTCCATGCATCTAAGGTATTGTAAGGAGGGCGGGAAAGGGGGGGGGGGAGGTGTCCGAATCGCCTAATCCACACACTGGGTTAAACGTGGGAACCTTTCTATACCTCGATATAAAATATCAATAAATTAAATTTTAGAAGGCAGGCACGAAAAGAAAATGCATATCTGATGTCAAATAAATAATTCGGATTGTACAGCCTACATAACAAAGTTAAACACAAAACAGACACAAGTAACTTTTTTAAGCATGTGACCTCTAAAACAACTGTCTTCTCTGTTATTACATTTCACACCTTATGACGTCCGATAATTTTTGAAAAACTACTTATAGCTTGGGCTTGCTAATGTTATGAATAACAAAGTTTGTGGGTGTTTCACAAGAGAAAAAATTATAAAATTACTTGATTTATTTGTTATTTTTTTTATATAATCACTTCATATCTTTTGCTTTTTGACTGATATATCACATGAGAGGCTTTGCTTTTTGACTGATATATCATATGAAAGGATTTGCTTTTGGACTGATATATCATATGAGAGGCTTTGCTTTTTTAATGATATAACACATGAGAGGCTTCGCTTTTTGACTGATATATAACATAAGAGGCTTTGCTTTTTTAATGATATAACACATGAGAGGCTTTGCTTTTTGACTGATATATCACATGAGAGCCTTTGCTTTTTTAATGATATAACACATGAGAGGCTTTGCTTTTTGACTGATATATCACATGAGAGGCTTTGCTTTTTTTAATGATATAACACATGAGAGGCTTTGCTTTTGGACTGATATATCATATGAGAGGCTTTGCTTTTTTAATGATATAACACATGAGAGGCTTTGCTTTTTGACTGATATATCACATGAGAGGCTTTGCTTTTTGACTGATATATCACATGAGAGGCTTTGCTTTTTGACTGATATATCACATGAGAGGCTTTGCTTTTGGTCTGATATATCACATGAGAGGCTTTGCTTTTGGACTGATATATCACATGAGAGGCTTTGCTTTTCGACTGATATATCACATGAGAGGCTTTGCTTTTGGACTGATATATCACATGAGAGGCTTTGCTTTTGGACTGATATATCACATGAGAGGCTTTGCTTTTTGACTGATATATCACATGACAGGCTTTGCTTTTGGACTGATATATCACATGAGAGGCTTTGCTTTTTGACTGATATATTACATGAGAGGCTTTGCTTTTTGACTGATATATCACATGAGAGGCTTTGCTTTTGGACTGAGATATCATATGATAGGCTTTGCTTTTGAACTGATATATCATTAGAGAGGCTTTGCTTTTTTAATGATATAACACATGGTAGGCTTTGCTTTTTGACTGATATATTTCATAAGAGGTTTTGCTCTTTGTCTGATAAATCACATGAGATGCTTTGCTGTTCAAATAACGCATCACATGAGGTTGTTGCCGTCTGATTGAAAAATTATGCATTAATGACATGGATAATACTAATGAAGTTATTTCTCGAATTTGACCAAAACTTTTGAATCCATGAATCCACGCCCCTGGTGTAGGCGGGCAGCAGGTGCAGTGTATCCATAGTATTCCAATTCACCAGGGGACATAATCCCACGGCCCAGCCTTTCAAAACCAGGAAGTGTGTCATGCAAGGGCGCGTCTATTTTATTCATGACTCATGTAGATACTATGTCGGATCTCAGATTACAGACAACTCCTGCATTTGGAATGGTGTTTCAGAGATTATATACTATTATCAACGTGTCTAGAGCATCTTTAGACACCCCTAACGTTGATAAGACTTCCATTAATTCAAGAGCATGGACTATAAGCTATCATGAGAAAATATCAATAGTTCTTAGTCAAGTTTAGCAGCTCTTGAAAACTAGTTATTGCTGTTCACGTTACAAATGCGTCTATAAAAATAAGACAGTCTCATTAATTATATATAGATATAACTATATGCCATTCTTTCGTCTTTGTGAGGCGATGGAGTAGATATGTACATTTCGTTAAATAGCCTACTAGGCCTATATATATATATANTATATATATATATATTTACACTTTAAAGAAATATGCAAATGTTGCATGTCGCGACATAGTAGACTTATTGAAAGAAAAATTACAATTTAACTTTAATAATTTGGCGGAAATCACTCGGTAAAACATAATCAAACAATAGAAATGATTGTTGATGTCAAAACACTGAGTTATTTCATAGAAAATTTTTATTGTTATTATATCTTCATTTATGTCAATATACTAGTATCTAACAACGAGAAATGGCATAACACGCATTTTATTAGCGCTAACTTATCATTCAGTGAATCTACACAAGTCTAACATAACGTTTTTCCTTTAAGGAATAAAAAAAAGAATGTATGTGTGAAAATACACCACTTTGTATCTTCTATTTTGTCTTCTTTTCTAACGAAATTATTTATTGGATCTGCTAAAACCGTCACAATATGATCTGCTTAAAATAATCAGAAAAGTAATTTCTGAACCATTTTCTCTATTTAAAAAATTAATTAAAAGCAATATTAATCTTTAACTTATTAATAAGTAATTATAAAAAGCCTCGTGTCACCCAAGAATATGTTTTACATTTCATGAATTTCCTACATATTGACCTACGCTCACATTAAAATCCCAACACCAGTTTCCGTATCTTATTATAATTTCAGGGTCACCTTACCTATTTCCTAATTTATGTACCTTGTCACCACCACCCTCTCTTTTCCCTCTATTAAATCTAATCATCACCCGCCAACACGACCCCATCAAGTTTCTTGACCTTTGGACACTTTTTCCTGAATTCATTGAACCATCGGCCTGCCTCTGACATCTCTTCTTCAATCGGGTTGCCGATCTGCATTGACAGAATAAAAATATGTTACAATGAAATAACACTTTTATTTGTTATTTATAGATTGATATTAAAAGTGTCGCATCCAGTTCTCTAACTAAAGAAATGAGACCTATAAATATTTCCCTTATGTAAATAATGAATGTGCCGCTCTTCAAATTATTAGTTCTAATTTTGGCATTTATTTCAGCGTCTTAAAGTGAAATGTAAACAGGGGAAGAACCGTGTTGCAATTTAACAATCGGAAATAAGGATATCTTAATCTAGTGGGCCGTATACTTTTTCCTGGTTGGTTAATGCATCATAATCAGCGTTCTTAGATTAGCAAAGGGCTGAACAAATAATTAACTGTGGAAGTTCCTGTCTTCAATTTTTGTTATTATATTTTTTTTCCAATGATATTTAATCAATGTTGACATTGTTGGTTACACAGGACTTAGCCCATCACAATGAACTTTCCTTTGTTGGTTACACATGGCATAGACCTTCACAATTAACGTTACTTCCTCTTCGTTGAACAAGCTTATTATTATGGAAGAATGCCAAATCTTATGAAGTCCACTAACCTCTCTGCCACTTACACATCGAATATACTGTCCTCTAACCTCCCTGCTATTTAAAGGTCAAATATAATGTCCACTGATCTCTCTGTCGATCACAGATCAAATATGATGTCCACTGACCTATCTGCCACTCACAGATCAAATATGACGTCCACGGATCTCTCTGTCGATCACAGATCAAATATGATGTCCACTGACCTATCTGCCACTCACAGATCCAATATGACGTCCCCGGATCTCTGTGTCGATCACAGATCAAATATGATCTCCACTGACCTATCTGCTACTCACAGATCAAATATGACGTCCACTGACCTCTCTGCTACTCCCAAATCAAATATCTCAAACAGGTGGCTCAAAAGATGACCAACTAATACGTCATCCTCTAGTGTAGCCGTATATCAACATTTCCCCAGATCTATTTGACACCTGGTTACGGGTTTCCCTAGAGATGATGTAAGTCATACCTCGGCCACTGACCTCTTCCCCAACCGCCTGCACCCATCCACCGTCCCCCCAACTCCAGCACAATCAAGCGATGACCTACCAACAGGACGTCCTCGAGAGTCGCTATACCGGACAGCTTGCCCACTTCGGCCAGGTCCCCTACCTTGTTATGCGCCATGAACAGGACCTGTAGAGTGGACATGGACATGTCATTTGATTAGAGCATATCTGGTTAGTGATTATTTTATTTTCATTTTTGAATATCATTTTTTTAATGAAACCCTTACATGAAGCAAACGTTTTCATTGCAGTAAATTTTACACGTTTTTTTATAAAATGATACGTGCCCCTCAACTCTTCCCCTACACGCTGACACGATACACCCACTTCCACGCTGATAATAGTACCTAAAAAAGAAACAATGCCAAGGGCATGGGCCAACCTGTTCCATACTGCTATTCATAACTTAAACTGTAGGCTATATTCAGAGTCGTGTCGAGGAAAAGTGGCGCCCAAGGTGGAATAGTTCGTCAATATTTGAACCCCTGTGAATGCGATGCCCGTGTTATTTTATCGTTTAACTCACTACAAAAGCCGATCTAGTGACGAATTCGGCGACCCTGATGTTGGCCCTCTCCTCACTTACTATATAGAGGGATAGGTTACCTCACCGTATTACGCTGCCAAGGGCCCCTTCTGCTTCTAAATACGGTGCGGGATGTTATGGGGTTTATTTCCTCATAAGATGTGAGGAGAGATTCCATCAGGTGGTGTGTGGGGGGAGGGAATTTTCCCCGGGATGTTTGACGAGGCGTTAGAGAGCATTTCAATGTGTGCTTTGTGAAGTTATAGATTTAAGTTATCACATGAAAGTTGGAATTAGGAACAATAATAATAGAATCTTCATTAATGAATTAAGTCCCAAGATAATGCTACTTTATACTGTTCTTTATTTGATTAAAAAATTAACAGAAGTCCATGCCCCTTTCGACTCCGTCCACCAACGTTTTTCTCCCAACATCCCAAATTTAAAGTGCATTTTAATGTTTTGGAGGATATGAGACTTACTTAGACGATGCTTAAGGTTGAAGGACATAGAAACATTTGTGAAACCATGATCTATGTCAAGGGTCTCAAACACGTGACACGCGGGCTGTAAACGGCCCGCAAGACGATATCGTTGCGGTCCGATACCACTGCAACGTTTGTGTTAATGTGGTCCGCGCTTTTCCCCATTCTCATCTATAATGCGACGTTCCCCGACGGTTTCATTCCAATCTCACCGACTAGTATAATTTTGATTTTTATTATGTTTTTATACATTTGGACGTTGATTCATCATCATCATGTCCCTTAGTCCTTGGACCGTTTTGGTGCCTCAGATGACATGTGAACTATCCTCCTCCATTCGTCTCTGTCTTCTGCACTACGCACCTCATCGCCCATTTTTATGACGTTTGTTTTAATAGTAAAAACCGTTTTGAAATCTGACTAAAAGTTTTTCAAATTATTGCTGCCCATTTCTACTTCAATGTGGAAGATTTCCCCAGCTCTCCCTTTGTGTGACTTTTTGCAAAGCTGATTGATTTTAGGTGCACTTTCAAACTCAAGGCTAAGTTCAGTGACGTGAATGGTAAAACTGACAAGCATGGACAACTTATGAGAGAATGTCCTTGAGATTTCCACTTTGTTCATGTGGATCATATGCCTATTTTGTAGTGCTTATATGTGTGAAAAGCTCTTTTCCACCTTGAAAATGAACAAATCAAGTTCAGGGCTAAACTTGCTGATGAGCATCTTCAAGCTATACTGAAGGGTCTCAGTTGCCGTCTCACTCAAGCCAAATGTTGATCAGGTGTGTAAGAAGAAACACTGTCAAGTCTCTGGCAACAAGAAGTTAATAGGAAAAAAGCGAAACCTTAAACGTTTTTTTTTATTTGTTAATAAATGTTTAGCACAATGTAACAGTTGTACTTAATTTAATTTGTAATCGCGTTTTTTTGGAATGCTTTATGCGGCCTAGTCTCTCTCAAACTCTACCTCATGCTGCCCCCGGATAATTTGAGACCCTTGATCTAGATTTCACAAATGTAAAACACTCTTTTCAAATATTTTATTATTTTAATGACGATACTTAAAAGAAACGACATTGAACTGTTTTTAAATATAATTTATTTTCAAGTGGTAATATTTAATCAAATAATATAAACATTGGATACCTTAAGTTTCTTCATGCTCGTAATTCCTTTAAACCTGTCTATCTGGTTGTATGAGCACCACAGCTCTTGCAGGGTATCGTTGCATGCTTCGATACCAGCCAGAGATTTGAGCGCATTGCGCCCCAAGGAGAGGACCCGCAAGTGTTTTAATCCGTTCAGGTTGGCGATCTTTTCTATTTTGTTGGTGGACAGTGAGAGGTGCTCGCAAGCCTGGGGATGAGAAGGTGGACAGTGAGAGGTGCTCGCAAGCCTGGGGATGAGAAGGGGTCAGTGAGAGGTGCTCGCAAGCCTGGGGATGACAAGGTGGACAGTGAGAGGTGCTCGCAAGCCTGGGGATGACAAGGTGGACAGTGAGAGGTTCTCGAAAGCCTGGGGATGACAAGGTGGACAGTGAGAGGTGCTCGCAAGCCTGGGGATGACAAGGTGGACAGTGAGAGGTGCTCGCAAGACTGGGGATGACAAGGTGGACAGTGAGAGGTGCTCGCAAGCCTGGGGATGAGAAGGTGGACAGAGAGAGGTCGCAAGCCTGGGGATGATAAGGTGGACAGTGTGAGGTGCTCGCAAGCCTGGGGATGAGAAGGTAGACAGAGAGAGGTGTTGGGGATGACAAGGTGGACAGTGAGAGGTTCTCGAAAGCCTGGGGATGACAAGGTGGACAGTGAGAGGTGCTCGCAAGCCTGGGGATGAGAAGGTGGACAGTGAGAAGTGCTCGCAAGCCTGGGGATGAGAAGGTGGACAGAGAGAGGTGCTCGAAAGCCTGGGGATGAGAAGGTGGACAGTGAGAGGTGCTCGCAAGCCTGGGGATGACAAGGTGGACAGTGAGAGGTGCTCGAAAGCCTGGGGATGAGAAGGTGGACAGAGAGAGGTGCTCGAAAGCCTGGGGATGAGAAGGTGGACAGAGAGAGGTGCTCGAAAGCCTGTTGATGAGAAGGTGGACAGTGAGAGGTGCTCGCAAGCCTGGGGATGAGAAGGTGGACAGTGAGAGGTGCTCGCAAGCCTGGGGATGAGAAGGTGGACAGTGAGAGGTGCTCGCAAGCCTGGGGATGACAAGGTGGACAGTGAGAGGTGCTCGCAAGCCTGGGGATGACAAGGTGGACAGTGAGAGGTGCTCGCAAGCCTGGGGATGACAAGGTGGAGAGTGAGAGGTGCTCGCAAGCCTGGGGATGAGGAGGTGGTCAGTGAGAGTAGCTCGCAAGCCTAGGGATGACAAAGTGGTCAGTGAAAGTGATATCTTGTCCAGGTATGAGAAAGTGGAAATTGAGAAATAATATCATGCCAGCGGATGAAATGTGGACTGTGATTTATGTAAACATGTCTTCGAAGGAGTGGGGTAGCCTGTTTGAGGTTCTCAAAATTCTGATGACTATAAAGTCTTTATTGAGATATTCTTGCAAGTCTGAGGAGGATCGAGTCAATAATAAAAAGTGGCTGCAAGCCATGGGAGAATGGACTTAACGTGAAAGTTTGAAGTAAACCTGATGAGTCAAGATTTGAGAGTGGCAGCTGCTCATATGTGCGGGAGGATAGAATTTGACTGAGGTTCTCACAAGCCTGCGTAGTTTACAGCTGTGAGGTGTTCGTGCAAGTCTGGGGGAGTAGACAATCGACAGCCTGATTTGCTTGCAAACTAGTGGAGAAAGGGTCAACAGTGAGTGGCAGTCAAAGGCATGCTGAAGCAGCATAAGACAGTCTGTGGTTGAGGAAACGAGAACATATTTCAATAAAAGTTCATTGTAAGAATAGTTCCCTCAATCTTTAGATAGACACAGGTACCCTTATTGGGGATCCATTTAAGGGGATCTTATAAAAGTGTAAAGAAAATAAATCCATAATTGATTCTTTACATGCTATAGGTAAATAATATTTACACTTTAGTTACACACCTGTTTACCCCATGGGTTTGTGTCAAGGTATTTCTCAGTTTTTAAAAACGGAGTTTCATGCTCCAAAGAGTAGTTTTGTCATTTGGCAGGGGAAAAAAGTGTGTAGGGTTGGGAAGCATGCAATCTAAATACACTTTGTGCCCGGAAATCCACTCAGCTGCTTATGTCGCTTAGCGTAAAGAAATATACAAGTTAAGGGTCTCCGATATGTTGAAAGATATTCTTTTCAAATTGCTTACGGTTTGAACACATAAAATGAGGTTACATTTTTTTAAAAGTTTAAAACAAGACAAACGATTGAGATCAAACAAGAAATATTTACGAGACTACTATTTCAGCCAGCAACGAAGAGAAGACTCTCTTAGAGTGAAGGAAGTGTGGCGAACATATTTTCCAGTCTTACATTTTATTGGACACCTAAATGGGAAAAGGGTTCTTTTTTTGTGTGTCATCATTAGGTAAACAAATAATTAAATACACATAACACATTAAGCTAATGCGGGGTGTTATTAACGTTGCATCATTCAAGCGGACAGTGAGTTTCAGACACGTTTGCTACCATTTAAAATCATAACCATAAGAAGGATCCAAACCTAGCTAATGAACTACAGCCCCCCCACCCCCAACCGACCCCAACAACGTGTTAAAATTATTATCTATACACATTGGTTGTTCAGTGTTGTGCTTTGATGATTGCCCCATTTTTTTTTGTTGATTGGATTTATAAGCGGCACAATGCAAATGGAGTCTGATTTTTGGGCTATGGTTACGCCTCTGTCGGTGAGTAAAAAAAAATGCGGGCGTGGTTCTATGTACAAGTTGAAATGTGCATTTGAATCGCCCTAAATTAGGTCACTCATGAGTCATCACGGTACAATGCGATACTGATCTGCTGGCGATTCCGATAAACGGTACGCGAAAGATCGCGATATCATCTCCATCATAGCAATCACGATACAACACGACATAATCTCCATCATAGCAATCACGATACATCACGACATCATCTCCATCATAGCAATCACGATATATCACGAAATCATTTCCATCATATAATCACGATACATCACGACATTATATCCATCATAGCAATCACGATACATTACGACATTATATCCCTCATACAATCACGATACATCACGACATTATATCCATCATAGCAATCACGATACATCACGACATTATATCCATCATACAATCACGATACATCACGACATTATATCCATCATAGCAATCACGATACATCACGACATTATTTCCATCATAGCAATCACGATACATCACGACATCATCTCCATCATAGCAACCACGATACTTCACGACATCATCTCCATCATAGCAATCACGATACATCACGACATCTTCTCCATCATAGCAATCACGGTACATCACGACATCATCTCGATAATAGCAAGCACGATGTATCACTGATGATGGATTGCTAATCTGCTAAAAAAGACTGTCCAGATTCAGCAAACAATGCACTGTTAGAACGTGTAAACACAAGAGGCACGCCATTAAATCACCGTACTCTGCCACATCCACACCATCAAATCACCGTACTCTGCCACATCCACACCATCAAATCACCGTACTCTTCCACACCCACAACCAACACATCACCGTATTCTTCTACCACAGTTCCCTTGGATTTTGTTGCTTGAATTCTTTTAATTTCTGTAAAGTTTTACCAGCAAAGACTTGCTGTCGATTGTTAATTTCGGAACTTATGATAATCTATATTGAAAATCACGCGTTATTTGGCTAATACAAAAATAAAATGCTAAGGCTATTGTCTTAAACGGTAGAGAAGCAAGACTTTTTGAAGCTCGGGTTGTTGTTTTTTTCGCCGCAAATTCAGAATAAACAACAACAACAACAACGCCTACTGAAATCCCTTTTAAAATGCTTTATGAAGTAAATGTTGTGGACATAAAATGTATCCCACTAAAGAGAGAAGCCAGGGGAGGATCAAGGACCCCAACACACATCCAACGGCAGTGACGCTACCGAGCTGAATGGCCTGCTATTGTTAACTTATGAAATGCAGCTGGTGATGTGTTACCATCCTGTCACATTCCCTGCTATTGTCTAATAAAAATAAATGTTGGTATACTTTTGCTTTTGTTGCACTCAAATATGATGTTAGCCAATGAATTCCTGTGTCCTTTCGTAAGTCTAGGCACGCATTTTATGTATCATGCCTAGGTAATTTATTACAGTTCTAACGTTGTTTTTTTTATAATTTGAGAGCAATCGTCAGTCATTCTATAAAATGCTCAGTTATTTTTATGAATTCCTCAAGATCACACCTTAAATTTAACGCATGAGCTAGAGTAGAAAGGGGCTGAACTTTTTGTTATGCTAGGGGCGTCGTTTTCGTTTACTGTTATGTCGTTACATTATGGGAGCTTGTTCCAGTTGGCACCCCCACTAGATTCGTCACGGGTCGTAGGCCTTTCTATTCTTCTTTCATGGGTGTTCAATTTTAATGCAATACTGTTTCTGGTAATGTTGTATTTAAATATATCTCGCTATAACCAATTGACATTTTCGTATTATTTGCATGCACTCATAAAACTCTCTCAGTATATATAGCATGCATTTGTTTGTGCTGTGTTCCCTCCCAACCACACACCATAACATAACAAAGCCTAGACCAATGCAAATGATATTCACTGTCCTACTGTATGTGTCATTACTCTCTAAGTTATTCCTTTTAAGCCGACGGTTTGAGGCTGTAACATTCTGGCGACATTTGGCACGTGTTGCCCATGAATAGCGAGGATGTAGGCGATGGTTGTTTCCATGTCCGTATTATTTAATTAGAAGAACCACGTGTTGTTGTATTTAACCAATATCTAAGTATCGATTATTATAAATTGAATTTTACTTCTAAAAAAATCGACTTCCAAACTCGCTTTCTTGTTATTTTAGTATAAGAACCACTTGTTGTTGTATTTAAATAATATTTATGTATCGATTATTATGTATTGAATTTTATTTTAAAAAATGACTACCAAACTCGCTTTGGTATTAAGCTACTATGGAAGACTGACACCTTTGCATTCGTCACAAAGACAGATTTTCAAATCACCAAGGTTATTTTGCATTACATCTAAATAAATATCATTTGTAATAAGCCAATGCTTGTACAAGAATATCTTTAATTGTTTCTATAAATTTTATTCTAAGTTCTTAACCGAAAAAAATAGCTATGCTGTTATTCAGTTATTAAAAACTCACAATTCTGTTACATACCTTTTATTTCATAAAGCATGACCCCCCCACCCACCCTTAAATTCCCCCGACGGTCCCCTCCCCCTTCCTTACAATTAAAAATAACCCTACTCTCCACAGTCTTACTGGCGTAGGAGTAGCGTTATCAGGGCAGTTTCGAGGGCAGGGGCCCATAATAATTTTTGCCACCCCCGCCCCTGGTGGAAATAAAGCTTGCTTAACTTGGACCCACAAACCTCCAGTTGAGACAAGCTGGCGTCCATTTTGTCGATGAATGGTATCCGCGAGATGAGTTTGACAATCTTGGCGTCTTTCGCCTTTTCCTTGGTCTCCTCCTCGAACTGCTTGAGAGCGTCTTTGATGGTCATTCCTTTGGACATCTTGGTGCCAGTGCCGTTGTGCGGCGGCAATGAAAGGCTGCTGTAGTGAGCTCCTGGGCTGATATTCAAAGTAAATCCTGTACAGCAGAAGTGAAGTCACATCACGTGTCTGCCGTCAAGATCAACAAATGTTTACAATTTGTCGTGGTCTGTGATTAAAAAAATAATAATACTGAGCAAAAAGAACGGTGCTACTCAATTGGAATATTCCGTTTTGGTGCGCATAAAATAAAACAAGGAAAGCATATTTACATGGGAAAGACAGCTATTTTCTTAGCAAAGAACATAAATACTAAGAAACACTCACCTACAAAGAAGCAATCGGTTGTCCAACGCCCCACACCATGTGACATCACCCCAACTACTGACCAAGTGATGCTTATTCAAAACACGACTACTTGAATTAGACGTGGAGATGTGAAAATGAATCCTCATCCTCATCCTCTTGTCATTTAGTCCTTGGACCGTGGGGCCCCACAGATGACATGTGAACCATCCTCCTCCATTCGTCTCTGTCTTCTGTACTACGCACTGCATCGCCCAGTGTTAGTCCTGTCCACTCTTTGATGTTATCCTCCCATATTTTTCTTTGTCTTCCTCTTCTTCTACCTCCTCTTGTGGTGCCCTGCAATATTTTTTTGGCAAGCCCTTGTTTCCTTGTTACGTGGCCGTAACATTGTAATTTGAATTTTTTCATAGTCACCAGTAGGTCATCGTACTCCCAAATTGACTGACGAACACTTTATTTCACTATATCATTCGAGATATGGTCCCTATAGCAGATGCAAAAAAATGCTGCTGAAGCATCTCATCTCCATCGCCTTTATTTTCCTTTCAAGATCGGCTGTTAATGTCCAGGATTCGCAATATTCGCAGGCATACAGGAAAGTGGAGATGACTAATGAGCGCATCAGCCTAATTTTGGTGCTGGGGGCTATATTTTTGTCATTCCATATTTTCTTGAGCGCTTTTAGTGCTGTTGTAATCTGCGCAATCCTGGAAATCAGGTTGGGATTGGAGCCTTCTTCTGGTATTTGAAGCGGCTGGCAGTCTCTAATCTTTCCTCCCCGACCTTAATTTCAGTGGTAATGCCTGTGGTATTATTGGTCATTAGTTTTATCTTTTCGGCACTGATTAGCATGCCGCAGGACGACGAGGTCTTATCGAGACGTTTTACCAGGTCGGCTAGCTCTTCTTCGTTCCCAGCCAGTCCGTCTATGTCGTCCGCAAAGCGTAGGTTGGTGATTGTACTGCCACCAATGCTGACTGTCCCTTCATGCGCTTCCAGAGCATCTGACATAATTCTCTATAGGAAGATGTTGAATAGGGTGGGGGAGAGCAGGCATCCTTGTCGTACTCCAATCGTGGTCTTGAACCATTCTCCGATGTTGTTGTGGAGGAAGACTGCACTGGTGGCCTTATCATAGAGGTTGCATATTATGCTGGTTAGGTTTGTGTTGATGTTGTAGTGCCTTTTGATGACCCATAAAGCAGCATGCCAAACCCTGTCAAATGCTTTCTTGAAGTCAACAAAGACGTGGTATAGATTTTGTTGGTTTTGAGCATATTTCTCCAATAGTATTCGGAGGTTTAGAATCTGCTCAGTAGTGCCCCGTCCTTGTCTGAAGCCCGGCTGTTCTTCAGCAATGATTCTGTCGGCATATGGTTTTAGTCGATCCAATAAGATCTTCAGCATGACCTTGCTTCATGGCTTATTAGTCTAATGGTGCGATAGTTTTGTCATGGCTGTAAGTTACCTTTTTTGGGGAGGGTGACGATGAGTGATTGGGTCCATGGTTTGGGCCATTCTCCTGTACGCCATATTTTGTTACAAATATTGAATAGGGCACTTATCATCGCTTCTCCTCCTTGTTTCATCAACTCGGCAGGGATATTATCCACTCCTGCGGCGTTTCCTGTTTGGAGTGCCTGTATATTTATAAATGTATATTTAAGAACAAACTGACCATAAAAATCTAATGAGAAAATTAAAGAAGCTCATACGTTTTGGTCATTTTCATACGATGAATTTGCATTTCTTTTTCAAGACGGAAATTGTTACTTTTTTGAAGGAAAAAAAACAACTAAATTACTAATGCTTCATCAAATGCACACTGTGACTGTCGTAACATAAACGAACGGAACAATGCACACGTTGACAGTCGTAACATGAACTTATGCAGAACTCGTATATTAAAAAGAAGAATGCAAGTTTATACTTTAATGTGAACATTTGTTTTGTTTTTTTAAAGCAATTGCAAATGTGTAAAGCTGTATAAATTCCACTGCTTGTTTCTTTGTCCTTCTTTATCTCCCTTTCTCTCTCTCTCTCTCTATACATCTCTCTCTCTTTCTCGTCCTCTCTATAATTTTGATGAAATGTTTTGTGTATATGATTTCCAAAAGGGGTGGACAAGGGAAAAGGCGAGAGGGAGAAAGATAGAGAGAGCTAACTAAAACATTAGTCTAGGGTGGTACATTTTGGAGGTTAGGATCGTGAATAGGGCCCAGAAATAGCCTTGTTCATGAGTGTGTCCTTGTACTTGTGTGTGCGTCTGTCATGTGAAAGGCAGGGAGGATGAAGTGACATCATAAATATTACACCCAAGATTCGATTGATTGCTGTATTTGCATCGACTTGTAGATCGCTACTATCCTCTATTTATATCAGAATGGGGCTGCAACAATAGAAAAGTGAGTCGAAAAGATTGAAACATTGAAAGAGAAACGACGCAGATAATGATACCAATGATATGCGTGTGACTAATCGCCCAGCTATCTGGTTAGTAAAACTTAACCGTCATCCTTCGAGTCCTGCTATTCGGCCACCTGTTGACCGGACTACCAGCACCACGTTGTCAGAATTTTTACAATAAACTCGATGCTCGCCGCGGCGTGTAGAAGGCCTAGCCTGATAGTAATCTATTGTTAAACTGTCGCCTGAATTCATTAGCCGGTCGTGATGCGTTGCAAGGACCGACCCCCCAGGTGAGCTCACCAATCACCTGCCAGCTGGCGCACACCTTGCGCGGGTACCTTTCACCGGATCGTGGCCCGCTGTAACAAAGCTGTTAGCTTCTGAACACGATGGTGCGGAAATCGCTTGTGGCATTGTAAGGTCAGTTTCTTTTCGTACGTTTTCAAGACATTTACATTTTAAACTTCATGCCTGACTTTTATATCTTTTTGTTGGCATAAATTAAAAAGGAAGTTCAACCTTGATTATAATAAAAATCTAACCACAATGATAGGAAGATTCTTTTTTCAAAAATTATACTAATTTTGTCAAAATAAATGCCTTCCTTAATTAACCCTTTGGTATGTATTTTATAGATTATCATAATTAAAAAAAAAGTAACATATGTGAAACCCATAACGACCAAAGGTGGTGCAGTAATAGGCTACGTTGTGGTTTTGTAAAGTACGTTATATTTAAAGTCTACACAATGATGGGTACCAAAAGGTTAATAAGGGGAGACCCTGCAATCAGGTTAGCACAATAGGAAATTAGTAAAAAAAAAAGTAAGGTTAGACCTGAAAAAAGGAACGCAACAAAACAATGAACCTGTTGACAGGAAGTCTTCGTCAGCGAACAAACAGAAAAAAAAAAGAATACAATTAAATCAGTTTTTTTTTAAAATTTTATTCTGCATTTTTTGTTTGTTCCCTGAAGAAGGCTTCCTGCCTACACGTTCATTGTTTTGTTGCGTTCCGTTTTTCTGGTTTAACCTTACTTTACTATACTAATTTTCTACGAAAAGTTAAACGTACACTGCTGTGTGTTAATTGTAGAAACAACTCACTAAGAACTTAAACAAAGCTGATGGAGACAGTAGTGTGTTTACTGTCAATGAGAAGAACAGCTAGAAGAAGAGGGCTGCTTTGTACTCTTATAAATGGAAATGCAAGAACTTATAAATACATAGCAAGCAAGATGCAGAGAATCACACATAGAGAAGTTCCAGAGGAGCACCAAAAATGAGGGCGATACAGGGGGTATTAACAAAGATGGGTTACAGATAAGCATAAACAAAGAGGGTGTTAAAAAGAAGAATACAAAGGGAGATAGCTACAGAGGAGCATCAACAAATAGGATTTTACAAAGAAGCATAAGCAAAAGAGAAAGCCACACGGAAGCAATGCTAAAGCAGTATGAAGCGTCCATAACAAAACGAAAGGTGCCAAGCTTCTCCAACAAAGAGGGAGCTACCACGTTATTTCAGCGGATAGAGCGGTACCAAGCCTTCTCAACAAAGAGAGAGGTACCAAACTTCCCCCAAAAAAGAAAGAGAGACCAATCACAATCAACAAAGAGAGGTTACCAAGTGTCCCCAAGAAATAAAGGGGTACCAAGATTCCCCATCAAAGAGGACGGTGCCGAAATTTCCCAACAAATACGAATGTACCCAAGATACCTTAACATAGATACAGGTCTACGACCACTATCAACATAAATATGGGTCACCAAGCACTATCAACAAAGACAGGGGTCACCAAGCACTATCAACAAAGACAGGAGTCACCAAGCACTATCAACAAAGACAAGGGTCGCCAAGCACTATCAACATAGGTATGGGTCGCCAAGCACTATCAACGAAGACAGGGGTCGCCAAGCACTATCAACAAAGAGAGGGGTCGCAAGGCACTATCAACAAAGACAGGGGTCGCCAAGCACTATCAACAAAGAGAGGGGTCGCCAAGTAATATCAACAAAGAGAGGGGTCGCCAACCACCATCAACAAAGACAGGGGTCGCAAAGCACTTTCAACAAAGAGAGTGGTCGCCAAGCACTATCAACAAACAGAGGGGTCCCCAAGCACTATAAAAAAAAAAGAGGGTTACTGTACTTCCCCTAAAAAGAGAGGGGTGCCAAGCACTATCAACAAAGATGGAGGTACAAACCTTTGCCAACAAGGATGGAGGTACCAAGCTTCCACAACACATTTGGGGAAGAAAAGCCCATAATCAAAGAAGGAAGTGCAAAAATAGTTCACTAAAATTTGAGGTTGGTTTTAGGGGGGGGGGGGAAGAGGGGGAAAAATTAATTAAAAATAAAATTTAAAAAACAAATTAGCGGAGGGGGATTTTGGGAGGTACAGAAGATTATATCAGACTTAACACTTTTTTGTCATGCAACTATTTACGTTGAAGTTGAAAACTATTACCTAAAAATAAGACAGAACCAGAGATCCAAAGCATGGGACAATTGTATTTACATCAACTCCTGGTGACACATTTAACAAAGTGATGAACCTTCATAACTTAATGGTTTTAAGAAAACTGTTAAATACTAAAATGCACCGCCCGATATTGAAAGCAGACTTTTTGGCAAAAGGATCACTTGTAGCATTTGGCATTCAAAATAAAGGGAATTTAAATTGAACAAAAAGCGCAGGAGAACACATGCATCGCCTGACTTACAAAGAGAAAGAGGGTATTTGTTAGCAAAAAAAAACAAACAAACCGCAAAGTCTAGATAAAGATACATTATTAGAGATAAGAATCACATGGTAAGATATTTAGGAATTGTTCAGAGAAATGCAGAAACCTATTGCATTTACTACCAATGGCCATTGCACATTTAGTAGAATTGAGGGAGGATTTAAAAGCTGATGATTAGAAAGTGTGAAAGTCTGACGTAATGGATCGGTAAGCAAGTAACAGCTAGCATATAGATCTCAACCACGCGATAAGACTGAACACCGCAATAACATTGTCGATATGTAAGATATATGACATGTTGAGATCAATGACAGCTTTTAATCCGATTAATCGGTCAGGTTTATAAACTGTGTTTAGAAGCAAAAGTAGCCACGCTGCAACACATTCCATTTACCCCAGTACAAGGGCGCCCGCAGAAAACTTTCCAAGGGGGGGGGGCAAAAAAATCGATTAACTTTCCAGGGGGGGGGGGGCAAAAAATTTTTATTAATGTTTTATAATGGTTTAAATTTT
>CAXITT010000607.1:306539-393454 GCA_964033795.1 Lymnaea stagnalis | reverse complement strand
TGTCTATTTTTGTCTAAATTTTTTTTATCCAATCAATCGGGGGGGGGGGGCAAGTGCCCCAGCTTGCCCCCACCTGCGGGCGCCCATGCCCCAGTAACACATCGATATATTATATTTACTCCGGTAGCTTATCTTTAAATTTCATTTACCCCATTTTGCAAATCTATATATAAATCAACTTGCAATAACACTTACGTATTAAATCTTTTTTTTTTTTTTTCCAAGGGTAATTTTGGCACCAAAGCTCACCATAAAATTCTCCCAAATCAATTTCCTCATCCATTACGCCTCTGAATCATGTCCTCGGTTTAACACAAATTTAAACTTTTAATTAAACGAATTTAATTCGCGCTGTAATCTCGCCATAAATTATGACATCAAGTCGACATAACATCTAAAATGGATCTTTAATAAGTTGACCCGACGTCTTGATATCGGCTTGTTGTAGGTCTTGATGTGTTGTCACCCTAACAATTAAAATGCGGCAAAGAGTTACTTTAAATAAAAACAACAACAAATCATTACGGAAACAGATGACACAATTTCAATGACTCAGGGATCAAGGTTTTCAAATTTTTTAAATGCATATAACAAGAAAACATCTTTAAATCATTAAAGCATTTCCTGATGCCCCATTCAGATTTTAATCTTAATTCGAATTATATTCTTTATCCGTTTATGCATTCCACATTTAAAGTATTTCAAAATAATAAAATACATCAACATAATATGTTTATTTTTTTCCGTAAATTAACTTCTAAATTAAATTTAAACAACACGGCTAACAAAACTTACCCGACTTCGTGTTGTCTATAAAAAAATAGCATACAAATAGTTTGAGCCCATCTTCCGTTATTTTGGAATGATAACTTATTGGCCTATGCACTAGATCATTTCTGCAAGATTTGTTTGGTAGTTAGGTCAAAGATGCGCTGAGAATAACACATTCACGGGGCTACTAGTTCGGGACTAACATCTGTCTCTGTACCGATAATCAATTTTAGTTATGGACGTACTATCTTTCGGTAACGTAACCAGATGCTTATATTACGAATTCCGGGCGTGTGTGTGTGTGTGTGTGTGTCTGCATGTGTCTTTGTGTGTATGTGTGTGTGTGTGTGTGTGTGTTTAGTAACGGATTAGGCGCTATGGATTTAATTCAATCAATAACATGCAACCTGAAGATTATGTTCACGTGACCGTGTAATCTATCTATCGTCCTGCTTTGATTGTCAACTTGTGCATCGTGGTGTGTGTCTGAGAAGTTGTCGTTCTGTTTTTCTTGTGGATAAACTTTTAGAGACTTTAAATTCAAAGGATCCACCGCATGCATATTGCAGTTTTTAGTACATTGGTATACATAATCAAAGATGTAATCATACAGATGCGTCGAGCATGTCGAATAGTTTGAAACGATTAAGCCGAAGTCATTGCGAGGTTTTCGACATAGTTTGGCTCGACCATTTGTCCGAAGTATCAAACATCCCTGACTCTAAACACAGTATGTCTGATTCTCTGACAGTTACCTCCTCAGCCGATGTCCACGCTGACCCCGTCTTGAACAGAGCGAGGGGAGCAACTGGTGATTTCGACAGTGGCGTGTTCAGTTCGGATGACAGAGACGGTAGCGAATCCAGGGGCGTAGTAAATTACGTGCTACGCTCATCAGAGACGGTGACCGAGGAGAGCGAGACCAACAGCGTGTTTGAAGACGATAGTTGTGAAGATCAGGTCTTCGTTGATGGTGAAGAGAACCCGGCGTTTTCAAGGCAATACGACTTTGACCCCGATCACGCCTCAGCTGAGAATTGTGCAAAATATGAACTAGTGAAGGATCCACCAGAACACAGAAGCCATCGGAAAGACGAGTCCCCCAGGGACACCGATGACATATTCAGCACCAGGGTTGGGAGCACTTTAGGAGGGGTTGTCATAAAACGGGGTTGCGTCAACCACAGCGCACGCCAGTTGACACGGAAGTCGAGCTCAGAAAACTTGTGTCCGAACTGCGGGCTCACGAACTCGATTACTACCAGCGGATCGAACTGTTGTGAAATCAAAGGTCAAGATATAAACTTTTCTTCTACGTTTGCAGCCGATGACTTATTGGTAATCGATTCTTTTCGCAAACTTAGTCACGTGCAGGACGTCACAACGCTGTCAGACGAGGTCAAGAAGAACCTTAGGTCACACATGCGAGGCCGTGGCGAGTTCAAGGAGAATATCTGCAGATGTGGGTATCTAGGCCAGGTAAATACCATCAGTGACGAGAAGAACATCCACCTGGCTCACAAGATGGAGCGTAGCAAAAATCTTACGTCCATCGCCTACGAGAGAGATTTGGCCGAAAGGACAGCTCAGAAGCCAACCAGGCAGGAGCTAATCAAGAAACAGACCCTTGTGAGAAAAGTCACTGAAAGAAAATCTGGTATAGCGAAAAGCCATCCGACTGGGACGAATGTCGGAAACAAAGATCACCCTGTAAACCACGTGGCCGCAACTGGGAAAGGGAGCTCACTTTTAAAGAGTAGCGGAGAAGATGAGATCACCAGGCAGCAGGTTTTTCACACCCAGAGTTCCTTCACGACGTTCTCCGGGACGCACCCGGTGACGCCCGAGGAAGCTCGCCGGAAGAGGGTGGAACTACGCCAGCACAGCTTGCTGCGTCACGAAACACTGGACCACGAAGGGTCTGCAGCGAGTGCCGGCGGCGGTGGTTACGTCGCGCCACTGAAGAAGAGCCAGTTGGAAGTGAGGGACTTGAGAAATGAGGTCAGTATGTAAAGTTAAGAATGTTGTGGTAAAAGATTTTTACAAAAATTTTTCGTATTACCTGAATTTTTTATTTTTTTTATATTTCCTCCGTTTTAGGACAGCTTTAGTCGTTTTTGTTGTAAATATCGATTATGTTAATAACTGATGGTCAAGTAGCATAAATATACACTTAACACCCTAGGAGTTCCGTTGTTTTTTTTGAAAAATAAATGTATAATTATTTTTATAAATATATACATTATCATTTGGTGTAATTAATCAAAACACCTCATACTTGTAAGAAACAAAATGAGTTTAAAGGCAAATTGTAAAATTTATTTAGTGGACATTTTTGTATTTACTGCATATGTGGCGGGGCGTATGTGTTGCTACTCTCTCAAAGAGTGAATTTGGGGTTTTATTTGTTATTGAATTTGAATAATATTTTTTTCTCAAACAAGATATCTCTAGAAACTCATTTCTATCTGAATCACACACAAATTTTCATCCCCAATAAATAAGATATCATACGATGAATTCTCTGCCACATGTAGCTAAAAATTTCAAGATATTAAAGTAATATTATTCGAGTCAAGAAATGGCCCCCTTATAGATAGCTATTTCCTGCGATACATAAGTCATGTCTTAATCGTTCATGTACTGCGGAAATGTTTGAGTAGCATGACAGGACGCGTTGCCTGCATAAGGCTTAGCTGGAAACTAACATTTTAAAATACACCCATGAGTATGTCACTGGATAACAAAGTGAATTTAACAAAGTTTATTGTTTTATGTGACATACGTTAGTCTTATGTGAGCTGCTTGTTATTTACATTGAACAAGTGTATCGTGTCTCGATGTATCTCATTGCCGGTTATGTCAAAGGTCTCTGTGTATCATAATGAACTCGTCTTGCAACCTTTGAACCGTGTGTCCTCTGTTTTATACACATACGAAATATATCTCAAAGCTGGTATGCGAAGTGTTTCTTTGTGTCATGGATATCTTAAAACCGTTGTGCCCCATGTCTCTGTGCCTACCAGCTGTCTTGCTGCTGATGTGCGTCATACAATTTACTGCTGCTGTCCTGGGTCTCTTTGTGTGCCATGCCTTGCCACTGTCTTTGTATGCGTCACGTTGTATACAACATGTCTCAACCATGTTGTATCATTTCTCTCCTCGTGTGACCAAGGTCTCACAACTGTCGCACGAAATTGATGAGAAGAATGTGGAGATCGCTTCACTTCAAAGCTCGCTGATGGCCGTAGAGGATAAAGAGAGACAGATCGTCGAGCTGGAAGCCAGGATACAGGAGCTGGAGAAACAGATTAATGAAGAAAGAGAGCCTGTGGTTAGACTGCAAGAGGAACTGGCGAAGATGGACGAACGGTACACTGCCTTAAAAGTAGGTTTATGCATGAAGATTATAAGCCACCGTTATCCTAGAAACGTTTCAAAAATGTATACGAAGATATTATTGTTATACTAATGGACATTTATTTATCAGACACACGCTGTTGAAAATAACAATAATAATATGGGCTAACCAGAAAGAGCAAGTATATTTAAGAAGTATATTTGATTTGTTAAGGAAAATTCCAATTGCAAACATTCACAGCCTTGTGGCTGTAAAATGTAAACATTTTTGTAGAGGCTAAGTGAGACAACACTAAAATAATCTGGAGTTAGCGCCCTGTTTGGTTACGACGTATAGATCAATGAAACTTAAATATGCTACTGCGATGGTCTTAACATGCCAAATCATCCATTTGATCTTCGAGAGAGATGACCTAGCATTTTTTTAATCAGTGCTCAATCAAATTTATGAAAATCTATTAGCTGTTTTCATTTTCTTTTTGTTTCCTCGCCACACTCAGATTGCCCAGGTTTTGTTATCAAAGACATAATACTTCAAATATATTAGCGATGCACTGTGACAAGTAAAAAAATATTTAAAAAAAAAAAAATAAACTAAACCAAATAGATAGTATTATAGGTCCAGACTTAGGAGGACTATGAAACAAAAAATATTTTACATCCATTGCTATGTTTATAAAGGTGTATAATTTTTTCATGAACATAAGTCATAATGACACGACTAACTAGTTTCATGACTTTCTTGTTGTCAGCTACCGCTCGATATAATAAAAAAAAGTTGATACATTTAATGAATAGAAATGTATTAATACATTTTATGCTTTAATCATTTTTTTTCCCTCTTGGTTTCAATAAAATGCTCCACTCCTTTACCATTTCTTGACCAGGTTGAATTCGCCGAGAAGGAGGAAAAGTTTGAAACTTACCTGCTGGACATGTACAAGAAAGGACTTGAGGCAGCTAGATTTGAGAGGGAGGAAGAGGTGAGATGAGGCCTCATAGTCAATGGATTTTCTTGCAGATTTCAATAGTGACCATCATACATTTTACTGGTGGTTTTAGTGATGGAGTGAGGAATGTCGTTTGAAGAAGTTTAGTTGATGAATTTTTTTACAAGCGTTTAGAAGAAATGAATTTTGATAAGCAAAGTTGTTTTTTGTTTTTTTTTGGATTTGAAAATTTTGAGGCATATATGGTTTTTCATTTCAAACGTCACATTGCATTATGTACTGCTACTATTTTTAGACAATGTTGCTTCAAACATAGCTTTTAACAACGTATTTTGGTAGATAGTTTACCGAGTGGTCTAAATTGACTAACTCCAAATAGTATTGGTCTGGAGTTTAATTCCCGCCAAAGCCAAAATCCCAAGCACTCCTCGTGGATGGGACTCGTTAGCCTTGGAAGGCAACACTTCTAAGAGAAGGCTAACCAGGTGCTAAAATGATCACTAAATTGATCGTGGGCCCTCAAATATGAAAAAAAAAAATTCTGCAGATACATTTAGCAGTAACAATTTGTTACCATAAAGTTGTAAAAGTGTTTTCGTCTAGTTTAAGGCTCAAATTTACGTACACGAACCGATCAGCTGTCAAGGAGTGGCCAAATGGAATATCAGAATGTTTCAATAACGATTTCATGATTTCATACTGCTGGATGTTCTGTTAATAGATTCAAACATGAAATGACAAAGCCTATTTAAACTATCCCTAGCCTTGGAGTATGATGCAATTATCTTACATGATAAAATGTTGGTTCTAGAGTAACAATCGGCTATGACGGTGGTGATGTTTGTATTGGTCACGGAACACTTCCAAACTTTCTCTATTTTGTAGCTACTTGTAACTTTTGTAGTATTTGTTTAACAAAGCATTTTCTTTTTTAAACAACCATCAATGATGATTATTATAATTAAGGGCGTCGTAAATTTTTAAAAACATTACTTTTTATTATAAGTGATTGTGAGATTTGTTATCAAAAGCTGTCCTCTCCCTTATCAATCCAGTATCTGTTCTCTCATTTATCTACATTATCCCCTTACCGTGGCCCTTACTAACTCGGTATATATTTTTGTCTCTACTCTCTAACCAGCTGGAAATGTTGGCCAAGAACAGCAAATCCCGTGTCACCGTAGGCGAGCTGACTCGGAAGTTGTCGAGAACGGAAATGGAGCTCGCCAAATGGCAAGGGCTCAGACTGGGAGAATCTTACTTCAACGCAGACATACCGCAATCCGAAGTGGACGTAACTCTTGGCTTCATCCGGGATTCGTTTCTTCACTTCTTAAGCGACAACTCGGAGAATCACGAGCATCTCAGGGCAATTTTGAAAATCTTCAAGTACTCAGACGCACAGCTCGGACAGATCTGGAAAGGTCTGGAAAATTTTAAGAACATTGATAGGAAGAAAGTCATGGATAAGATCGAGGTCCCCAAAAATGGAAAGAAAGCCAAAAAATAAAATTGGTTTAAATTTGATTGGGGTCGAAATGAAGTTGAAGATAAAATAGTACAACGCAGCTACTGATAGAGGCAAAAACAGTAACGCAACAAACGAACGTGCATTTCAGGAGTGCAAGAAACAACAAACCGATTGGTTTTGAAGAGTATTTATTAATTACATCATGAATAATAATAATTATTATTGTTTGCTTTTAAGAAAGGCAAATTGATGAATGTGTATTGCTTATCACGAGAAGGTTTTAGCTTCTGAAAGTTTGTAACTTTAAAATTATTCAATAAAGCGATGTATCTGATGGTTCTATAAAAACATATTTTGTATCTTTGATTTTCTTGTGTTAAATTTGGTTAAAATTTCGACCCTTTTCAACCAACCATCGAAGGGAACCCTATCGTTATTATTAAAGGTAAGGGGGGGGGGGCAGATCAGCCTTGAGTAGTGGAAGGCAAGTACCTCCCCATCCAAGACCTTAATCATTTTGAATGGTCTTATCATTGGATTGGATTTTATTCGTGAGATCAATAATAATGCTAATAATGCATAGATTTCAGTTTACAAAATGTACTTACAAATATTTTTTTTTCGTCTATTCAATTAAAAAACAATATTGTATGAAAAACGATTACAATGTGGATAACTTTTCACATTTGTCAGAGAATTCAATGATCAAATGATCAAATCCGTTGATTGTTCAAGAGATTAACTGCAGCAGGCCTATACCATCAGGTTTAAAAAAAAAAGTTTTTTAAAAGCTTTAAAAATTGAATTTAGACAATCGCTCAAAAGTTGTCAAACGTTTCAATTAGTTTTAATCCCCAGCTAATACCATTGTTTTATTCTTAATAATTATTATTGTTTCCTTTCCCAGATTAATTCATGAAATTAAATCCCGGTTAGGAGAACAATTTCACCCCCCCCCCCCCCCACCCCCCAACCCCACAAATATTTTTTTTTTTTTTTTTTTTTTTTTTTAAATTAAATAATATATTTTACTAATCTAGGAAGAGGCTTCTTCCACCCCATCTGTGTAGACATCCCTCCTCTTAGCTTTGAATAACATATGGTTGAACCTTCGAAACTTTCGATATCCTCATACCGATACTGACTAAGTCAAGTTTGCTTGGTTCTAACCAGGCCATTTTCCATATGATGTGTTGGAATTAAGTTTATCTTGTTCTTACTTAACATATTTTAGTCAGTTAAGCTGCTTCACCAATAAAAGTAAATATTTGCCTTTTGAATCTTTGCCTTCTACTTCTAATGAACTTTAACCCACGGTTCTTGTCTCATAGTTAAGATGTACTTTATGAAGTTGATTTCCTCAAGTGCTACTACACATTAGGTTATGTTTTCCTAAAATGTCCTGAATAATATATATATCACAAAGACTACCACGCCTATAAATTAAAATAAAATGTAATTAAATAGTTCGCCCCATTGCTAGTAGCACTAGCGGGTCTACCCTGTACAATGGTTTGTTTCTTTAAACTTAATAACTTACAATATTTTTAATACTTCACCTTCTTATTGCAATTGTGTAACAGATTTGCGTAAGGATCTATTTGAAACGCTTTCAGATATTTAAATTGTATTTTATTTCAATTCATTGTATATATTTGTAAACAAAAATTGGTAAATATAAAATTTAGTGTCTAAAAATGAAAGAATCCTGTCAGTTGCATTTAACAAAAGACTCATGCAGCTTGGGTTTTGGGGCCTATAGCTAGACATTGTATCTTCAACAAAGATATTTTCTTCTGGTTTGTGACTTATAATGATTTGATTCTGCATTTTTTGTTTTGGTTCATTTTTTTAGGGACATAAACGATACAAAATTGCTAGCATCAATTAGAGCAGTTATTTACTAAAATTTCTTTGCGTGCAGTTATATCGTAACATAACTGAGTTCCAAAATTTTGAAAAAATGTCAAAATATCATTAATTTAATCCCCATTATTGTTAAAATCTCTTTAAATGACATTCCAGTTTACCAATAAATTTGTGAAAATATTGCATTAATTTGTTGTATATTTTTTTTTAAAATATCAATTTTACATACCTAAAATATATGAGCTACAAATTATTTGAAATGCATAAGATTGAAATGATGTAACAGTAAGAAGTTTTGTCTATAAATTTTAAGGGCAGGGGAGTGGGGGGGGGGTGGTGTTGGTTTTTAAAAAAAACTATAAGGAGGTTAAAGAAAAGAGAACACACAAACAGATAAGAAATAAGCAAATGTATTTACAACATATTTAACACATACACAGACACACAAAGAGGTAGAAAAATTAAGTTGCGCTATACGTGATTGACATATTTGATGTGAAATTAGACGTGGCGTCATTTGCGACATTGTTCTACGGGCCCACTCTCTGAAATGTCCCCAAGAACCAATCACCGTCCATGCAAGTGATACAATGCATGTGTTGTGTGTTTATTTCGCTGCTATTCATTCACTATATTTTCCGGTCCCTTTAACGAAGTCCAACGCTCCAATAAAAAAACGACAGGGTTCTTTTCTGAAGCCTTAATTGCTATAACATTCCTCTGTCTCCACTGGGATTTTCTACTTGTACCTCAGTGTAAAACAGAAACGAACAGGTATTATTATTATTATTTTTATGTTTAGCTTTATTTTAGACATAATTTGATGAGATCATTCATTATTATTATTATTTTGTTAATGTCAAATTTATTTAAAAAAAAAAAAAACAACAAACAAAAACACCAAAACAACCCACAAACCTTAGCTGGGGAAGTGGAAAAGCCGTATCAAAACCATTTGCTAAAGTGCTTGTTCATCTACAATGTTTTAAAAGTTATACTGGATTGCAATCTTTTTAGTCGAGTCCATATTATTCAGTTGCCTTTGGAAATTTTTGGGAAATAACCGCATGAAATTCATTTCATCACGTCGTTGCAGTTATTTCATACAATTCTATTTGAAAAACTTTTTATTTTTTTTTTTTTTAAACTTTTTTTATTTTTGTATCTCAAAAAATTTAGCACGCAAAATAGAGCAATAAAGGCGGGGACAACACTTGATTATAAAAGATATTTAATAAAATATACAGTTGTCTCCCCTTTAAAACCTTTTTAATTTTTTACAGTTTAATGTTCATACGTGGAGTTATAGAGTACACTTAGCTTATCAACTTATGTTTTCCATATCTTTAAAATTGAACTAAATATAAATATTTTTTACGGATTGATCTGAGGATGGTAATTTATATTCTTGAACTGACGTAATCAACATATGTGTTCATGACGAGACAAAGTTTGCGCCTGGATAGAGGTTATTTTATATTTATTTGAGTTACCTTCTCAGGAGTGTGACTATATTTTTTAATATGTTTTATTTACAAACAAACGTATGTTATTGTCGATTATATTTTAACTGGATGATACTTTTTTTAGGCCTTGTAAAATTGTCTGAAAATAAATACATATATTTATTTTCTTTTAATGAAATCGTCTCTATCTAAATATGGTGTAAAAAAAAATAATCGGTTTAAAAGTAGTTGTGAAATCAGAATATTAAATATACTTCATGGGCGTGCACTAAAAAGTGTGCAGTGAAGCATCATGGGGGGGGGGATTGGTGTAACAAAAAGTGGGATTCTTAAGTGTGCGTTACTTGAGTTCGTGTTTCGTCAACTAACTTTAGTACATGGGAAGTTCACGCAATGCTAACGCCAATGTTTGGCGAGCTTTATGAAAATATGACATGGCTAATACATTTTTTTTCATAAATTCGAATACTTTTAGATACATTTTTTTTTCAAAAATTCGAACACTTTTAGATAATTTTTTTTTTGTGGATAAATTCGAACACTTTTAGATAATTTTTTTTTTTCATAAATTCGAACACTTTTAAAGAAAATGTTGCTAAAAAAAAAATTAACAAAATAAGTATAAATTAAAACTCTAATAATAATAATTGAGATCTTGCATTTTGCATTGATAGGTCCAAAATAAAATGAAGTACACCTGTTATGTTTTGAATAGAGTTTTGAGACCTTATTTTCTTTTTTATCCATAGAAGTACTTTACATTTCGTCGTTTTAAAATTAATCAATTCCAGCGAAAGGGCTGTGCAAACCGTGGTTTATCCTAGGGAGTAACCCGTCCATTAGGTAAGATCAACATGGGATGTTTTAGTGCACGTAGCGTGACTATTTCTATTAGTAAGTTGAAACTTTGCTAGCCGGGACTGCAGTGTGTTGTTGGGTATAGACTACATTGTGTCACGAGCTAGGACTACATTGTGTCATGAGCCGGGACTACATTGGGTCATGAGCAGGGACTACACTGTGTCATGAGCCGGGACTACGCTGCGTCGTAAACTGGGACTACATTGTATCATGAGTTGGAACAATATTTTATTGTGAGCTGGTACAATAATATGTGTCGAGGTTTCGGATGTTAGACTGTCTCTACGTTGTCAAAAAAGTGCATGGCCATTATAAAATGTGATCATTACCTTGATATCATGTATTTATTGTTCAGGAAAATTCTAGATGATTTAACATTTGTAGGTTTCGAGCTAATTTAAAAAGAAACAAAAACGCTAGGAGGTAGTTTGTATGTAAAAATGATATTACAAAAAGATGAATTTAGTGTGGAAAATAATTTCTTAATTTGAAAAGCAATTTTGTTTACTAAAAATATGTTCTGAATATTTAAAAAAAAAATATTTCGAATACAACAATTTGTGTAAATGACTATTGTTCAAAAACATTTTGCGACATGAATACGTCACACTGCAAATTGCATTTCCTAAACATGTCTGAGAGTGACCACAGGGCTCCTTTAAATGTCAGTTCCAACTTGGCACTGTCCATCATCTTTGCCATCATCGCCGTTGTAACCTTTGTAACAAACAGCGGATTAATTTTTGCAATGGTTTACGGTGAATTCGCGCCAAACAGATCGACTGTTGCAACTGGTTCTATCAGCACGAAGAACAATAAAAACAGTATTTCGCAGATTTTGATGACCTCAATGGCAGTTTCAGATGCATTCGTTGGGGTGCTCGTTATGCCACTCGCTGTCGTAGAAACGATCAACAACGGAGCGTGGACGCTCGGCGAGCACTGGTGCACCGCACGCGTCGTGATCGGGGTCATCCTCTGCGCAGTGTCCATCTATCACGTGATGTGCATGGCCGTCGACCGGTACTTTGCGGTCTGCAAACCCTTCCTGTACCGACGAATGAGCTCGACAGCCGGACACGTCATGGCTGCTCTGTGCTGGGTGATCCCGACAATTTTGATCCTGTTAAATCACGTTATCGGCTGGCAGTCCCTCGGCGTCGCTGTCGGTGTGGAGTGTGAAGGTCCGAACAACTTTTGCCTGAACGTGTACAACGAGACGGCCTTCTGCGTCAACATTCTCCTCTACTTCTTCATACCTTTCGCAGCCATTTTTATCCTCTATTGTCGAGTTCTTCGGGAAATTTTTATGTTCAATCAACGAAAGTCAAAGAGATTAGAATTAGAGAGACAGGTCGCTGAAGACACGAGCCCAAAAGGCAGTTTGTCGGCAAAATACTTCAAGTCAGCAAGACAGAATACAATATCCAAAACATTTGCATTTATAAGGGAAATATTTCATAAGGGATCGTTTTCTCCGACTACCCCCAACAACAATGGGGAAAGAACATCGATCACAATTATCAGTTTTAAGATGAATGACACATTGCCTGATCTAGGGCATAAAATGACGTCACCCCGACAATGTTCTGAAGTAGAGTCGTTCCAGAACATCAACAATAGCACCAGGGCTTTCAAATGCATGCCGGGAAACGACATAACAAAACTGAGGAATGGAAACCCCAATGTGAAGGCGTTCCGCACGATTGGTTTCGTCGTGGCCTGTTTCACGGTCTGCTGGCTGCCATTTTGTTTGTCCTCCGCCATTATCACTTTCAGTGGCGTAGCCATGCCCGCTTGGCTGAGAATGGGGGTCAGCTGGCTGGGTTACATCAACTCCACCATCAACCCTTTCCTGTTCTGCTGTAACAGGTCCGTCCGCAGGTCAGTCAGACAGCTGTCTAGCGTATGTGTAAGATAATGAGATAACTTCCAGGCAATTATTTAAGTCATGTGTAAGATAGTGATAGAACTGTCAGGCAACTCTTTAATTCATGTGTAAGATAGTGAGAGAACGATCAGGCAACTCTTTAATTCCTGTGTAAGATAGTGAGAGAACGATCAGGCAACTCTTTAAGTCCTGTGTAAGATAGTGTGAGAACTGTCAGGCAACTCTTTAAGTCCTGTGTAAGATAGTGAGAGAACGATCAGGCAACTCTTTAAGTCCTGTTTAAGATAGAGAACTATTTAATTCGTGTTTAATAAAAGTGACAGAAAGATCAAAGTATTTTGTGCACCGTGTGTAAATTAGCAAACAATCTTTCAGACAGCTGCCTGGGCCCTGTTTAGAATTAGCTACAGTGTCTTGAAACATTTCATCACTCATAAACCTGTCAATTGACTCCGTTCCGGCAAAGTCGACATTACTTTTTCACAACGTCATAACATGTGTTTACGTGAAGCTTCATAAAAAACACATCACGCAAACACTTTGCGAATCACTGCTCTAGCAACGTGCTTTATTTCTGGTAGCTTCACGTATTTTTTATATTTAATCGTCTTAAAAAATAACCATTATCTTAGAGCTAAAAAAAATAAACTTAACTTATAACTAAAATAATAATCTTATGTTATAACTAAAAAAAAAAAGTTTTAAAAACATGTGCGACGTGTACAAATAAAAGCGTTTTGCAGATGAACATATATATGTATATTAAAAAAAAAAAGATATAAAAACATGTGAGATGTATATAAATAAAAGAGTTTTGCAGATAAATATATATATATATATATATATATATATATATATATATATATATATATATATATATATATATATATATATATACATTTTCCATATCAGTTACCATTTTCAAAGACTCAAATGCTATCAGATGAGAAGAACCCCCATTTTTTGTTTCAATCAATCCAGAAGCAACGTTAGAGTATGTGTGGTTATATTGCAAACATTAAACCATTACCACTGGACTCACTCAGGCTTGTGATGACTTAAATCAAGAGTGTATAAAAGGCTTTTACAAATATCGTTTAGCTCTAACATACAAATTTACCATAACATTCGTTACCATGGTAACCTTCTGGTGTATTTGTTTTTTTTTTTTTTTTTTTTTTTTTTTTTTTTTTTTTTTTTTTTTTTTTTTTTTTTTTTTTTTTTTTTTTTTTTTTTTTTTTTTTTTATATATTTTTGTTTTTTTTTTTTTTTTTTAAATTGATTTTGTTTCATCAAAGGAAAGCCTGTGGCGATTTCAGGAATGCCTCCATAGAATCCGTTGTTTTATTTTACTGGGTCACAAACACAGTGAGATAAAATGGTGTATAATAGAATGCATTAGTGACCCTGATTTAATTTAGGTGTGTTCTTGTCAGAGATCAGCAGAATTCCGATTGCTATTGTGTAAATACTCGCTTACTTTGTGCAAGCTGTTAGAAAATGCACACGAAACGGATGTAATTATTTCATATGTTGCAAGCTGATTTCAGTGTTTAATAAAGTCGTCCACCCATATCCGCTTGGTTTGGCTACAAATGTGTTAGCAATGTGCAACAGATAATTTGAACTTCAATGTGTTTTTTACTTCATGAGCAATTGTTTTTGGTTGCTGTTTTGGCAAAAAATTTACCCCTAGTTCCTCTAGAAAGGACATTTTAGAATTGTAAGAGTATTATCAATTTGATAAGATTGTGTATACACGAGGAAATAAAATATTTAAAAAATATTCATATCAATAACGTCCAAAACAAAATTGTGAAAAAACAAAATCATACTGAATATTCTAACTGTTCGAAAGACCATTATTGTTTTACAATGACAAACTTCACACATTGTCATCTCATGCTTTGGGGTCAAAAGCTCGACATGTTTCAGAATGTCATTGAGTCTTACGTCATTGTAGCCATAATGTCACTTCTTAACATCTTTATCGTCCTTGGAAACCTGGCGGCCATCTTGATAGTCGCGTACGCAAAATGCGCCACCCGACGGAAACAGCGCGACTCGGTCAAGGTCGAGAACGGCATCACAAAAATATTGATGATCTCGATGGTCATTTCAGACGCCATCTTTGGAGTCACCGGTATGCCGTTAATGGTGATTGAGCTCTACCACAGTGGACACTGGACGCTCGGCCCCACGTGGTGTTTCATCAAGGTGCTGGCCCACTACCTATGGTGTCCACTGGTCATGTGTCACGTGGTGTGTATGGCCGTGGACAGATTTTTGGCTGTGTGCAAACCTTTGGTTTACCGAAGCCTTTCCTTCAAGTTGGGTTACTGTCTCGTGGGACTATGTTGGGGCCTTTCCCTGCTTATTGTGCTTACGCCCATGGCGGCCTACTGGTTTAATTTAGAAGATAATGCCCGGCCATGCTCAGAATCAAATAGTGTTTGTGATTTTATGCGATCGAAAGCTTTTGTGATGCTGAACTATTTTTTTATTGGCTTTTCACCAATCACTGCGATACTTGTGTTGTATTTCTTTATAATCAGGGAAATTTTGAGATCAAGCAAAAGAATCGCCAACAGCTGTAGAAATCGTAATCGAATGCAGCCAGACAATATAGACAGCTTAAAATCTAAAACGACATTTACCAATCAGATTGAGAGTGAGAAGGGTGTAGAGAGAAATGTAGGGATACTTCTTGCCTCAAATAGATCCAAGATCTTGACCAAAACCATTAGTCATTTATGTTTATTTGATGCAGGTTTATTGAGCTCAGGTAATGCCACCACGGTCAAGAACTTAATTGCTGATGAGAAGACATGGCAAACTGCAATAGACTCAAGTCCACAACCATTGGACGTAAAACAGCTTTTAAATTCAAATGTCAGAATAGACCGTTTGACGTCATCTGATCCTGAATGTGCGATGCCATTGTCAAACACGCTGCCTGGGCCACTGGACACAAATCCACTCGACACAATTCGCGTGGACGGGTCTAACGTACATGGTCTAAACACAAGAAATAATCTTAGGTTTTCAATAATCAGTGGCGCCACATTCAAATCGAATCAAAGAGACCAAATCGGATCAATAACCCGAACACATTGTCGAGGGTTAAGACAAATGAGGGCCGTTCGAACGATCGGGTTAATTGTGATGTTTTTCTCCATCAGCTGGATCCCCGTGTTTATCTGTTTGCCCATATTCACTGTGACTGGCAGCCACTTGCCGTCGTGGCTGATACTAGTGATGATCTTCTGTAACTATAGTAACGCGGCTGTGAATCCAGTGCTCTTCTGCTGTAACCCTGATTGTCGAGTTATTATTAAAAGCATCGTTGCCAAAGTTTTGCGCAGTTTCCGCTATAAATAAATAGTGTGTTTGTTGACACGTTTATCTGCTTTTTGAATTAGTGTTATCCTTTTTTTTTTCTATATCTCCAGTTAAATCCATACTATTTATGTTATTTCTCTTTGATAAATTAAGGCCCAGAATTTACTTAGAGTAGACTTCACTCTCAGTGGTACTGATAACCATGAAACATGACTTTAGGTCTCCGACCACAATTTTAACAGCAGAGATCAGAAAACAAAATTTTTCCCAGCCAATAAAAAAAATTCAATAAATACTATTTGTGTTTTTAAATTTTCACTCCCCTTTCTATGTTACACCTTGGGTAACAAGAACACCTTGGGTAAATAGAACACCTTGGGTAAATAGAACACCTTGGGTAAATAGAACACGTGGTGGATAATACAGTTATTTTTTTTTTACAGTAAAACTGAAAATAGAACAAACTTATCATAAGTTGGCCTCTCAAAATCTGTCTATAATGAACTCAAAATTACGTCCACATGATTACGACATCAAACATTTTTTTTTTTTTTACAATTTAGATTAAGTTTTAAAATTTAACGCAAAGTCAAAGAAATCTCTTTGAAAAAGATATGTGTTTGTGAGATTCATTTAATACTTGGTTTTGTTAGTTGATGATGCAGATTATTTTATACGTTCGCAACCATTATATTTTTTTTTCTTCAAAACATAAACAACACTTGTTTACATTGTATTAAGTTTACTTTTGTATGTAACTAGTCATAAAGTTGTTCAATGTCGAATATCTTTTTCACATTGAATCGCCATGCAAATGGTCCTTAATTTATTGTTAAATGCATGCTGTTGTGTTTTTTTTAAATATTTCCTGCTTAAGAGTGGTTGGGATTCTTTATTTTTTAAATTTTCATTTTTTTTTATTTTTTTTTGATTTATAAGATTGCATATTAACTCCACGACTAACATGAAAATGTATATTTTTAAGTGAAGTGTGCAATAAACATTAAATTATTTAATATTGAGCGTAAAAGAGATTTAAGCCTGGAACAAAATTTTATCATAAAAGTGGAGTAGAATTCTCAATGCTGACAGAATGTGTGATCAAATATGCAGACAACCGATGATCGCATGCACTGATTTTATCACCTAACAACAGGAAAAAGACCACGAAAGGAATGTTACAAACTTGTCTGTTAAAAATTGTACAGAGTACCATATCAGTTTACCATATGATTGTACCATATGATTGTAATTATACGATTTTAACATATGATTGTATTATATGATTGTTTATGCATGCATGTCAAAAGTTAAGAAGAAATAATTTTGGGAACAAAAGTCTCTCTATGTCTATATAGTTTGAAAAATATAGGTCTCGATTAGACCGTATGCAGTTCGTATCATCCGCGTCTAGAAAAATCGAGTTTAAAACACCTGTGTATATGTTAGGCCACATTAGAATTTGAAATGCCTGTGTCTAGATTAGGCCACATTAGAATTTCAAATGCTTGTGTCTAGATTAGGCCACATTAGAATTTCAAATACCTGTGTCTAGATTAGGATACAATTGGGTTTTAAATATCTCTGTCTAGATTAGGCCATAAGGAAGTTTGAAAAATTAGTTTTTAGGTTAGGCCACATTTAAGTTTATAACGCGTGTGTCTATACTAGTTCACAATGGAGTTTGAAACACCGGCGTCTAGATTAGAGCACAATAAAGTTTGAAACCTCTATGTATAGATTAAGCTATAATAGAGTTTAAATCACCAGTGTCTAGTTTTGGCAATTATGGAGTTTAACACACGTGTTACTAGATCAGACCAAAATAGAGTTTGAAAGATGCAGGCCATTTATTTTAAAAAGGCGATTCAAGAAAATCCTCATTGTAAAATGTATGAGCTCAATGGCTCAAGTCCTTTATTATACGGCAGTATAGGAAAACTAAAATAAAAACATTCACGTAACTAAATGCGAAAAGCAATAAATATATATCTATAGTGCATAATAAGAATGATTTAGAATCAGCAAATAATAATTTTCAAAATACATATAGTTAAATACTCTATGATTCTTACAAATAATGAAAGAGATTTAATACTTTTTTTTTAGGAAATTGAATCAGTTGATAAATGATTTTAATAAAAAACGAACTCATCTGCTTATATTTAAGTCTATCTTTAAGTATCATTATTACAAACTAGCCAGAATTCTGCATGCGTTGCAATGCCACTCAAAGAAAAGAAAATGTTTGTGCTTCAATTTCGGTTTTTAAGGTAATTTTTAAATAGAAAATATTTATTTTTTTTCCCGTCTGGTGCGTACAATAATAAATTAGAAGGTTTTTCGACGAATGCGCAGGCAACATACAGCTTTCCACGTCAAAGGCATGGATTTTAAACATGTAGTCCACACACTTGTAGCGATTGACCCACCCATGCAGTTTGTCTGTTTGAAATTGTTTATATATTCGCATAAAATAATATTTTAAACATGAGAACACCGCCCCCAAACACATACTCGTCAAACGGTTGTACATGACCTCAACCTTCCCAGTCTAACGTAGCACTAATTAAATCACTTTTGTCACTGAAGGAATTAATTGAGTGACAATGACTACGCTAGAGAAATAATTTAGATGTACCCTTTGTAGTGCCCTTGAAATTTGTAAAATTTTTGATTAAACATAATTAACTAGTTTATCGGAGCTTAATCTTGTGATGTTTGGAGTTTGGTTGATGTATCAGAAGGCGACTTGCAATACTTATATTATTAGTAAATATAACTGTCATTTGTAAGAGAAAATTAAGACAAGCATCAAGCTGACTTAAAATAATTCAACGATTAAACTAATATATAGTTAATGTCATAGAGGTCAGAGCTATTATATCGGTGAACAATGTCAGAGACGCCAGTGATAGCATTGAGAGCTATTTCATTTGATTAAAATCATACGTGTTTTATAAGTTAAAATCGTAGAGGTGATTTATGCGTCATCAAATTGAGGAATTTGACTGAATTTACATGAAATTTGGTTTACTTCAATACTGACTAAATACTGTAATATACTAAATTTTTTATCAATGGCCGTATCGGACTGTCTGGTGAGCGCTACCAGCATGCCCATGGCATCCAGTGAGATGGTCAAAATCGGGAGGTGGGCCTTGAGTCCAAACTCATGCAGGTAACGAGCCCTGATCGATATTCTCCTCTGCATGGTTTCCATCTTTTACTTTTATCTTGGCAGTAGACAAGTAAATCGCAGTGTGCAAGCCATTGAGCTATCATAAACTGACACATTAGGCTGGTGTTTACATGGTCGCCTTCTGCTGGATATTTCCCCATGCCATCTTCGCTTGCACGATGATTGCTTTTGTGTGGGCTCAGTCTAGCGTAGACCTACTAATCACAATGGAGACAATGAATATTGTGTGCCTTGTTTCATTCAAGCCTTCTTTCAACTTAATAGTCTCGCTCCTTGGTTGCCTTACGCCATTTTCCATTGCGCACATACTTTATTTCATTATTTTAGTACATGTTCAAAATATCAACAAAGGAAGAATCAAAAAGTTTAAAGGCAATGTCCTATCTGGAATACTTGCTGTAAACCAATTCACATCTGCCCATCAATCTCATTACGCTTCATGTGTAAAGTAATATGGGCAACGGGAATTCAGTGCTAACTGTTAGTACGTCTATCTTAGAACTGAATGCTACAGAGCTATATCAAGATGTTACTCCAACGACAGCATTAGAGTCATCAACCCACGCAGACACACATTCATAAGCGACAAATATCAGTATAAACTCAGACAATGTAGTGAGTACAGGTAATTCTGAATTCCTCAGATTGGAACAAACAATCAAAAATCAGTCAAAGACATCGAGGCATGAATGTATTACAAGGCAAGTTCAAACTAAGAGCACGGGCCAACAGAACATGAACAGTGGGTCTCATATGAAGTCATCGGCTCCCAAACCTTCCGGCATGAAGGCGTTTCTGACCTTTGGACTGATCGTTATGGTTTTCACGGTCTGCTGGTTGCCATTCGCAGTGTTCCAAAGTGTTACTGGTGGCAAGCCAGATCTCGACTTGGACACGTTGACAATGACGGCTTTATCATGGCTGGGTTACCTGAACTCTGCATTCATTCATCTGCAGTTTAATTGTCTTCGGAGCGTAAGGGATTCTGTTAGAAGTCTGAATTATTTCACTGTGTGAGGGATCCTGTTCAAGGACTGATCAGTGTCTCTATGTGCGGGATTATGCAAGAATACTGATCTCTTTCTCTGTGTTATGGTTTATGTGAGACTCATCTGTTTCTCTATGTGAGCGATTATGTTGAAATACTGATCTGTTTCTCTTTTTAAACGATCTTGTTAGAGGCCGGGTCTGTTTCTTTGATTCCGGGATCATTTTAGAGGACTAACTCTTTCTCTGATTAATTTAAGGTGGTAGATGAGCATGAAAAAGTCATAACAAAACCAATGATTTGCCCCACTTTATAAACTTGACATGTTCTAAGTGTTACTGTGTCTGTGCTCCATGTATTAAGTCATGGAATATGGTAATAAATTTACACGTTCTTTTTAAATTTATGTATTTGGCAATTCTGAGACCCATGTAGTAATTTAAGAGTTTGTATTGTTCAAATTTAAATAGTAGCACGTTTCTGAAAATAGTTATTGATTATTGATATTATTTTTTTGTAAAACAAGCATTATTTAATTTTACTTTTTTTATATTGTTATATTGTTTATGCAAAGATTTAAAAAAAAATAATAATAAAACAGTTCCAGTTTTTATTTAAATTAATTAACAACAGTAACAACAATGCACGTTTTTTGTACATTGGTGATGAATTCAATCACATTCGTTTGATTTAAATACATCAGAGCTACTTAGATGAATTTAATATAAAATTTAATGCACGCGTATCTGTTACTATTCTCGTTAATTGTGCCCCTGGGTAACTTTTAAAATTAAATATATTTTGAATATTTTTTTGCACAGACTTTCTTTGCATAATGGATTTTAAGAACTATAAATTATGTTTTTACTTTATAGTGTTTGAAACTCGTTTTTGATTGAAAGAATTTTAAGATTTTTATGTCTATTAAAGTTCACACATGCTATCATGGTTTGTATCCCGAAGTCTAGCAAACTATCCGGCGTTGTCACTGGTGTCATTTGTTTTTTTTTAAAAACTAGCTTTTGTTTTTATGGAGGCGTTGACAGTTCGTTCGTCTGTTATTTAGTTTGATTGTGATACGCTTAGAAAATATATTTAAAGAGTGAAAATTAAGAACATCTGTTTCGTCTCGTTTTAAAATGTTTCTGAGTTTGTGTTACTTTTTTTTAAAAAAAAAGGATTCAATCTTTATTAAGACTTTGTTTGAGTGTCCATACAAAAAATTTTTATTTTAAAGATATTAGTTATTTAAGATATTAAAAAGAATCGTGAAACATTTATCGGAATTCTTACTTAAATAAGTAACATTTTTTTTTTTTTTTTTTTTTTTTTAAAAGCGTTATGTCTGCCTAGAAGATTATATTGTTTGAATATACAAACTATTTGTGAACTAATCTAATCAAGATATCAATAGTCTTTTGGGAAATTTTAATCTAATCAAGATATCAATAGTCTTTTGGGAAATGTTAATCTAATCAAGATATCAATAGTCTTTTGGGAAATTTTAATCTAATCAAGATATCAATAGTCTTTTGGGAAATTTTAATCTAATCAAGATATCAATAGTCTTTTGGGAAACTTTAATCTAATCAAGATATCAATAGTCTTTTGGGAAATTTTAATCTAATCAAGATATCAATAGTCTTTTGGGAAATTTTAATCTAATCAAGATATCAATAGTCTTTTGGGAAATGTTAATCTAATCAAGATATCAATAGTCTTTTGGGAAATTTTAATCTAATCAAGATATCAATAGTCTTTTGGGAAATTTTAATCTAATCAAGATATCAATAGTCTTTTGGGAAACTTTAATCTAATCAAGATATCAATAGTCTTTTGGGAAATTTTAATCTAATCAAGATATCAATAGTCTTTTGGGAAATTTTAATCTAATCAAGATATCAATAGTCTTTTGGGAAATTTTAATCTAATCAAGATATCAATAGTCTTTTGGGAAATTTTAATCTAATCAAGATATCAATAGTCTTTTGGGAAATTTTAATCTAATCAAGATAGTAATCATTTTGCAAATCGATATAATCAAGTTAAAATGTTTTTTTGAAATCGGTCTAATCAAGAGACCTGTCAAATGTTGATTGGATGAGTTCAAAGATAACGTAAGCCATATTAATGTGAACTTTTAAAAATAAAATATACAATGCTTGTTTAATTGGTTGCTGGGTGTAGTAAGATTAGTCCTTAAAATTTTAAAATCCTCTCAGTTCTGTCAAATAGGTTCTGTCAACATTACTAAAGCAGGGCGTGACCAGCCATCTGAGTGGGTTGAACAGGCGCGATGTGATTGTTACGTTTATTGAACGGTTGAATATGTATTTGAAACGAGCAAACTAGGATCCCATTGTGACGTGAGCTTTGGGGATCTTTAAACAAACTTTATTTAAACAAAAAAAAAAAAAAAAAAAATCAATGTGTTAAACCATGTACACGTATCCTGTGTATTATTATGGTTTGTCATTGAATGGAACATCTATTAATAGAACATACAGGTAGACAGTCTGGCTAATCTCATTAAGATATTAATAAACATCCTGATAATTCGTTTAGACATGCTCCCAAAAGCTGCCCAATACTTCTACGTTCTTGTGAGCCAGCATAGTGCGTCTTAAACCGGACGAGCAAGTGTTTAAATGGTTATCTAAAGTACGATTTTACAAACTTATTGTTACTGATACATTTATATATGAGGAAATACATTGTAAGAAGCTATGTTTTAGGAACACATTGTCTAAAAATAGTAACAATATGTCATGCGATGTGAATTTTCCCTAATTTAGAAATGACAAACCCTCTGTCCGCATGCGGCTCTTTAGCGACCTTAGAGCTGCTCAGCCAATCGGCCAGAAATCAGTTGTGACTTAGAAAAACATGGTTCTTCACAGGCTGTTGAAAAAAATGTGGCTCTCAATTTTTTTTTTTTAAATCGCCCTACTGCTTATCTTTTGGCTCTTTTGACTAATGAGTTTGCTGACCACAGATCTAGGCAGATCGAGCTATGGGTTGAAAAAAAAATGTGATTTAAATACTTTTGGATTCTTCAACGCAATGAATTGGATTTAATGTTTTTTGACAGAAATCGTATCAATGTAAAATTAGTAAAAATAAATGGCATCTGTTTATTTTAAAGACTATGTTAAAGTATTATTATCCAAAACAAGAAACACATTTAAAACACAATTAATGTCTCATTCTCAGTTATTCTATCCGAATTTAAACGTTGCGATACTATTTCAATTAGTAAACATTTATCGTCTAAATTTTAGTGCTATTAATTCATAATCACAAATTTTGGGAAAGACAAACATCTTGGGAAGTTGGGGGGGGGGGGTATAAAATAATAACGTTGTATGTATTGCGAAATTAAGTTTTACATTTATTTTTATTAAAATATTTTTGATTTTTTGCTACTGAGCAGAGTTAATTGACCCAGAATGGTAATCTTGATAAATCTTATCTCCACTATAAAAAATTATATTTAATTGATGTATTTTTAAAAATAGCTGATTAATAGTAATACCACTAACTAATTCACCAAACAGTAATCCTAGTCAGAACGAAGCATATGAAGTTGCAATTGGTTCATTTTAATGTCAATATCTCAAAACAAAATGATGTTACATATTGGAAATATTGTATAAGATTATAATGTTAAAATAATACATAATGATGTAAGAAACGTACATACATATAAATACATTTTTTAATTATTTATTTTTAAATAACGAAAGTCTAAGTTACTTTTTTCCAAAATACACATTTGAAATGTTTTAAATTCAGCCTTTTTTAATTTTTTAATTGTTATTTATTTTTATGTTTTTAAAGACACAACATATAAAATCTTGACTTGGAAAAATTCGTTTAAAAAGAATTGTTAGAATTTGAGGCTTAGTAAGAAACAATTTAATGTAGCACTATATGACTTCCATTAATATTAAATTTAATACCAGGTCATGTATTACTGTGTATATAGATTCTAAAGAAGCTTACAATTATTCTTAGCAAATGAATAAACTCAAGATTTGTCGGATAAGTAAGTGAAATGAAAGTGTTGATTGGATCCCAAAATCCAACTGACAATTGATCAAGTTCACATGAATATCAAGTATTAATTCTTACACTTCTTTTCAAAGGCAAAGCAATGTTCTTTATTGACAAGAACGATTAGCTGCTCTAGGGCAGAGTTTGTCCGATGCGCCCGGTCATTACATACTTTACCCACCCTCACCATCACCCCACTCCTGCTAACGTGACACCAAGTGATGCGACATCAGCATGACGATAATATATCGTTTAGATTAATCGAACAATTCCTGAAACCAATCACAGACAATGAATGTTGACATGCCGTCTGTGGTAGTGCTCACACAATTTCAGGCATATTGAGATCAAAAGTGGGATACACAATTAAATATGACTGTGATGTGCATGCACAGCTTTGGTGCGTCACATGAAGCAAACAATAATTATAAATGTAATGGGCAAGCCAATAATTCTGTACATCTATTAAATATATATTATATCAACTTTGATGGAACTGTGTCATCTAAATAGTCTATCTAATGTGTTTAAATTTATGATATGCGCTAACACAGATGGTAGAAAAATTTACGAAATTTGATAATTCAAAATATCGGACTCGTTAATTCGAGCCTTCTCTTGTCATGTTTCGAATACTGCGTGAACTATTAGAAGGCAACTTAATAGGCCTATATTACTAGTGAATATAAAGGTAATTAGTAAGAATTTCAAAATTTAGACATTCAACAAGCTGACTTAAAAATAATTCAATTATTAAAATTACAAATTTTTAATGTCATTAAGGATGGATACATTTTTTTGGTGATAAACATCAACGATGCTTCTTTGTTGTTAAAGTCGGAGATATTTGAGTTGAATATGTTATATGTTTAATATATTACAAACTTAGAAGTGGTTCATGTGTGATTAAATTCAAGAATTTAACTGAATTTCAATAAAATGTATATACTATAATGCTAAATCCTGTAATACATTACAATCATGTTAGTAATTATTTACAATCAAGAAATGTTGAAAAGAACTAAAAGCTACACCAAGGAACAGACAACCGTCGCCATAACACATTCGATCATAGATGACAGACATCTGCAGGTCATCTTGTCGCCGACCGCTGCCATTGCCACCGTCTTCACCATTTTATCAAACGCTAAAGTCATCGTTGCAATGGTGTGTTACTATGTCAGACATCCCACTGTGTCAACCGGTCGGATAAATAACAATGGAATCGCCCAGATATTGATTACGTCAATGGCCATATCCGACTTTTGGTAGGCGCTATCATCATGCCTATGGCCACGTGTGAGATAGTCAACAACGGGGGGTGGACCTTGAGTCCAAACTTATGCAGGTACTGAGTTCTGGTCGATATTCTCCTGTGTACTGTTTCAATCTATCACGTTTTCTTCATGGCTGTAGACAGGTACATCGTAGTGTGCAAGCCATTGGTCTATCATAAACTGACCCACAAGGCTGGTGTTTACATGATCGCCTTCTGTTGGATATTTCCCAGTACTTTCTTCGCTTTCCCAATCCTATTTGGCTGGGTTCAGTCTAGTGAAGACCAACTAATTTCAAGGGAAACAATGAATTGTCTGTGCGTTGTTTCATTCAAGCCTGCTTTCAGCTTCGTAGTCTGTCACCTTGGTTTCTTTACTCCCTTCGCCATCGCGCTCATACTATACTTCCTCATTTTAGTACAGGTTCGAAGAATCCACAAGGGAAAAACAAGAATTTTAAAGGCAAAGACGTTTTTGAAAGACACACTTCCGATCAATTCACATCTGTCAATCAACATGACATTACTGATAAGATAGGTATAGTTGCCCATCCATCGCATTATGCGTCGCGTTTAAATAATATGGAGAACGGACACTCAGGGTTAACTGTTGGCACGACTATTTTAGAACTGAATCCTACAGACCTACATCACGATCTTACACTGCTAGGCTATCAGTGACATGCACATACGCGGACCAAATTCCTAAAGCAACAAATATCAGTATCCGGTCAGACAACGCAGTGAGGACAGGTAATGTTCAAGTCCTCAGAATGGACCAAACAATCTTGCACATTAAAAGTCAAATGAAGACACCGAACAAAGATGTGTGTACAAGTAATGCTCAAACTCACATCACGGGACAAGGAAACATGTACAATTGGTCTCAAATGAAGTTATCGGCTCCCAAATCTTCCAGATTGAAAGCGTTCGGACCATTGGACTGATCGTTATGGTTTTTCACCGTCTGCTGACTGCCTTTCCCCATGTTGGAAAGTGTTATTGGGGGCGTCCCAGGTCTGGGCATTGACACGTGGACAATGAGGGCTTTATCATGGCTGGGTTACCTGAACTCTGCATTCAATCCACTGCTGTTCTGTTGTCATCGGAGGGTTAGGGATTCTGTTAGAAGACTGATCTGTTTCAATATGTGAGGGATTCTGTTAGAAGACTGATCTGTTTCAATATGTGAGGGATTCTGTTAGAAGACTGATCTGTTTCATTATTTGAGGGATTCTGTTAGAAGACTGATCTGTTTCAATATGTGAGGGATTCTGTTAGAAGACTGATCTGTTTCAATATGTGTGGGATTCTGTTAGAAGACTGATCTGTTTGAAGATGTTAGGGATACTGTTAGAAGACTAACCTGTATCAATATGTGAGGGATTCTGTTAGAAGACTGATCTGTTTCAATATGTGAGGGATTCTGTTAGAAGACTGATCTGTTTCAATATGTGAGGGATTCTGTTAGAAGACTGATCTTTTTCACTGATTTAGGGATTATGTGAAAAGTATCATATTTTTCAATGTGTTAGGGATTTCTCTATATGACTGATCTTTTTCACCGTGTAAGGGATTCTCTTAGATTACTGATCTCTTTCTCTGTTTATAGGATTATGCTAGAGGCCGGGTTGTTTTCTCTGTTCCCAGGATCATGTTAGAGAACGGATCTGTTTCATTGTTTAATTTAAGATAATAGATAAGTCATAAAAAAGCCATTTCAAAATTCACAATACGCAACACTGTATCCTCTTTATTTGGTATAAGTGTCACTGTGTCTTTGTCATGAATATAGTGATCAAATGAAACGTTTTCTTTTAAATTTATGTATTTGCACAGTATGAAATACATGCAGTAATTTAAGATCTGTTATTGTTCCAAATTTAAATAATAATATATTTCTGAAAAAAATTATTGATATTAATTTTTTTAACACAAATAGATTTTAATTTTATTTTTTTATAATGCGTATGCAAAGATTTTAAGAAAAAAAATATTATAATATTATTTAAAGAAAAAAAAAATAAGTTTACTGTTGTTACTTTTTGTAAAATGTTGATATGTTTGTGATGAATTCAATTACATTCTTTTCCAGTACATACACCAGACCCAATAAGATGACTTTATTTTAAAATGTATTACACACGTAACTGTTACCATTCAAGTTAATTGTGCCCCGCGGTAACTTTTCAAATTAAAAACTATATTTTATTAATTGTTTTTTTTTTAAATAATTTTAAAAAAAAATTTTGAACATATTTTCTGCACAGACTTTCTTTTCGTAATTGATTTTCAGAAATGTAAATTAGTTTTTACTTTACAGTGGTTTAAGCTCGTCTTTTATAGAATTTTTCTTTTAAGATATTTTTTTTAATTTGTCTCTTAACTTTTACATGACATCATGTTTGTATTCCGATGACGAACAAACTATCCAGCTCTGTCGTGGTGTCAGTGTTTTGACTGGCCATTGCTTTTATGTAGGTGTTTATTAGCCTGATTAGGATACAATTTAAAAATAAATTTACAACATGAAAATAAAGAGCATCTGTTTTGTCTCGTTTTAATTTGTTTCTGTGTTTGTGTTACTCTAAAGAAAAATGCATTCAATATTTAGTAATTTTTTAATTTTTTTAAAGTATCTATAAATAAGTAAATTTATTAAGAGATTATTTTTAATATCTTAAAAATCTAACATTTTATTTAAAAAAAAAAAATATTTCCAAATAAGATTAAATACATTGAATGTACAAATTATTTGGAATTAAATCTAATAAAGATATTAATCTGTTGGTAAATCAATTTAATCAAGATATCTTTAACGTATTGGGAAATCGATCTAATGAAAAGAATACGATTATAATGGATTTTACAAACACAAAAAATGTGTAAAATTGAAACCAATAGGTGTAAATTGACTTGTCAAATGTTGATTTGATTGGTTCAAAGATAACGTAAGCCATATTAATGTGAAATTTTTACACATAAGATATACAGTGCTTATTTAATGTGTTGCCTGGTGTAGTAAGATTAGTTCTTTAATTAAAAAAAAAAAAAAACAGTCAATTCTGTCAACTTGATTCTGCCAACATTACTAAACTAGGGCGTGACCCGTCATTTGAGTGAGTTGAACAGGTGCGTTTTAAGTGTTACGTTTCATGAACGGTTGAACAAGTTTTTGAAAAGTGCAAACTAGGACCGCATTTTGACGTGAGCTTTGGAGATCTTTAAACCAACTTTATTTAATAAACAAAACAAAAAAAAAAAATAAAAACAAAAAAAAATCTTCATTGTGTTAATATATGTACTATTTTCTTTTGTATAAATATGGTTTGTCATTGAATGGCGAACATCTATAAATAGAACATACGAGCAGATAGTCTGGCTCATCTCATTAAGATATTAATGAAAATCCCGACTCTTCGCTTAGACATCCTCCCAAATACTGTCCAGTACGTCTAAGGTCATGAGAGCCAGTTAGTGCATCTTAACCAGAGGAGCCAGCTTTTAAATCTTTATTTTATGTACGATTTTACATAAATTCTTTTACTGCTTTAAAAAAATATATATTATGACACAATGCAATGTTATAATCTTTGTTTTATAAAAGCATTATTTAAAAATATTAACATTACGTAATGTAATGTGATGTTTTCCGACCTTAGAAATGACAATTCCTATTTTTTTTTTTTTTTTACTTTGCATTTAAGTTTTAATTTAAAAAGTAAATATTTGTAAATCTTTCTACATTCCTTGTTCAATAATTTCACTCGTTGCCACCCTCCTTGCTTTTAAAATATTAACATTTCGTAATGTAATGTGTTGTTTTTCGACCTTAGAAATGACAATTTCTTTTTTTTTTTTTTTTTTACTTTGCATTTAAGTTTTAATTTAAAAAGTAAATATTTGTAAATCTTGCTACATTCCTTGTTCAATAATTTCACTCGTTGCCAACCTCCTTGCTTTGACTTGTACTATGTACAGCGGTTTCCTTTTCGCCCTGGTTAAATAGAAAGTCACGCTAAGGTGGTCTACTGGTGAACCAGGATTGATTACATCAAAAAAAAAAATTGAAATCGCTTGTGCAGATTTTGATGACGTCATTGCTGCTTTGAGATGTCTCCGTCGAGTTGCTCATCACGCCATTGGATGTCGAAGAAAATTTAAACAACGGTGTGTGGACTTTCGGTGCACACTGGTTTACCGCATGCATTTTAAACCTCGATAATCCCCTGCTCCCTGTCCCTCTATCAAACGAGATGTGCATGGTTTCGACAGGAACCTGGCTGTCGACAAACCCCCCCTTTCCGTCGAATGAGCCCGTAGCCTGGCCACGTCATGTCTGCTCTATGCTGGATGATCACAACTAGCATGATCCTTTTTAATAACGAGATCGGCTGGTAGTCCTGCACGTTGATGCCGTTGTGGAGCACGCAAGACTAGTCGTCTGCTTTGACCTGTGCAAAGTGACAGCCTTCTGTGTCAACCTTATACTCTACATCTTTACTCATTTCGCCGCCATTTCATATTCCATTTCAGAGCTCTTTAAGACATGTTTATATTTAATTAATGAAAATCGTAAAAAATTAAGAGACGATTTGATTAACAACCGAGTAAAAAACAAGTCTGTTTTACTATAAGATATAACAATTCCCCAAATTCTAGTGAATTTATAAGTAAGAAAATTCACAAGAAATCATAGTCTTTCAACAACCAAAGTGCTAATGAGGACAGAGCATAATAATCAGCCATCAGTATTAACGTATTCCAGGTATTATCTTACCTATATCAAGAAATAACATACATAAACCATATTCTAACATAAATTCGCTGAATCAAACCACACTACCAACAGGACATCCAAGATTTGATGATAAATGAAACAGCGAAAATAAGATATGGATATCCCTGTGTCAAGGGGTTTCGCAAGATTGGTTTCGTCTCGGTTTGTTTTACCGTCCGCTTTTGTCATTTTGTCGGCCCGATTTGGTGGTATTCAGTGGCGTAGCGATGCCAGCTAGCATGACCTCGAGGGGATCAGCTGGATTCGGTACATCAACCCAACAATCAACCCTCTCATCTTCTATTGTAACATGGTCTGTAAAAAGATATGCGAGACAGCTGTTTAAGCATATGTGTAAAAATGGGACGATTCTAACGGATTTCTTCCTCAGTCATCAGTAAAACAGAAAGCTATTAAGCCATGTGTAAAATGTAGACATCTATCAAGCAGCTATTGAAGAAATTTTTTAAATAGTAACAAATCGATTCGGCAACCATTAAAACCATATGAAAATTAGTAAATGATAGGTCCGACAGCTTCAGACGCTATGTATTGGAATTTTGATTAACAGCAGTAACCAGCAACAATTCATCGAGTATATACATGTCAACTGACTACTTTTCTTTCTTAGTGGATATGACACTATCACATGTCAGCGGAGTCTTATAACAGCAACCGATACAAGCTTTGCACATCTCGGCTCTAACCATGTTCCAGATTTCTTTTAGCTCAGCGTAAACCAGTGCAATATATGGTATACAATAAAACATACCTAATACCATTTTAAAATAAAAAACATGCATGTCTATATAAATAAAAAAACACTTTTTTTGCAGATCACTGTAAAAACTCTGCTGTAATCGTTGCCATGTTGAATGACGCTAGAAGTATGCGCCGGTAAAAAATTCTCTGTTTGTTAAATCGATGATGAAACAAAGCTAGAATGTTTGTGCTCTGAGTGCAGCCATTAACTTTCAACACTAATCTTACTTGTCTCAACTTTCGTTCCCATGGTAACCGCTTCATGTTGTTCTTTATTTCTCATTTGGATTGTAAAATTGTCAAGTCATCAAAGTACCAGAATGATTTCAGCAAAGAATGAATAGAATCAGCTGCGTTATCTTAATGGGTCATTGACAATTTTCATCATGTAGTTTTATATGTATGAAATAAAAAGGTGATCCTGATTTACTTTAGTTGTGTGGTGGTGAGTGATAAGCAGAAAAACATGCACATCAAACTGTTTTAGTCTTTTCATACGTTGACTTGATTTCAGTATGTTAGCAAGATGTTTAGCCGTATTCATTTTCTTGGCTTATAAAAGTGTTAAAGATGTGTACGATCGGATTGAAATTTCAAGTGTTTAGTACTTCATGAAAAATTGCTAATTTGGTTGTAGTTTTTTGTAAAACATTTCCTTATTGTTACACTAGCAATTTCATGTTTGAAAACTCACTTGTAAATATTAAAGTATTTTTATAGAGTTTGTGAGTAAATTCTAAGGAAAGAACTATATTATTCATTCAGTAAAAAAAAAAAAAAATAAAGACATTCACATCTAAGCACGCCCAGCAGTTTAGTGTAAAACAAAAACAATTATCAGACTGTAATTTTAATTTTTGTATTGAACAATTTTTGGAAAATGACGAACGTGACAATATGTCGTCTCATGATTTGGGGTCAAACTTTCAACATGTTTCCGGATGTCACTGGGTCTTACGTCATAGCAGCCATGATGTCGCTTCTCAACATCTTCATCGTCCTTGCCAACCTGGCGGCCATCTTGACATTCACGTACGCCAAATGCGCCGCCCGACGGAAACAGTGCGACTCGGTCAAGGTCGAGAACGGCATCACGAAAATATTGATGATCTCGATGGTCATTTCAGACGCCATCTTTGGAGTCACCGGTATGCCGTTAATGGTGATTGAGCTCTACCACAGCGGACACTGGACACTCGGCCCCACATGCTGTTTCATCAAGGTGCTGGCACACTACATATGGTGTCCACTGGTCATGTGTCACGTGGTGTGTATGGCCGTGGACAGATTTTTGGCTGTATGCAAACCTTTGGTTTACCGAAGCCTTTCCTTCAAAGTGGGTTACGGTCTCGTGGGACTTTGTTGGGCCCTGTCTCTGCTGGTGGTGATCACGCCCATGGCGGCCAACTGGTTAAATTCAGTTGAGGATGCCCAACCATGTGCAGAATCCAATAGCGTTTGTGACTTTAGACGATCGATGGTGTTTGTGATACTCAACTATGTTTTTCTTGGTTTCTCGCCAATCACTGCGATACTGTTGTTGTATTTCTTTATTGTAAAGGATATTTTGAGATCCAGTAAAAGAATCGCCAACAGCTGCAGTATTCGAATACACCCACACCATGTAGATTGCGTAAAATCTAAAACGAATTTTACAGATGAGGAGCAAAGCGAGAAAGGTGTTGAGAAAAATGTTGAGCATTTTTTTTCCACGAGTGGACCCAAGATCTTGACCCCAAATATTAGCTCTTTATGTTTTTTTGATTCAGTTTCGTCAAGCTCAGATGTCCACACACAAGTCAAAAGCTTAGCTGTTAGCGAGAAGTGTGAACCAAGATCATTAGAACCAAGATCACAAGCGTTGGGTGTCAAAAACCATTTTGATTCAAATGTCAACACTAACATTTTAACGTCAGCTGATCCTGAATGTGCGCAGCTTATGGCATACACGATACCTGAACGACTGGACATGTCTGTAAAAAAAGACACACTTATAAATCCACACGACACAAATCTCCCGGACACACATTCCGTACATGACCTAAATAAATCAAATAAACTCAGATTTTCATTTATACGCCTTCCTACTTTTAAATTAAATCGGAGATTCCCCAAGACACCACAAACTCAAGGACATCGTCAAGGTTTCAGAAAAATGAGGGCTGTTCGGACGATTGGGTTTGTCGTTATGTGTTTCTCCATCACCTGGTTGCCGGTAATCATAACGGTGCCCATATGCACCATGACTGGCAGCCAGATGCCCTCTTGGCTGATACTGGTGATCTGCTTCTGTAACTACAGTAACGCAGCTTTGGATCCAGTGCTCTTCTGCTGTAACCGTGATTGTAAAATCACCATTCGAAACATGGTTTCAAAAATATTTGGATATTTTAGCCATCATTAAAGTATCTGCTAGATGATAAGTTTATTTATTTATATAACCTTTTAATCTTTAGTTTTCATATTTGCTATGGATGAGTCAAATTTTGTATGAATATTTTGTCCGCATGTTAAATGCTATTTATGTTTGATATTTAGTCTACAAAATCAGGACCATAATGAAAACCCAGTTCTAAATGATAAACGAAATGTGTTCACCTTTTGAAATGTTTTAACCTTAGTTAAAAGATCAGAAAACCACTCTTTTCCAGCCTACTGCAAGCTGCAATTAATATAATTTTTTATATATTTTTTTTTCATGTTTCCCTCGTCTTTCTCTATTATTGCGTTTGCAAGTAGATCACCTGGTCGTTAGGGCAAGGAGGTATAAGATGAGCCCTACCATATTGGCGGAAAATAATCTTTTACATGAATGTGTTGTAAAATACTAGATAAACCACTGCTCGCTCTGTTAAACCGTTTAGAAGAAAGAGTGAAAAAAGGGGCTTCTCAAATCTAACTCTAATCTCTTTTGTGTAAATTTATGTCATTGTAAATTGTTGTCTTGCTTACAAAATGTGTATTTGTTTATGTTCTGAAAAGTAATAAAAATAGTGAAAAAAAACAAAAAAACATTTCGATATGATTGAAATAATTATTATTATTATTATTACGGTATTAATTATATAGCACTTTATCCCAGCCTATAGCCGGGCTCACCAAGCTTCACATTAAATTTTTTTTAATTTTTTAAAATTTTGTTTATAAACAAATAAATAATCTTATCTTGGCATATAATCATAATAAGTGGGTCGTGATGCAATCAGGTTGGCAAAACAGGAAATGAATGAAATAATGTATGGAAAAACATGAATAAAATGACAGCAAAAATAACAAACGCACATGTTAGCCAAAAATCTTAGCCAGGAATATGATTTAAAATAAACTGTTGGATAGGCAAATGGAAGGTGAATGTGAATTTAATGACATTATCCTCCTCACTTCAATCATTTCATATTCATTTTAAGTATTAACACCCCGCCCACGAGCCAGTGTAGAGCAGCGATTATGTTATGTCCCGGGGTGCGACACTCTTGACACACACTCGCCATTACCACACCACTGTCGAATGAAACAAATAGACGAGAGAGAAACATGAAACTAATGTATCGTTTGGGTTAATCAAACAATTCCAGAAACCAATCACAAACTTGGATGTTGACTTGCCGCCTGTGGCAGCGCTCACACATTATATGCGTGTTTAAATTGGAGGCCTAATGAGATGAGCTGTGAGATAGAAACTTAAATGAGCCTGTGACGTTTGTAGAGAGCGTGGGTGTGTCGCTCGAAGAAAACAATGATATATCGTGTACAAGCCATCGGAGCTTTCATTCCATTTAAAGGGACGGTTTAACTTTGATGGATCTTTCTAATCTGAAGACGCAATATAATTATATTCATATGCTATCACACAGATATTAGGTACTATAAACACATTGGATTGGTTAACGTGCTTTCATTCAAGTCAGTTTCAGTGGACGGCTTGATACCTTACACGGACATTTGCGATACTTACATGAATAGTAAATATCAAAGAGATGTGTTTGATTGATAACACAGTGACTGGCGAAAAAGTAAATTAAAATTCTTTAATGATCAAAATTAAACATATTTTATATTTCAACGAATCAGACACAACTTGATAAGTGATATAACACAGAGATAATTGATAAGTTATCAAGATCAGAGATACTTGATAAGTGATCAAAGTCAGATATACTTTATAAATGATCAAGGTCAGAGATACTTGATATTGAACAAGTGAAGAAATAGTTCATAAATGATCAAGGTCAGATATACTTCATAGCTACTACACATGTGTTAATCATAAGAGATTATTCATGTGTTATTAGATTTTAGAATTTAACTGATTTTAAATGGCAGGTAGCTATTGCAATAACGGCTAATCCCTGTCATATGTTATGGTCAGTTCGATATCTAAAAGCAGGACATGTTAAACGTCACTAACTGCGATCTCAAGGACGTCCCATCTGCTACCATAACTCAGCCAATCAGCATCAACCGACATCTGTTGGTCGTCTTGTCGCTGACCGCTGCCACTGCCACCGTCTACACCATCTTATCCAACGCTGCAGTCATCTTGGCAATGGTGTGCTATTACGTCAGACGTCCCAGTGCGTCCATGGGTCAGGGGAATAAACATGAAATCGCCCAGATGTTGATGACGTCAATGGCAACATCGGACTTTCTGATAGGCGCTATCATCATGCCTATGGCCACCAGTGAGATGGTCAACAACGGGAGGTGGACCTTGAGTCCAAACTTATGCAGGTACCGGGCCCTGATCGATGTTCTCCTCTGCACTGTTTCCATCTATCACGTTTTCTTCATGGCTGTAGACAGGTACATCGCAGTGTGCAAGCCATTGATCTATCATAAACTGACCCACAGGGCTGGTGTCTACATGGTCGCCTTCTGTTGGATATTTCCCCATGCTTTCTTCGCTTGCCCGATTGTCTTTGGATGGGCTCAGGCTAACGTAGACCAACTAATTGCAACGGAAAAAATGAATTTTCTGTGCATTCTTTCATTCAAGCCTGCTTTCAGCATCATTGGCTCCCTCATGTCTTTCTTTGCACCATTCGCAATCGTGTTCGTACTTTACTTCCTCATTTTAGTACAAGTTCGAAGATTTCAAAAAGGGAGAATAAAGAAGTTTCAAGGCAATGTCTTTTCTCAAGGACTCACAGTCAACCAATGCCGAACTGTGCCTCAACTTGACAAAGTTTCTCGCTTATATCAACATACTCCATCTTCAAATAATATTTGCAATGGACATTCTGGTTTAACCGCAGAGATACCTTTCTTGGAGTTAAAGGCTACAAAGCTACATGAAGATGTTACTCCGCCGAGTGTATCGGTAACAGGCACATACGTTGACACATTATATACTCATGGCACAAATATTAGCTCAGAAAATACAGTGTGTACACGTATGGTAAAAGTCCTCATAATTGACCAAACAAGCATAAATAGTGAATTTCAAACAAAGTCATCAAACAATAAAATGTGTCCAAGAAAGGCTCAAACAAAGAGGACAAGCAAAGAAAACATGAACACTGTGCCTCAAAAGAAGTTATCGGCTAAAAAATCTTCCAGCTTGAAGGCGTATCGGACCATTGGACTGATTGTTATTATTTTCACGGTCTGTTGGTTGCCGTTAGCCGTATTCCAAAGTGTTATTAATGGCGTCCCAGGTCTGGAGATTGACTCGTGGACAGTGACGGCTTTGGCGTGGCTGGGTTACCTGAACTCTGCATTCAACCCTCTGCTTTTCTGTTGTCATCGCAGCGTTAGAGATTCTGTTAGAAGACTGTTCTGTTTAACTTAATCTTATAGACAAGCATCAGAGACCCAGTTCTCTATGCTTGGCGTCATTAATTAAGTGACAAAATGAACTCCTTTTTTTTTCCAAAACATGTCTAAACCACAATTATGATTTATGAGCTAGGATTTTATAGGCACAAAAAATTGTTTAAATTTAAATACAATTAAAAATTGTGGAAACAATCTTCGCCTTAACAAAAAACACTCTTTTATAATGTATTGTAACCATTTTTTTACCAAGAGTATGGTAAAGATTAACAAAGTATACTTTAAAGCAGTTTAATTTTGTAATAAAAAAAATTAAATCCACAAAAACCATTTTATATTAACTAACCGCGATAAATAATATGTTTCAAATAGGACTTATTCCAGCTAATGCAATTCATGTAAGTACACGAAAGCAAAGATAATAAATGTTCTCTTTGTTCGGCCCTACTAGTTTTTTTTAAATTTTAATTTTTTTACCCGTTCTGGAAAATAATATATTAATACAAACACATATTTGTATTTAAAATAACTTTGTCAATATGAATATAAATTAGTTTATTTAAAGAAAAATAATAATATTTTTTCTTTGTATATGTCACACGTGACCAAAAAATACAACTCATTTTTGGATGATGAGAATAAGACATGTTGTAACTTAAAAACTGTGTCAACATCAACGACACTTTCAAGAGAGGACAAAGAAGTTTAAGATCAAACTAAAGTTAGTTACCTGACCATGCCACTCTTGGTGGAGTTTGAAGCTGCTGCCAGTGGTTCTCAATGATGCTATTCATTCCTATCGGCATCTCTCAAATTTGAAAACTGAAATATCAACACATAATAATTTTGGCACTGATATGGCAATCAAAGATTTTGAATTGGATCTACGCATTCAGTCAAAATTTATGTTGTCAGATGTTGTGACGTATCGTTTACTGACAAATCATATGCCCGCCAATTGATAGTTACACTTCCAGTGAGAACTGACCTGGCAAAAAAAAAACAGCTTTGTCTTAAGTATGCCTGACTGATGATTGTTCTCCATTGCTTGCTTATTCTAGCCATCTTGTAGGTCCAATATGTATATTATTTTTATTAATATCTCGAATCCAAATCCTCGTGGTTACCAAGTTGCGTCTATAGCAACATCATTCACTAAGTTCAATGACATGCCTCTAGGTGTTCGTGTCCCTGTGGATATGTTAGTGATATGTGCACATGTTAGAAAGTCAAACTTAAAACCAATCTTACGAAATTCGTAAAGAGTGTTATAAATGCAATGACACTTCTTACAGATTATGGCAATTATGTCACGACATAATTGCCTTTTAAGTAACATTTCAAATTTAAGCGGTCAATGCCCTCCACCTCATGCTCAAAAGTATCGTCTTTTAATGGCTGTTCTTAAAACAGAGCTCTCTGAGACGCAACATACAATAGCTCCCACCACTGATCAGTGGAAAGGAATTTATAGATCACTTAAAAGACACAGACCTGACAGAAAAAGAAGAACAAGAAAGTACATAAGTAAAAATGACGTCTCAAAACACTTCATAGAGAAAAAGAACGAGAAAAATTTAAGTCAGTAGATGCATTTGATTTTGAAGATTTAGTCTAGGAGTGTGTATTCTAGATCTACATGTCTCATATTTATTGTTGTTTTTATGGATGTATCTCTGGCATATTAATTGCTGTTTTTAATGTATGCATCTGTCACTAATTTATTGGTGTTTTTATGTATGTATCTGTAACAGATTTATTGGTGTTTTTATGTTTGTATCTCTGTCATATTAATTGCTGTTTTTATGTATGTATCTGTTACTGATTTATTGCTGTTTTTATGTATGTATCTGTAACAGATTTATTGATGTTTTTATGTATGTATCTCTGTCATTTTAATTGCTGTTTTTATGTATGTATCTGTAACAGATTTATTGGTGTTTTTATGTATATATGTGTCGGATTTATTTTTGTCTTTATGTATATATATATGTGTCAGATTAATTGCTGTTTTTATTTATGTATCTGTAACAGATTTATTGTTGTTTTATGTATGTATCTGTGTCAGATTTCTTGGAGTTTTTATGTATGTATCTGTGTCAGGTTAATTGATGCTTTTATGTATGTGTCTGTGTCAGATCTATTGGTGCTTTTATGTATGCATGTGTCGGATTTATTTGTGTCATAATGTATGTATATGTGAGAGGTTAATTGCTGTTTTTATGTATGTATATGTGTCAGGTTAATTGCTGTTTTTATGTATGCATCTGTGTCAGATTTATTGATGTTTAAGGAATGATTGCATGGACAAGATAGTTTCTAACTAGATTTGTTGACATATCAATGAAGGATCGCCAGGACAAGATTGTTGTCATGTAGATTGGTTATCATACCAATGAATGATTGCAAGGACAAGACTATTGTCAGCTAGATAGGCAAAGCTTAAATTTTGTGTAAATTTATAAATTCTGTTTTTAAGAGAGGTTTTTTTTTTCTGACTAAAATTGTCATTGACTGTCAAGATATTTAGTTTATGTTCTTTCTGAAGAAAAATAGTTATATATATATATATATATACCTTTTTTTCAGTTCAGATTGTATCACATCCTAAGAAATTTTTTAACCAGATATTAACTCTAAAATATTTAAATACTCTTTTTGATGCAATTGAATAAATATTTTTTTTAGAAATTGAATAACTATGCAGATTGCTATTTTGTGTAAGTAAATAACCTGAGACGTAATGTGAATGTATGTAGACAAATCGTGCAAATAAAAATGGAAACAAAGAAAGGCTCAAATGCTGTAAACTGGTGGTTGTGTTGTACACATTTCCCACTGGCAGTCTTCACATAAAACAGCGTACAATTAAGTTATATTCATTGCAATGAAATAACTTTTTTTTTAAATAACCCACAAAATAAAATAGTATAACAAGGTATGTTGAAGACTTAATGAAAAGACGGGACAATGTGATGTGTACGTTTCAATTATTATCAGGAAAAAAAATCAATTGACATTCTTTATTTCATGTTTCTTTACTTCGTTGCACGATTTATGACGTAATTAAAAATAACTTATTGAGTTTTCTAAGCAAAATTGAAAAAACAAAAGTCTTGATGCCAAGTACTCTAAATGTTAAAAAAGTTGCTGTTTACGTCACCAAAGGTCACTTCACATGTCTCATTTCGTCTAGATTTTTAAGCAGAAATTATGTAAACTATAAAGAACAAAACTATATTTCGACACTGAAAATAAACACAATAATTTATTATTATTTGATTCAGATTGGGAAAATCAAAACATTTTCTAGCGAACATCTCTATCATTCAACGGATGAAACAGTAGCTAAACTAATTAATATCAAGTACTGGACCCCAAAATAGAAGGATACACATGGTAACAAGAGCAACTATTTAATAGAAGTGTGTTTCGATTCTCTCATAAAATTTAAGATTGTATATAGCGTATAAAAGCAAGAATAAATCAAATGATGTCCCTATCTGCTGGATTTGCCTTTTTACAAATCCTTCTGGGTAAGTTCTTAAAATATAATTTATTTAAAACAAGAAAAAAAAAAAAAAGGAAAAAGTTTACATATATAAATAAACCAACAGTTAAGTTATTTGAAACACATTAAAATTTAAGATTGTATATAGCGTATAAAAGCAAGAATAAATCAAATGATGTCCCTATCTGCTGGATTTGCCTTTTTACAAATCCTTATGGGTAAGTTCTTAAAATATAATTTATTTAAAACAAGAAAAAAAAAAAAAAGGAAAAAGTTTACATATATAAATAAACCAACAGTTAAGTTATTTGAAACACAAAAGGAAAGCTATAACTACAATTTATGGGACGTAAAATAAATTCATCAACATTTATATCAAAGCATTTTTTTTTGTTTTAATTCAACATAAGGTAATATTTCAAATCTTTCAATTCATTGTCATGGACATCTCTTGTCATTGAAGATATCGACACATTTCTTGTGTTATGGAGTCAAAAAAACTTTTTTGAGAATCTAAAGTTAGCTCAATAAAATACTGATCTTTTGTTTCACTAACTTACCCCAAATAACTTGTTATAATGAGCTAAACATTACGAGTTATTACTGATGTGTATTGCTGTTTTAATAACTGTATTTGTGCTACAACTCAACTGTAAGACGACCAGTTAACAGTTGGCAAGACAACATCAAAGCATTTTCAAAAACAGAAATAAAAAATAGAGCCAAGGGACTTGTGATGAATGTAGGAAAAAAAAGCCACATGAAAAATTATTTATTAACCGTAATTTCATTTTAAATCGTTCAAATATTACATTAAGGTATAATTATATATATATGTATGCAATTACATCCATGTTGATCTAATTTTCTTTTTTTTTGAAAACGACTTTCCCCTGGGCGTAGGTTTTCCGTCTCACGACCCTGTAGTGAATTGAGACGTGACAAACCAGTTGAACTTAAGGAAATTTGAAGTGACAAACCAGTTGCACCGAAGAGAACGATAAAATAACAAACTAGTTGAATACTTACTCATGGCTGCCCAAGATGATATTTGTTGTTTTTTTTTCCTCCAGGGATACACGGATTGGAGATTACACTGGATGATTTTGAAAACATCAACTGTGGTAAACCAGGAATGGTGTGCAGAAACGCTGAGGTTGAGTTCAACATAACAGGGAGGATAATTCTGGAGAAAGGGGAGGTAATGCCACCCTTCATTGCCTATGAGCATAAGTGCCCTCAAGTACCAGGCTGTATAACTTACAAAGGACAGGGTGATGTCTGGGAATGGGTAAGATGTGTTGCATATTTTATTTCCTACATTTTTTTCAACACAGCCTTCCCAAGCTACTTTATACTAGTGCGTACTCTGTGCTATTTGTTTACTAATTCTCTCAGCCCAAGAGATGTAAGCAGTATTTTACAATTGAAAAAAAAATATAGATGCACTTTTTTTATTTTTTTATTTAAAATTTACAACAAAAAGTAATTTTTCATCTTAAGAAACACCTTTCCATAGAAGGAGAATGAGTAAATATCCGTCTATCATGTTAACTGAAATAGATTTTGATAGCTTATATATTAGCTATACCCTTTAAAGTGTGTTAATTCATATGCATGTATCATTAGCGTTGCATTGGTGGTAACGATGTTTCGGACAGCAACAGCTGACACCCTAAAGTGAGAATGGGGGGTGGGGGTGGGTCTGAATGGACTATTGCAAACTGGTTAGACGTCTCTAAAAGTTTTGACACGTCACAGAGATAAGCTAAATGTAAGAATTAATGATTCACACATATTCATTAAATGCTTGACTACGATAAAAGAAATGGAGAGAAATATAACATCAAGAAGATAAGTCCGAGGAGAAAAAAGCATTTTTATAAATAAAAATTTTTAAAAATAATAGTAATAATGCAGCCGGAAGTGACCTAATGCATATATTCAGGGTTGCATTTTATGAAGATTGGAGCTCAAAAACTCTTTTTAATATTTAAATTATAGTTTCACTAATTTATGTTATGACCGTTCTGATAGATATTTTTCCCATCAACATGGTGTGTTATTTCTTTTAGTAAATCAATGACTACAACCAAGGCTTTCAATATTATAATTTTGTTGCATTATAAATGTCACATCCCCTTTTAAATGTCACCTCACCTTATAGATGTCACCTCACCAAATAAATGTCACCTCACTTTATAAATGTCAATATTTGTAAACCAGAGATTGAAATATGCTGCTCTTTGCAAGCACTAGGAAAAATGTGAATGTTCTACCAAAAATACAGAAGAAGGGATAAAAATAAAATCCTCTAATTATTCATTGTAAAAGATCTATGATAAGGAAGACATAACATTTTGTACAGTGAATGGTGACTGCAAATCCGAAAAAATGGAAATGAAAAGGTGATCATGCCAAATACTTGCAAGGATAGTCTATATGTAGAATCCAATGACAATCGGATCCAACTCATAGACTTTGCTTCAGGAAAAGGGAGGCCAATCATCAGTAACAAGTTTCCACACAAAAGTATAAACAAAAATTACTTGGAACTCACCCTAGGGTTGATTTACAAACAAATTGACCATGTTTCAATCGATCGGAGGCATGGATCATATATACTAAGTGTGAGACACTAACACAAAGCGGATGCAGACTGTGCTTGGTATATGTGAGATATAAGAAGAGAGTAATCATAATACACAATGGCCGAAATCAAATAAAGAAACGATGGCAACCAAAATATTACCAAAGAGCCAGTAACCGAAAAATAGTAAGGACTTGGGGCGGAAGCACAACTAGGAGCATCACAGGAGAAAGTGAACAGGGAAAACAGTAGACATTCATGGTAGGATAAGATGAAAATGCTATAAAGTATAAGAAAAAAAAAGTAGTATGATTTCAGTAAACTAACTTAAAATAAACTGGTTTGATCAGGAATGTAGAGAGACTGTCGGGAAAAATATCAGACGGCACTAATGACCAGAATGAAAAATAAACCATAATTACGAGACAAACATACAATGAATCCAAAAGGAAAATCAGAAAATGTGTAGAAAGAAAATATGGAATGGGTAAAAATGCCTAAACAAGTTGAAGACTTATCAAGAGAGAAAACATATTTCATGAATGTGCATAAAGATAAAAGATGAAAAGAATGGAAACCAAGCCATTCCTTAAACATATGAGAGCAATGATAGAAAATGAAGTACTGTAGAGGTGGGCTGAATAATTTAAGGGCATACTAATTGCAAACAAGATACAAGAAAAAGATGATCAAATAGCAGACCTTTTCATACACTCCCCAAAATGTGAAGAATCTACAGAAGCCATCAATTCTGTGGAAAAAAAACCCCACAAAGCCCAGGGAGAAGACCCCAACACAGCAGAAATTATGAAATATGGAGGAAGAGATTTACACGCTCCGACGCATAAACGTATAACTAAAGATTTGGAAACAAAATGAAAAGTCAAACAGAATGGGAAACAGCACTAATAACCCCAATACACAATAGAGTTTATACACTTAAATGCACAAAATACAGAGGGATTCCCATATTAAATGTTGCATACAAAATGAGGACAAAACAAATTGCCAAGCGTGCAACCGTATACTGATGACGTACCAAGTGACTGCCATGTTGATTAAGACAAAACAGATCAGTCGTTCACCATCAGACGCCTACTAGAGAAATTTTACGAATATAATATCCCAGCACATCAACACTATGTGGAACATAAAACTGCCTATGACATCATCCATAGAAAATATCTATATCCGACTCTGCTGGAGTGTGGCATACGCAACAACCTGACTCAGTGACTTGTATCTTATTTAAACTAATACTAGAGAGAGATATAAGAAGCATACATGTTGACCCCCGAGGAACAATCTCAAGATAATGTCTGAGAGAAAACCTATAGCCACAAAAATGGGCACTTTCTTAAATAACCCACTCAATACTTTGCATACGCCGATGACATATCACAGTTAGGGAAATGTTGTAAATACCTATGGGAAGATGCACCATTACATTAAGGGCTAAAAATTAACAACAAAATAAAAATACATGACTATGTAAAAAGGATAAATAATGCTTTTGAAATAGTACATCAAATCAAATACGAGAATCCTTAACCAATTTTTAAAAAAAAATCAAGAAAGAATATTAGGGTGGATACAGGAATTACTTTAGCAGTAAGGAAATACTCAATAGCACAAACATGACAAGAAAAACTAATTATTTCTATATAAAAATAATGAAAGTTATTGCAACATACGCAAGTTAAACTTGCATCCTTACAAAAAGGGAACAAAACCTATCAAACACGTGGAAAAGAAAATCTCTCCTGTGAGTATATGTACCATCAAAGGATTGATATGAATGGAGAAATTTGTTGTTCGTCCGTCGAGCATTGACGAGATCATCGAGTCGTCTGGTGACTGAAGACTTGCGCGGGTGACTTTTGTTTAAAGTGAGGAAGAGTTGCGCAGCGTCAACCTCACTCTCTCGCCCGGGCCCACCATATCCAGTGGCAGGACTCTACTTCTAGGTGACCAGGGATGGGTACGGTTGCACGAATTGTCATTGTATGCGCCTTAAGGGACTCCATCTCCGGGTTTTAATTCAGAGTTTCCTTCTCTTAGATGAGTTGCCGACCAAGGTTAACGAGTCTCATCCAACCGGGGTGATGATTTTGCTTGACTAGAATAGAACTTGAGGTTTGCTCAGATTATCAACTTGAGGTTTCCTCAGTTTAGACCAGTCGGCCACCCAGTCACCCAATGGAGAATGGAGAATACAAACCTAACAGGAATAGTATAGTGTAAATGAAGATCACACGCTAGTAGAAGAAATGGAAAAAAGTAAGGTACTCTACGCTGTGTGGGACAATAAGACAGAATGACAAAAGAAAACCATCCATTTGGTCTGAGTGGAAGGAAATTATGAGTCAGGATAAAGCTCTCCATAAATGATAGAATAATAAATTCACAAACTGAAAATAAATTCAGTAAAATAAAGTTACTGAACGCTATTCAGCGCCGCAACAGCTCATGATTTCAATGTCTCTTATCCCCATTTCGATTTCAAATAATTTTTCTATCGTTAAAATATATTTTTTTTCAAAAATTCAAAAAAAAAACAACAGATTTCCTAGGTTATCCCGAAACCTCAATAAATTACAAACCCCCATGGCTTATGAACATCATCATATTAATATTCCCTGTAAGTAAAGGTCAATTTTTCAAACTTGGTCGGTGCAGGTATGTGCCCTGCGATATATTATATTGAAAAAAAAACATATTTCTATCGTAATATCCCAATCTCATCCATTAATGTAACCCACACTACTAAGGAAAGTATTTAGATGATTCCCTGCATGGTGTGATACGGTTAGGAGCTGATTTTCCGGGGCTTGAACCCACATTCTCCATAACTTGCACATTAAGAACGATGTTTTTGATTGATAATTAATTATTTCGAACCAAAATTTAAACTAAACTATGTGTAGCTTCAAAATGCAATACATAATTTACAAATACACTAAGAGTTTTCATATAAAATATATGGAGGTACACATATGCTTAAGACGCAAGTTAGAGTTGTAAAATTATGCAAACCGACTGGTTTTTACAAAAAAAAAATGATTTATTAAACGAGTTGAGAACTCAATTTTGTTACTTTTTTTTGGAAATGTACAATAAAATTTTCACAAGATTTGTTTAAGCAATAATGGTTTGCGAATTTGAGTTATCGCTTTGTCCAAAGCTGTACAATAAAAAAAAAATTAGAAACATTCTCGCTTGAGGAAGAACACGACATACGTTTATTTTGAACTAAGTCTTGCAAAGGATGTACTTCTGATTTCAGCGTGAAAGTATTGTTGCCGGAGAATGCAATTGGGAGAAAAAGGATTATGGCTGCAAGCTAATCAGCGGAAGAACCTACCGCTACTTCATCTGGGGCGATTATTATTATTACTTTAGATTTTGCACAGTGAGGGCGCGACTGGTTGATGTCGAAAAGCCAAGAGATAGACTCACCCCGATAAATGCCCCTGGAATCAAATATGTCAGCAATGAACTAAAGTTGTCGGATTACAAAGGTGAGTAAGCAATGAAATGCTGTTTTCACATACACAACCATATGTCAATATGGCAATAAAATGATGTTTGGACATGTACAAGCATATTCAATAAAATGATGTTTGACATACATTAGCCTATGCAAATAAATGCTGTTTTCACATACACAAGCAAATGTCAATAAAAAGAAATTTTCACATACACAATCATATGTGCACAAAAATAATGATTTGATTTGCAAAAGCTTATCTCAATACAATGCTGTTTTGACACTTGCAAACACATGTCAATAAAAACGATGATTAAACATACACACGCGTATTTTAGTAAACTAATATACCGTATTTGATGTTCGTACTTGGCATGCAAATCTAAAAAAAAGCATATATTCCATTATCAGTGAGCAGTTGACTTTATAAACCTGTTTGTTCTTAGAAAGCTGGTCCAAATGTCTTTGGGTCCCTGTGGGATTGGAGCAAATTTTTCCTTGTTTCACTATCGTATTCCTTGGGCGTAAGCGATACATTTTAACTCTATAGATAGTACTCAAAGAGTGAATCCTTTTCAAACTTTGAAGAATGCACTAAACAAGTGAGTCTTACGTCCTCTCTTGAGGTTGTCCTCCATAAAGGAATTCTTATTTTAACCCTAAATATTGTACTCCAGTGGTGAGTTATACTTACGCTCTAAAGATTTAAGTTCAGAAGTGAGACTTATGTAAACTTTAAGATTTTAATGCAGAAATGTGATATCATCACCATCGTGTGTTATCCTAAACAATTATTTGTACTGACTTTTAGTCGATATCCATTGATTTGATGGAGAATTTTAGACAATGATTCAAGAGTTTTTGTTTTATCATTGACAGATATTAACATGAAAATAATGATATATCAATAAACTCTGTGAGGTTTCCCTCCTTTAATCTAGATGATAGCAGTTATTCTTCGGATCTTGATGAAATGTTTGAAAAGGAAGACGCCAGTATCCCATGTCATTACATGTCAACCAATGGTGCTGGCGTTGACAAATTCTACTTACCAGGTATTTCCGTGTTAATTGCAGACTTTAAGATAAACGTTAATTTTACATAATTACTTACAAACTTTTTAAATAAAGTGTCTCTATAAGGTGTAGATAAATGTGTTTCTATAAGGTGTAGATAGATGTCTCTCCATAGGGTGTAGATAAATGTGTCTTTATAGGGTGTAGATACATGTGTCTTCATAGGGTGTAAATAAATGTTTTTTCTATAGGGTTCAGAAAAATGTGTTTCTATAGAGTTTAGATAAAGATGTTTCTAAAGGGTATAGAAAAAGATGTTTCTATAGGATGTGGGTAAGACTGTTTCTATAGGTTGTAGATAAAGCTTTTCTTATTGGGTTTAGATAAAGGTTTTCCTATAGGGTTTAGATGAAGGTCTTTACTATAGGGTGTCGCAAAGGTGTTTCTATAACGTTTAGATAAAGGTGTTGCTATGTTGTGTATATAAATGTGTTATTTTAAGTTGTAGCTCAATGTGTTTCTGAAGGGTGTAAATAAACAATGTTTGTATTTAAAGACTATATGAAGTCCCCATATTTTCAACGCTTTAAGTCAATAAACGTTTTCCTCTATTCGGCACCATTGATACGTTTGTATAAGTCTTGTTTTTTTTGAAGGTATACAAGTCTTAAGAGCAAAAACACGAGTAGCTGATCATCTCTTGGGGTAGATGGAGTTGATTGTATGAAAGTTTGTAAAAGTCCTAAGAGCAATAACACGAGTAGCTTATAATTTTTGGGCTAGATGGAGATGATTTTAAGAAAGTTTGTAAAAGTCTTAAGAGCGATAACACGAGTAGCTGAGGATGGCTTGGGCTTGGGTAGATGATTGTAAGAAAGATTGTAAAAGTCTTGAGAGCGATAATACAATGTAACTATGTCTTGTGTTTGATGCATGATTGTTGGAAAGTTTGGGATGAAACGCAAACGCATTAACTGTCAAAATGTAATATCAGTTTTAATTTATTCTCCTTTAAAAATGATGATTGATATTTATAAAAAAATAAGATGTGTATCTATTTTTTTTAAACTTTATTTTTAAACTATAATGTATTCGCAGATGCTTTATTGATTGTTTTTGGATCATTCATCGCCATCAACATGGTTGTTTTCAAGAAGCAAGTTTTAAGTTCACTAGAAAATTGAATTCAAGTAAAGGGTTGACACGGGCAAGACCTACACAAGAAGGAAGCAGACGTTTTTAAAATTGTAAATTAAAACTCGGCTGGGCTCAAACTTACCTATTTCTCATTATAAGCTAGGCACAACAATACGTATAGATCATTTTCAGCCAGGCACAACAATACGTATAGATCATTCTCAGCCAGGCACAGCAATACGTATAGATCATTCTCAGCCAGGCACAACAATACGTATAGATCATTCTAAGCCAGGCACAACAATACGTATATATCATTCTCAGCCAGGCACAACAATACGTATAGATCATTCTAAGCCAGGCACAACAATACGTATAGTACATTCTAAGCCAGGCACAAAAATTCGTATAAATCATTCTAAGCCTGGCACAACAATACGTATAGATCATTCAAAGCCAGGCACAACATTAGGTATAGATCATTCTAAGCCTGGCACAACATTAGGTATAGATCATTCTAAGCCTGGCACAACATTAGTTATAGATCTTTCAAAGCAAGGCACAACATTAGGTATAGATCATTCTAAGCCTGGCGCAACATTAGTTATAGATCATTTAAAGTCTGGCACAACATTAGGTATAGATCATTCTAAGCCTGGCACAACATTAGGTATAGATCATTCTAAGCAGGGCACAACATTAGTTATAGATCTTTCAAAGCCAGGCACAACATTAGGTATAGATCATTCTAAGCCTGGCGCAACATTAGTTATAGATCATTCTAAGCCTGGCACAACATTAGGTATAGATCATTCTAAGCCGGGCACAAAATTAGTTATAGATCTTTCAAAGCCAGACACAACAATACGTATAGATTATTATAAGATGTTGAACACGATAGACTGTCAATCAATGTAGCAGCATGTAAATATATTTCCCATTGTTCACTCTAAGTTACAGCGATGTTTATCTATGACATAATGTTATGGATGTAAGAAAACCCACCTTTGTGTAAAATAGGAATGCCAAACAATTATATTGAAGACGGTGTTAAGTTACAAACATAAAAATTAAAATAAATTGTGTTTTTTTTAATGGTATCCCCGAAAGATATATCCAGCAGCTATTCGTTAATTCAAACTCAAAAAGAAGAAAAAAAAACACATCATAACGGAAGGCATTGAAATACACGTGTTATGTGATTTGTGATGATTAAATTATTGGTTTGGACAGGCCAGAACTATACATACACCCATACAAAGATATACGCTGATAGCTAACAATAAATGAAAGAAAATCAGCATATTTTGATTCCGAATTTTTCTTTGATACTTCATTTACAAAAAAAATATTTTTCTGCATAAAGTCTTACTGACAGTACAGTTATAAAATGTAAAATTTTCCCAAATTAAAACAAATATTTGCAATTATAAAGCAATGGCATTTTTTTAAATATACCAAATTTAATTATTTTTTTTCTGTTTACCCTTGTTCAGTTACTGATCAATTTCTTTGATTAAGCATTTATTTTTCAATGAGCAAAATTAAGTATGTAGTTTACAAGAGGAACCGAAATTGTATCACCTTCTGTCCCTTTTAGTGCGCCAGTGAATATAATACTTTTAGGGTTACTTTTGTCTCATTATACTATTGCAAAACATTTTTTTTCATTTATTACTTAATATTTCGAAAAATTATTCTGTTATACTTTTTAATAGTCTTAGAAATAAAAGGAACCATTTAAATTTAGAAGAAAAAAAAATGTTTTCGTTTTTATACGAAAGGCATCCAAAAATGTTTTCCTCACGGCCAGAATGACATTTTATAATCATTTATCGTTCATAACTTTGCTGGATATTTACAAAAAACTGTGACGGCTAGTAATTTAGAGATGGTGCAGCCTCTAAAGCAATAGACTCGTTGTTTTTTAATTTTTTTCAAAATTTTAAAATAATATTTATTGAAAACAAAATTGCCATAATAAAAAAGGCGTTGTAAGTGCTTGGAAACAAATTCTTTCTTAACGAACATCTTAAGTATCATACGACGGTAAAAGGACAAAGCATTTTAGGTTAAATTTTTAACAGACGGTAGCAACCCCCAGACAAGAGATGACATTTTGTGTAGGGCTCGAGCACTGTTTCTCAACCATCCTAATGGCTTGACCCTTAAATAATAAATGTCCTCTTGTTGCGGTGCCCCTAGCCATAAAATTATTGTCGTTCCTACTTCTTAAATATATGTTTTCCAATTATCTTGGCCAACCTCTGTTAAAGGATCGTTCGAACCCCCCCCCCCCTCCCAAAGGGGTCGCCACCGACATTTTGAGAGACGATGAGATAGAAGATGTATTTTATTTTGCACTTACTTATAGAGACGAAATGTCTAGTCCTAAAGGACATCCCCACCTATTTTCATAAAGTGAAACGAATTACACATAAATTGATTTCTATACTGTAAGGAACAGGGTCAAATTCAATCCCCCGGCGGGCCACACCCGGCCCGTCGTACAATTACATCAGGCCCGCCAAGTATTGACCAGCGTACACTTATATCAAAGTCAATGCTATGGTATTTCCAATTGCTCACTCTCCTGGAAAATTTAGCTGACTTCGCGTTGAGTTTGCACGGTGCTTTAGTGACTTTGAAACACATAAATGTAATTTCGAACTGCTTCGTAACCCATTTGTCATAGGCGTGGAATATGCACTTGAAAATTTGCAGATGGAGCTAATAGAGGGACATCAATAGGTCATCGTACTCCTCAATTGCCGGGCGAACCCTTCGCATCTCATCTCAATCGCCTTTATTTTCCTTTTAAGATCGGCTGTTAATGTCAAGGATTCCCAGGCATACAGGAAAATGTAGAGGACTAATTAGCGCATTAGCCTGATTTTTGTGCTGGGGGCTATATTTCTGTCATTCCCTATTTTCTTGTGCCTCTTTAGTGCTATTGTAGTCTGTTCAATCCTGGACATCATTTTGGGCTTGGAGTCTTCGACTGAGACTATTTCTTCTAGGTATTTGAAGCGGCCTACAGAAAAATGAGATATACTCGTATGTCACAGAAAGATACACTCCAAAGACAAGTGAGTTACACTCCTATGGCAAAGTGAAATACACTACCTTGTCAAAGTCAGATACACCATATGGCAATGTGAGAACACTCAAATGGAAAAGTGAGAAACACTCCTACAGTAAAGGGTGGTACCCTCCTATGGCAAAGTGATATACACTCTTAAGTCAAAGTGAGATACACTGCTATGTCAAAGTGAGATATCCTCCTATACTAATGTTCATTTGGACATCTAGAAGAATATTGAACAGTTTTGTTTTTTTCCAAACTTCTTTACGTTAACTATTGATATGAAATACTTTAAGTTAATTATAGTGATTGCATACTTTATGTTAAGGAGTATGATAAAAATGTTAGATCTTGTGATGACATACTTTATGGTATCTAGTAGGATATTAATGCTAGCCACTGTGATGACATAAGTTATTAATTATCGTGATACAGCTACGCGGCCCATCCCTTGCAATCACAGCACTGGGTTAATATATCCACCCACTCTCAGATTACAGAAGAGATCCACCTTTTTACAGATGAGAGTGTACTGGGTAAAGAGATACACCCTTGACAGATGACAGTCGACTGGCTGAAGAGATCCAACCCCCTCAAAGAATTGTCAGTAAACTTATGTGAGAAGATCCACCCCCACACAGATGACAATACACAAGATGAAGAGATCCACTCCTCTTAGATGACAATACACTTGGTGTAGAGATCAACCCCCTAATTGATGACAGTACTCTGATTGAAGAGATCCAACACACCCCGAGGACAGTACACCGGGTAAAGAGATGCACCCATTCACAAATGATATTACACTAGATGAAGAGATCCAACGATCTTAGATGACATTACACTAGACGAAGAGATTCACACATTCACAGATGACAGTATACTTGGTGAAGAGATCAAGACCCTTCACAGATGACAGTACACTAACTAACGCACATATTCTGGTGAAGGTCTGAGATTACTCTCTTATGACCCCGGCTAGTAAATTGGCTATCAACTCCATCTGTTGAGCTGAGCCATACAACATATCCCTCACAAAGGATCCTCCAACCGCCCTGGCTTCCCCCGGGAGATCTAGTGCGGGACACTCCGTCAACAGATGTTCTAAGGTCTCTGGGGCCAGGCTGCAGTGCCGGCAGGTAGGATCTCTGTTGTTGTCCAACCTCCAGAAATATGTGCGCAGGGGGCAGTGCTCGGTGCGCATCTGCGTTACTAGACTCTGCACTCTACGACCTAACCCCCACCATGGGTCTTGTTTGTTAGGAGTAGGCAAGTTCGAATAGACGCCTCTGGCGGTCGTGTTGTCAGCCCATTGCCTGTACCACTTCTGCCTGAAGTGGTCCGCCAGCCAGTTTTTGACTCCCAAGAAAGTCATTAGACGACAATACACTAGATGAAGAGATTCACCTCCTCACAGATGACAGTGCACTGGGTGAATAGATCTAGCCCCTTCACAGATAACAGTACACTTGGTGAAGAGATCCAACCCCCTGACAGATGACAGTACACTTGTGAAGAGATCCAACCCTTCACTGATGATAGTTCACTGGGATAAGAAATCCCCATTTTTTTCACAGATGACAAGACACATGTTTAAGGAATATTTTGTTTAATAAAATATATTAGAAACACCATTAGGGTGTGGCCAAGTTTGCATATTTGAATTGCATCAGCGTATCATGGGCAGTCTCATTCAGACTCAACATTCTGCGGCCTCTAGATCATTTGAGTTTGAGACCCTCTGGTCTAAGGGATTGTAAGTGTATGTATAGGTTAGCATATTAGTGTAATGGGCTGTACTTGCTTGCCTAAGTTAGCTAGTCGGTCCATAGTGTAATGGGCTGTACTTGCTTGCCTAAGTTAGCTAATCGGTCCATAGTGTAATGGGCTGTACTTGCTTGCCTAAGTTAGCTAGTCGGTCCATAGTGTAATGGGCTGTACTTGCTTGCCTAAGTTAGCTAGTCGGTCCATTGCAGTGGTCGGCAAATCGTTGCTCGAAAGCCGCATGCTGCTATTTACTTACGTGAGTGCGCCACGGCCAGTCGACCAGAATCAGTTTCAACTCTGAAAAAACATGGTTCTTGACAGGTTCTTGCTCTCAAAATATTTCTAATCGTCCCGCTGCTGAGTTTTGACCTCTTGACTAATGAGTTTGCCTGCCATTGTTCTATTGGGCTGTAAGTGTGTGTCAAGGTTAGTTTATTCATCTATTTGATTTTAAAATGTTGTCTAACTTAGCTGATTTGTCTAATGTGTTGTAAGTGTATGCCTAGCTTAGCGTATTGGTCTATTGTGTTGTAAGTGCATGTCTAGGTTAGCTTATCGGTCTAATACGTTGTGTGTGTCTAGATACTTAATGATATACTGGATTATAAGTGTTGGTAAACTCCTCGTCTATTTACAGTTGCCTTGATTGTATTCGTCCAAATCTTCCTAACTTTAATCAAATATAGCCAAAGTAAAAGCTGCAACTCAAGTTGAAAATTGTCTTGAACATCTTAGCGTGCGAAGACCGAACAACAACAAACTGGTTTGGTATAATTGCAGGAGTTCACTTCATACCATCTTGTTTAAGGCACTTGACCAAAACGTGGACCAGTAACAAATACGTTTAAAAAAACAAGATTTCTCGAGACAAAGTATGAAAAGGAAGGACCGGCAGACAACTTGCAAATAAAATTTCAAACTTGTTTTGACGTAGTAATTATAGCTTGCACCTAGTATATTTAGCTTGCATGCCATCTAAGTCTGCACTTGATTATCATAGTTTGAACTTAGACATCTTACTTGCATGCAGTCATTTTAGTTTGCAGTTTGCACTTAGCCATCTTACCTCGCAGATAGTCATGTTAACTTGAACGAAGTCATCAAAGCATGCACGTAGTGCTCTGAGCTTGCACGTGCAGCTTAGATTGCAATTGTCTTCTTTGCTTGGATGTAATCATCGAAGCTTCCACGTAATCATCTGAGCTTGCACAATGTTCTCCTATTTTGCACATATTCATCTTAGCATGTCGCAGTCATCTTAGCTTGCACATAGTCATCGAAGCTTGCACATACTCATCTTAGCTTTGACGTAGTCGTCTTAGCTATAAAGTATGTATTCATTTTAGAATGAATATAGTTATCTTAGATTGCACGTAGTCATCCTTTCTTAGACGCAGTCATCTCTTAGTTTAAACTTAGTAATTTTAGTTTGCACTTAGTCAACTCACCGTGCAAGTAGTCATCTTAGTTTGCACTTAGTAATCTTACCTTGCATGCATTCATCTAAGCTTAAACTTAGTCACCCTACCTTATTCGTAGTCAACTTAGATAACAGGTAGTCGTCTCAGAATGCATGTCGTCATCTTAGCTTGCATGTAGTCATCTTAGCTCTCACGTAATCATCTCAGATTGCATATAGTCATTTAGATATTAGTCATCTAAGCTTGCAAAAAGCCATCTTAGATTGTATGCAGTACTCCTAGCATGCATTTAGTCATTTTACTTTGCATGTGATCATCTTAGCTCACACGCAGTTATCTTAGATTTTATATAGTCATTTTAGATTTCACGTAGTCATCTTAGATTGCATGTAGTCATCTTTGATCATATGTAGTTATCTTAGCTTGCATGTAATTATCTTAACGTGCACGTAATTATCTTAGATTGTACGTAGTCATCTTAGATTGCATGTAGTCAGTTTAGCTTGCATGTATTTATCTCCCTTACATGTGCCTTCTTAGCTTTCATGTTGTCATCTTAGCTTACAAGTAGTCATTTTAGCTTGCATGTAGTCATTTAGCTTGCACGTAATCATCTTAGATTGAATGTCATTATCTTAGCTTGGACGTAGTCATCTAAGCATGGATGTTTTCAGATAAGCTTTCATGTAGCAATATTAACGTGCATGTAGCCGTCTTAGTCAAAACTTACATACAAACACACAAACCCTCACACATACACACATACAAAACACAATACATATATTCATAAATACATACAAACCCACACATGCCTACACCTACGCATACAAAACACACAACCCTAAACATACATACAAACACACTCAACCCCACACAATCACATAAACACACACAACCCCAACAATTCACCGTAACACATGCAACCCAACAAACACACACAGGCACAGACATCACTAGACATAAACACAAAAGAAACCTTATACGTGCACACTAACGCACACACAACTCCACAAATACACACACAGCAACTGACATACACACAATTCTACACTCTACCCCATACACATAAACATGTACAAACATTCAGGCTTACACCTTTTATGAGCACTTTTGTAAAAAGTTTGTTTATTAAAATGTTGCAAATTAAAAAAAAAAAATAAAAAAAAAATAAAAAAGTATTACCTTTTAATTAAATAGTACACACGATGTCTAAGAATAGCTTTTATCAACAATGATATCCAGACGTGACCAGTTGACGTGAGTGATAACAAAAATCGGTCAGCGATTAACTTCAAGATAAACATCGATAACAATTTATGATACGATCATCATCATCATCATCATTCATATCTAGTGACCATTTATTTAGGCGCGTTCACTTTGGCCAAAAAAAAAATACTATAAACTTATTTGGTTCACGTATACAGATACATGAATATTTCTTTACTTGTCTTTTTTTAAAGCAATTTGTTAATATTCATTCCATTATTAAGAAAAGATAAGTTTTAAAATAAAAATAAATAATATTACTTTCACAATATAGTATTAGCCTTTGTAATGAATCTATAGCCATAGGTTTAAATTTGTAATAGCCTGTGTATGAAAAGGTTTGAAACTGATCGTTATTTCCAATATAATTTAAGTTTACAATTAAATTGTAAATAGTCTCCTAGTCCATACGGTGATGGATATCTTCAATGACGTCGGATCTCAAAATAGCCAGTCATGGTCTACAATTCGATATCTGACTCTCTATCTTTCTCTATATATACGGCAATTTGATATCATTTTTTCAAGTTATCACATCTTTTAGTAGTGATGTAATTAAGGTATGCTGAATTAGTAGAAAAGTTGACCTTTTTTCAGTTCATACGTAATTGTACTTGTAGTTCGTAGTCAATTGTAGGGTTAGATTTTAAGTAAGTGTATGTTTAGTTCGTAGTTTTAAATGTTATTTTGTCAAATAAAATTTGAAAAAAATGTCTTATTTCTGTGTTTTATACATGAGTTATTTTTCGAGTCATCAGTGTAATTTTAAGAATACATGAAACAATCTACAACCCCCGATATATCAATTATGGTAAAAGAAAAACTAACAGTTACATACATTTTAAACTTGTAACTTAATTAATATCTTTATTTCTGAAATCGAGTTTTTTTTTAGAAATGAATAAATGCTAAACAAATGTCTTCATAGTTATAAATTTTTTTTCCAGAAAGCATAACGATTAATGTTAGTTAGTAAAATGTACATAAAAAATAGTTATTGATTTTGAAATCCGATAACGCTTTCACCTCACCGCATCGCTCCGTGTAAGACGAAGGATTTTCCTTATGACAGTCTAGAGCATGTCTACATAGGATTTACGTTCTTGGTAGATCTGCATAAGTTCACCTTTCTTGGTAGATCTGCATAAGTTAACCTTTCTTGGTAGATCTGTATAAGTTCAGCTTTTTTGGTAGATCTGCATAAGTTCACCATTCTTGGTAGATCTGTATAAGTTCAGCTTTTTTGGTAGATTGCATAAGTTAACCATTCTTGGTAGATCTGTATAAGTTCAGCTTTTTGGTAGATCTGCATAAGTTCACCTTTCTTGGTAATCTTCATAAGTTCACCTTTATTGGTATATCTCCATAGGTTCAGCTTTCTTGGTAGATCTGCATAGGTTCACCTTTCTAGGTAGATCTGCATAATTTCAGCTTTCTTGGTAGATCTGCATATTTTCACCCTTCTTAATAGGGCTGAATAGGCTCGTCTTTATTTGGGAGATCTGCATACGTTTTTCTTTATCGGGAGATATGCATAGATCCACCTCTATTTCTCGACATAGATTACGCGCGTTGTTCTCTGCAGCTCAAATTTCGAGTGATACGGTGTTACGTGTACAGTAGCAATAATGGGCAGCCGTTTAGATCAACATGCATTCGTTTAGTGGTTTACCGCCGCACAATGTGAACGTTGTTTTGAACGGGTATGTGCGCCTCTAACTAATCTTAAAACTTAGTTGGCCATTAAGAACGGAAGCTCATGGTAAAGTGTCTGTTCTTAACTAACTAACTAACACACATATTCTGGTGAGGGTCTGAGAATACTCTCTAATGACCCCGGCTAGTAAATTGGCTATCAACTCCATCTGTTGAGCTTAGCCATACAACATTTCCCTCACAAAGAATCCTCCAACCGCCCTGGCTTCCCCCAGGAGATCTAGTGAGGGACATTTAGTCAACAGATGCTCCATGGTCTCTGGGGCCAGGCTGCAGAGCGGCAGGTAGGATCTCTGTTGTTATCCAGCCTCCAGAAATATGTGCGCAAGGGGCAGTGCTCGGTGCGCATCTGCGTCACTAAACTCTGCGATCTGCGACCTAACCCCCATCATACGATTCGATAATAAGGCTGAATGACATGGTGTTTTAATTAGAAAATAATTTAGTCACCAAATGTCTGCATTTTTAAAAGTCAGCCATTTTATGTTTTTCCATGTACTCACGAAAACAGTGGCGTTGCAAACTATTAAAAATGTTGAGCTTGTATTTGTGTTCACTCCTCCATTTAATGTCACGCGACATCTAGCGGAACTTCTCAAAACCCCTACTCATTTTGAAATATTATTTTAATTATTATTATTAGTGATGTTATACAACCTAGGGATGGTCTCACCTTGCTGTGCATACGATTTTACAGACATATTCATGAACTTAACAATAAGCATACAATTAAAAAAATTAACAAAACAAATGTATCTTCACTCCACCCAATCCAGAACTATTTGTTAGTCAAGCTATGGACTTCACCCAGGAGCATCGTTTACCAGTCAGAGAGGGGAATCGGTCAGGTAAGTAGAGTTCAATGAGATGTGTTTGGAATGCAGTTTTGAAGGCTGTGATGGTCGGTATGTTGCCAATGTGTAGTGGAAGAACATTCCATTTTTTAGGTTCACAAGAAGAGAAAGATCGTCTACTAAATGTGTTGTGTTTTTTTGCGAGTTTTGGGGAGAGAAAGAATACGAGCGTCTGCGGAGGGGCGAAGCTGTCGAAAGAGTGAGTAGGCAGAGAGAAGTTCGGTTATATAGAAAGGGCAGGAATTCGAGAAAATGCCGTGGCAGAGAACGCAAAGTGTGTTGTCAATCCGTGCCAATGAAAAGAATGAAGTAGTGGTGTGATATGATCAATTTTTTTTTTTTGCCTGTAAAACTAAACTAGCAGCTGAGTTTTGAAATATTTATAATTTTTCTAAGATGTGTTTTGGTGAACTTGACAGAAGAGATTTTTAAAAGTCAAGAGGAGAAAGAACAAGAGTATTGACTAGGTTATTTGATGCCCTACCTGTAAGGTAGTGGTGGATGGAGCTGATCTGAAGTATAATGGTGTATGCAGAGCGACACATGTGACAGATATGATTATTTGAGAGACATTTTATGTTTGAAAAAACGTACTCGATTCCTTCTATATTAATTAAGTTAATCGTTTGTTTTTTAATGTCGAACATTCTCAATATTTCGAGTTCCATAAATATCTCTCGGTTTCACATTTGGTGAGGACTGTAACAAGCAATGACACAGATATTTCAAAGAGTTTGATAGCCACTTCCCCCAGCACCGCTGGATGCTATTCAATAGGGTCAAATGATCCCAAACTAGACTTGTCCCTCTAGGTCTCAGTCTGGTTCTAGTGGAGGCGGCAAAGAATGGCATGTCGAAATTACTATATGGCTAATGTTAAATATGGACACAAGATGGGTCCCCGTTTTCAACGTGGTGGCCGTCATTGTTGCCAGGGCTTATTCACGATAAGGATTGTGACTTGGAGTAAACGATCTTTGCTGTCTACATGTTAGAGTACTCACAATCTCGTGTTGAATTGTTGATAAGATTTATGTAGACGTGTGTTCAGAAACCAACGAATAAAAGAACATCACCAGCCTCTGAAGTGGATTGGACTCGTTAACCTAAGAGAAGGCAAAATCTAAAATCCAACCCAAAGGTGGAGTCCCGTAGGCGGTATAACATTAAGACAATAAAAAAATCCAAAATTTCCGGTGACGTAGATCGCATAAAGAGCACAGTCAAACACACACGAGACACTGCTGGTCATCTACTGCATCCTGGTCTATTTCCATTCGTCTTGACTACATCTTGCCATTGCAGTTATAGGCAACGAAGAGAGAGAGAGAGAGAGAGAGAGAGAGAGAGAGAGAGAGAGAGTGAGGTTGACGAATTAAGCAACACTCTCTCACTTTAAACAAAATAGAGCTCAAGTCAATGTTACTATTCAAGTCAAAAATTACCTTGGTCTTCTTTGCATGTAAAGGATAAACAATAATATCGCACATATATGCATATCATTAATAACATACAACATCCTCAAAAATCTGATGTCATAATAAAGCTGTGCCTATTATGATCAATACTTTAAAAAGCTGTAGTACTACAAAATAATTTTATGTAAAAGAAGAGGGACAAATGCATTAATTATATAATTCCACAGTATTGTAATAATCAACTTAAGCGTTCAATATGCATAGGAGCCAACATGATCAATAAATTGATCGTGGGCCCTTAAGATATAGAAGAAGAAGGAATATTTTCAAAATACGTACACTACATCTTTACTTAATTAATCTTTCCACCAATTTATTTTATTGCAATTAGTAGATTGCCAATCAGTGGTCCTCTGGGATTTTTTCTTCAAACAAATAATCCTGTAAACGACCGTGAATCATCGTTGATTTTACTATTTCGTAGAGGGTAGCGTCAGTCTGTGGATCAGGAATTCCCGCAAGGATGACTTGATCGATGGCACCTGTGGTAATCCTTTGCTTTAGCCACAGGAGGATGTGTCCATGGAGAAGACCTCACTTTTGCCAGTCTATGGTGTACATGTAGCAATTTGTATCGCCTTAAATGTTATTCTTGGTGAGGAATTCTATCATTTTGCTAATTTTCAGATGAAATACACGACTGATGAGGTCGTGTGGTGATCGTGAGATTTCTGGTGCGGAAAGAACACTTCAGCGATGTCAGTCCATTTAGGATTGCATGTAAATGTGATGAATAAGTCAGGGCGGCCGTAATTACGTACGTAGGTCATTGCGTCTTGTGTACGCTCGTGCATATAGTGAGGTCTTCTAGTGAAGGAGAATGGTAATATCACAGCCTGACCGAAATCCACTAAATTTGTGTCGTTCTTCTCAATAGCATCTTTCAGGTTGACGTAATTTTCAGCTCCTAGTATCTTTTGAGTTAGTCGTATATAATTTAGTATTTCGGATTTTAATTTTCGCGTACATATCAACTAAAAACTGATTTTATAAACTTATGAAGAAAAATATAGTATTTTTCTGATGTTGTCTGATCATAAGCCGATATGAATAGAAGTTCGCTTCAGACAAATTTTTCCATCATAGGTATCTTACTGTCAGGATCAACTGGCAGTATAGACACTGAATAGCCGTCCTCACCGTTGCAGAACAGGAAGGGATATTGAATGTGTTGCAGTTTATGGTATCTGCTTTTCAAGATAATATCCATTTGAAGAAACTTTGCCCCACGATGACAACTTCAAGTGCTGCAACTTTTTTAAAATCTATCTTTGTGTGCATCTGATTGTTTTTTGTCTGCGTGAATGACAACCTGGAAGTCTTTATTTTTGATCTGATATGCTGTCGATTGAGGATTTGAAGTCTTTGATGTACGAGTTACAATCATGCAGCAATTTCTGAAACTGGCACACCATGTTCTTGTTAAGCCCAGAAACATTAGCGCATTACATTTGTGCTTCATTTCATCGTACCTGAAGAAATAATTTTTAAAATTTGCGTTGCTCAGTCGTCATAGGTAAAAAACAACCAATCAAGTGTAACACTTGTCCCTGGAATTTAAATAAAGGAATATCATCTACTATGACGTCTTATTTGCCTCTTTTTTTTCTAGTTTTTCATAGCTTGGATTGTGATGAAGCTTTTAATTTTCAATTTTTCTTTCGACAACGTTAGTATCTAGTGTACTGATGTACAAGTGACATTGGGCTTCTGCCAAGCGTTGCGAGAGTACAACGGGATTCATAGATAAATTGTTGTCCGTTGTCATTACTCCAAGAAACACTACACATGAATAATACGTCATATTCCTTTTAACACAATAAGTCACAACATACTAAACATAATAGATAAAACAACACATATAATCTCTCGACAACACGCTATCACAATATTTTGTTGTTAATTTTATTTATTTAGCTTTTACATGGAGAAAAAAAAGCAACGAATTCGGGGCCCCCGGTTTTGACCGTTCGAAATGAAACCTGCTTAACTTTTGTAAGTACGCTGTAAAGGAATAAGTCTGACAAAATTTAGGCTTCTATTAACAGGGGAAGTTGGATAATTAGTGATGAGTCAGTGAGTGAGTAAGGGCTTTGCCTTTTATAAGTAAAGATAAACCATTTTAGGTCCAACAAATGTTCAATCATTCATTTATATGTAATAAACACTTCTAGGTCCAATAAATTTTCAAACGGAAATTTATACGCAATAAACCATTATAGGTCCACCAAATGTTCAACCATGTTCATTTAAATGTAACTAACCATTCTAGGACCAACAAACATCGATGTAAATGCAAACTTGAGAAAGTTCAACTTCACAAATGACATCACACAAGCGGTGTGTCTAACATGCTATTTGAAACTTGTGTCTTTTTAAGAATAGAGCTCTGTAACCAACGTGCCGCTGCAATGTGAGACAATGATAGATGTGCCGCGGCTAGATTACTCCAAGGGCTGGGGATGGGGGGGGGAGAACATGTGACAATGAAATGATTTTATTATTTTATTTTATTTTTGAAACAAAAGAGACAAAAATTGGCTAGATAACAAGTAATCATAGTTTTGAAGTCTGCATATGTTTAAAGCTGAGGGGGTCACGTGAAGAAAAGCACCATCTGAATGTTTCTGAAGCAAAAATAGAAATCTGTGTCTGACGCTTTGGTCTTTGTTAACACGTTTTTTCACGCCTGTACTGTGGCAAACTTCTGCTAGGTGTTGATTGCTTGGTTGTTTAAAAATTGAAATTAACATCATTTGATTATTGAATAATCCCCAATCTGTACGAATTTACCGGCATGCTTCCTCTAAAGTCACACATCTGAATGAGATCAAATAAGTCCCCGATTTTGCTAAGAGAACTCACTGAATGGCTGTTTGAAATAATTTATTATAAATGTCTTGTGTTCAAATAGTTTCATTTTTTAGCTAAAAATGTATAATGCAATAAAAAAAAACATTTCCATTTATTTGGATCAATAAAATAATCTTATCTTATTTTAAATAACCTAACACAAACCAATGCCTGATCTTGTCTAGACTGAAGGAACCCAATACTCAATACCTAAGCTACTTCATCGGATGGGTTGACGCCACGATCCGACACTCTTTTACAATAACACATAACTATTAATTACTTTTTGTTGGTTTAAATATTCTGTTTACCTTTTTTTTTTCTCCTTTGCTTTTCAGCCTTCAAATAAATAATATGTTAACTTCGAAAAAATCATATGCTAACTTCCATTAAATAATATGGTAAACTCGAATAAATAAGATGGTAACTTTAAAAACATACCAGGGTAACTTTACACACGAATGAAATAAGTAATTGGCTATGCGGTGGTTTTATTGGCAACAAAATAGTGTCTGTGTTTTCTTGTGTGGCAGTTTTTTTTACATTATAAATGCAGAATGTTAAAACAATAAAATGTCTAGATGTATAAAACTATAATTTATTTTATGAAAACAGGTCACGATAAATGTTTAAAACAAAATAAAGAATAATAATTATAATAAAACCCAAAGGAAAGTTAAAAATTATGTTTTAAAATATAATTTTTTAAATACATATGATATGTTGGTTATATTGAATAGGATGTTAAAATGCATTGCATGCTAAATTAGTAACTCGTGTTAATTGCCCCGTCAATAAACACAAATATACAAAGATAAAATTCTTTTAAAAAACTTTAAAATATTGGTATATGCAAAAGTAAACCAGTTTTGCTTTTTTTTTTGTTTTCCTGATTTAATTTAGGTGTGCCGCCCATGTCTGCGAATCATCAACTAGATTTACCTTGTGGGGACAAATATTTGGAGCACAGTTTGACAGAATTGTAGTAAAAATGTAGTCACATAAATGTATTAAATATAAGAAAATTGGGAGATAGGTGTTTATAGGATAAAAGAAGACATGTGATTGAGATGAGATTTGAATAGTAATCGTATGAAATGTATTGTATTTTATATCGCCAGATGTGTCGTATGAAAGCCAGATATTAGATGGAGGAGAGGCAGAACAACGACAAAGTTATGACAGCTGTAGGAAGAATCCAGGTCATGAAAACTTTATACCTGCAAACGAATTTAACATCAGTCACCTGCCGGAAGGTTTCAAAGACAGCGAAATAGTTGAGGTCATCAAGGCGACAGCTGAGCTGACCGTCAAATTGGAAGTTCGAACGACCAGTACGGATAGGCCAGAGTCGTATTCCTGTGGTGACCTGAGAGGAAAAAACGTCCTGAGGGTAGCGACTGGGATGTTAAAGCACATGTATATTTTATCCGACACGGACATCAACAATCGTCCCTGTGTGTGTCACCAGTGTCTACGTTCAGACACACCCAGCAAAGTTTGGGGAGAGATCAGGGTACTCACGGCGGCACACGTGGTTTTCGACGATTCCGAAGCAAGAAGCACAACGTGCAGGATGTTCTACGATGAACCCGATAGTCCTCCGGTCACTCTTGATGCCTGGACGGTCGCCCAGTCTAGTACCGACGAAGACTGGTGTGAGTTTAATTGCATAACGTGTAATGTAGAGCTTTTGCATAATCTTGAAAAGCGATGGAAACACTGGTTTGATCTATGGACAAAACTACAACAGAAATATCAAGGTTCTAGTGATATTGACAACTTGATATTCATAGTATCCCATCCACACGGATATCCTAAGCGGATTTCCGTGGGTCGCTGGAAAGTCAGGATTGTTGTGGAAGACGATACATGGAAAAAGGTCAAATACACGTACACAACATGCACTTGTCCAGGATGTAGTGGGGCTTATGTCCATTCATTGGGTTTTAATAATGAATTGATTTATGGTCGCCACGTCCACAGTAGTTCCAACAGGGACGGAACCAATTCTAGCGGCGTTGGTCCGGGCTAGTTCTAATATTATTAATTTACATCAACTAGTTTTACTCAACATCTCTGAGCCAACAAGCAATGACCTCAACAACTCAGAGCCAACAAGCAAAGAACTCAACATCTCTGAACCCACAAGCTATGAAAATCACCTTTCTTTACCATGCAAGCAATAAACTCTACATCACTGTACCACGGATGCAATGAGCAACACCTCTTCTTATCACGCAAAAATGAACACCACCTCTCTGTACCATGCACAGATAAAAAACTAACTCTCTGTTCCACGGGAGAAATAAACACTACTTCTCTGTACCACGCTGGCAATAAACACTACTTCTCTGTACCACGCTGACAATAAACACTACCTCTCTGTACCACGCTCGCAATAAACACTATCCCTCTGTACCACGCTGACAATAAACACTACCTCTCTGTACCACGCTGGCAATAAACACTAACTCTCTGTACCACGCTGGCAATAAACACTACCTCTCTGTACCACGCTGGCAATGAACACTACCTCTCTGTACCACGCATGCAATGAACACTAACTCTATGTACCACGCATGCAATGAACACTAACTCTATGTACCACGCATGCAATGAACACTAACTCTATGTACCAAGCATGCAATGAACACTAACTCTATGTACCACGCATGCAATGAACACTAACTCTATGTACCACGCATGCAATGAACACTAACTCTATGTACCACGCATGCAATGAACACTAACTCTATGTACCACGCATGCAATGAACACTAACTCTATGTACCACGCATGCAATGAACACTAACTCTATGTACCACGCATGCAATGAACACTAACTCTATGTACCACGCATGCAATGAACACTAACTCTATGTACCACGCATGCAATGAACACTAACTCTATGTACCACGCATGCAATGAACACTAACTCTATGTACCACGCATGCAATGAACACTAACTCTATGTACCACGCATGCAATGAACACTAACTCTATGTACCACGCATGCAATGAACACTAACTCTATGTACCACGCATGCAATGAACACTAACTCTATGTACCACGCATGCAATGAACACTAACTCTATGTACCACGCATGCAATGAACACTAACTCTATGTACCACGCATGCAATGAACACTAACTCTATGTACCACGCATGCAATGAACACTAACTCTATGTACCACGCATGCAATGAACACTAACTCTATGTACCACGCATGCAATGAACACTAACTCTATGTACCACGCATGCAATGAACACTAACTCTATGTACCACGCATGCAATGAACACTAACTCTATGTACCACGCATGCAATGAACACTAACTCTATGTACCACGCATGCAATGAACACTAACTCTATGTACCACGCATGCAATGAACACTAACTCTATGTACCACGCATGCAATGAACACTAACTCTATGTACCACGCATGCAATGAACACTAACTCTATGTACCACGCATGCAATGAACACTAACTCTATGTACCACGCATGCAATGAACACTAACTCTATGTACCATGGAAGCAACGTACACTACCTCTTTGTACCCCGCTTGTAATAAACAGTACCTCTCTAAACCACGGAAACAATGAACACCACGACTCTGTATCACACATGCAATGAATACTACATCTCTGTACAACGCAATGAATGTACACCCCCATATATGTACCTAAGAGAATGAATGTTCTTAACAAAATATATATTTTTTTAATATCGTTATTTAGTTTTGCAAATTTCATCAGGTTTTAGATGTGGCCTGTTAGCTGTGTCATAATGTTACTGGTGGACTGAAAACCAATTGACATAGAAGAATGCGGATTTAAGGTAGCCGCTTTGCACGAGAAAGTCTCTGTAGTTGGCCCGAAAACGATGACCATCCAAAGAAAGAATAAGTGCTGCCAGGGGCGGAACCTCAGCCTCCGCATCCCCATTCTAATGCCACTTATTCCGGTGATCCTTGTTGTTTTTTTTTACATCTTGCACACAAACTCTTTAAAGTAACACACACAGAAATACCAGTTGTTATAGCCCTACGGATATGACGAAATGATTGTATTTTTATTGTTGATAGAAATGAGGTTAAAAACGCAGACAAATACAACGCTAATGATATATATAGAAGTGATTACGTCTTTGGTTTTATAAAAAAAATATATTTAACATCTGATGCGTGGTGTAGCAGCTTAAGCATTACAATTATTTTCTTGTTTTGTTCAAAAGATTCGCAAAATATAGTGTCAAATATATAAATTATATCAATATATAAACTAAACATCAAATGACAAAACAAACCATAGCTTTTAGATATTTCTCGGGCTGGGAGAGGAATGAAAAGAAAAAAATACACAAAACCCCAAAAAAAAAAAAAAAAAATCAAAAAAAAAAAAAAAAAAAAAAAAAAAAAAAAAAAAAAAAAAAAAAAAAAAAAAAAAAAAATAAATAAAAAAAAAAACCAAAGCTTTTAAAAATTGCTCGGGGTGGGAAAGGAATAAAAAAAAAAAAAAAAACAAAACCCCAAAAAAAAAAAAAACACCTCAAAAAAAAAAAAAAAAAGAGAAGAGACAATCTTTTTCTGCACACCTAGCGTTTAAGAGAAATCTGTTGATCATTCAGTGAGTCATTGATGTGTGGCTTAAATATATATTTAAATATAAATATTATATGTATACCAAATTTTACTTCGTTTTAAACGAAAAACGCTTGACAACAAACATATAAGGATCGTGTTTTAAAAAAAATACATAAATAAACGATGAACCAAAAGTAACATTAACATTTGCCTTTTTATCAAAATTCAAATATTTATCGTCTAATATTTATAATGAATTTTTTTTTTCTTTTTATCTTATAGATGCATGAAATTTATACAAATCTTCCAATTTGAGCCATTTGCTACTTAACAAATGAAATCACCGTGCAACATAGGCAAAATGTCATTGCGCGTTGCTATGTTTTTCATATTTGACATGTTCGTTTAATTAGGAAGACAACCTTGTCACAGTGCTACAAGGGTGCGAGATTTTTTTCAACATTACGTCCCTTATTAGCCACTTTCATTACAGTGTTCACACATATAGCTCAAGTTAAATTTTAAGTCCATCAATGTACAGAGTATTCTGTACGTCTTGGACGGCTACAACGCAACTAGCTTTTACACACTTGTTCTCCCTTCAAAACAGGCACTATGTTTACTTTACATTCTTCAGCGGTCTTACAATCCGCCAGCTTCGGTTTATTCTTCCTTTTCTCTATAAACTAAATTTTAAATTTAGAACTAAGCACCCTTAGGTTTTCACATTAAGGGTTTGTGTTTTTTCTTTAATGTATATATTTAGCAGATCATTTAATTTTAATACAAACAACATTTTTCTTCATAATATATTTTTTTAAATATTAATATATTTAACAGTTCAGTGAATGAAGCAACAGGCAAAAAAAAAAAAAAGACAACTTGTTTCGAAAGAAGTGAATTATGACTTCCAAATTTAACTTTAAAAAAAAAAAAAATTAAAATTATTTCAATTTATTCTAAAACAAATTACCATTTAAAGAGATGGCAAATAGGCGATTAGATTTTTCCGAGATATTGGAACATTGAAACATGTCCGCATTGTGACAAAGACATATAGTCTGATTAAACAAACTGTGAAAATAGATATGCTCTTTCTCATTGCTAAAGTGGCTGTTTTATATGCAAGTGTAATTACATATGGCCAACACCATATTGTTAATGATTCTGATTTAAAATTATTTTGCACATACTTATTTAGCTGTGTTCGTCTATGAGTGTTTATAAGCTTTTTCCCTTGTACATTTTTAAAATGTTTTTTGATCACTCTTGAAACAACTAAAGAACATTATAAAATATATTTCAAAATAATAATTTTCAAATAATTATCAGATTGGGGAAAAAATCATTATAATAAAATAACATTTTTTATCGTCTCTGTATTGTGTAATTTATTTTTAAAAAATAACTATAAGACTGTTTTATAAACTATTAATAAATGGAAGTAGAAGAAGTTGTATTGATATTATCAGGGCTTTTACACTTGATCTTGACAAGCTATCCATGAAAGATGTAATGGCTGCTCGCACATTCTTGTTCCTACACAGGTCTATGCGACTGAAGGCTGTAATGAGGATAGCACAGCCACGCGATTGCCCGCAGTGACCGCTCGGGCTCACCCATCTGGTCGAACACAAACACGATCAGACAGAAACATAACGGGAACCATCAGCGAGAGAAACACGTCATGATGCCTCCAATGTTACGGAACACCTTCACGTTTCGTTTGGGTGATGGTGACGTCCTTCTCGTGGAGGGGTTCAGGGTCGACTCCGGTGTTTTTGATGGTGCTCTGTTGTAAGAATCCATAGAGGAATTCAGGGTTATATCTGTGATTTTCAGGGTGTTCTATTGTAAGAATCTATAGAGGAGTTCAGGGTGACCTCTGGTGAATTTGAATGTGTTCTCTTGTAAGACTCCATAAATGTCAATGATGAAGGTGAGGTGGTTTGTTCGTATGCATGAAGTACATTTATCGATTAGGGTCTTGTCCTGTTAAAGTCTGCAGTGATACAAGACAACATTGATGTTTTACTGATTCCAGAGTCTTGAGCGATTACTTTTGTAGTTGAAGATAAACCATCAACTACGACTTCTGATCAGTGGCCATAAGCAATGAACAAAATAGACATTGATATGCTATATCTTAAGCACTTTAACGTTATGTCTATTCAATTTCTTTCCTGGTAAGACAATAACGTCCTATCTATTTGATTTCTATCCTTGTTGTTAACAGAAATGTTACATTTGTCGAGTAATTTGGTAGTCGTGTTAATCAATTCGTTAAGATGTGCTTCAGCAATGTGACACCTTTTGCCGCCACCTCTACAATAGTAATGTGAAAATCAGACGTAATTACGTGGTTGTGATCTATGTAGTTTGACTGTAGAAATACACATTTCATTTCAACCACACTAAAAATCTATTTGATTTGCTTAGATTCTACTTCTTCTTCGCCTGAGTAGAATTCCACAACTTGGATATTTGACCGATTTTTTGTGGCGTTCAGTGTACTTTGGGAGATAAGCATTCTTTGGAGTTTCTCTTGTGATATTGAACAATTCTTCGCACAATAAGTGCATACATTGTGGAGATGGCCAAGAAAAGGATGCACAGTGAGATGCTCATGCTGAATACAAAAAGATGTTGATCAACTATATTTATGCATGCGTTTTCGAAACTTAAGCAGTCTAAGCCATTACGGTTCAACCCGAGTAAAATAGGGGGTAAAATAAGCGCGCGGGGCGTCAGCCAACATGCAGATCACGTGATAGATGGATACACAGCCGGCAACGAAGTCACTGACGTGTCTGATGGTACACGCCTGGGGTCCGGGTGTCCAGTGACCATTGTTAATTTAAATCAACTTTACACCTATTTTATTGTGCAATAAGTGATACTAAATCATTCAAACAGAAAATTTTGGATTTTGATATTTGATGTGCAGTCAACTGGGTCATCGGGATCCAAATCATTTTTTGTCATACGTAAAAAAACAACAAACACTTGATTTGAATACTCAGTCATAAATATGGTAGGGTTGAACCTCTTGATTATTTCCATCAGTGTTTTAATCTTCATTCACTGCCATCGGCGTAATGATCACGCCCTGGACGATGTTGCAGATGGCCAGTGATGTGTTCTTGCTGACGTAGTAGCACGTGATTCAGACACACTCTCCACGCTTGTTTTTGCTGTGGAAATGTGAGCACATTAAAACGACAATCAGCGTCAAGTGATGGTGAGAGCCCAGTGCCCATTAGGTTGTTTATGTTATGTATGTTTAGGGTTTTTGAAAATGTTTCCCTTTTTTAAAAAAAAAAAATCAATTAGTTAACACAAAATCAACTAAGTAGTAGTTTTTCTAAATGAAATTTGCGCTGAGCTTATGTTTTGTTTTTTGGTTTTTTATATATTTCGTTCTTTGTCTTTCACGTAACAATTTGATTCCGTGTATATTTTGGGGGGTATTATTTATCAGTCTGTCTGTTAATGGGTTGGTCTTTACCTCACTTAAAGAATTCGTAAAGCTTTAATATACTGTTCCAAATCATAAACGAACATTTGATTGTATGTTATCACATAATGCAATCTCTACTTGTAAAACCATATACCATTTTCGGACATAAAAAAAACAAAAACAATGTTATACTTATGCTTGTGTTATTTTAAATTTGCGCAACAAAGTCTTGAATTCCCATATCTCATTTATTTGATGCATGCCATAATATATTTTTGCACATTTATACTGGTGTTTTCCCCCTCTATTATTTTCTTAAAATGTAGCCATTGCAATTGTCAACAAACTATTTTAAATGACACGGTAGTGTATATGATAAAAAAAAAAAAACGGGAAAAAATATCAGCACCATTAGAGTGTATTTGTCTCTCAACACTAGGAGATGGGATCAATCAAATCAACGTTGGACCTCGTCATAGTGCCCCCACATATATTGTATAAAAAAAACTCAAAATGTTTCAGTTATAAATATAAATACCGATATGGTATTAAAATAATAAAATTTTTTGAACATTTATACTGGTGTTTTCCCCCTCTATTATTTTCTTAAAATGTAGCCATTGCAATTGTCAACAAACTATTTTAAATGAAAAGGTAGTGTATATGATAAAAAAAAAAAACGGGAAAAAATATCAGCACCATTAGAGTGTATTTGTCTCTCAACACTAGGAGATGGGATCAATCAAATCAACGTTGGACCTCGTCATAGTGCCGCCACATATATTGTATAAACAAAACTCCAAATGTTTCAGTTATAAATATAAATACCGATATGGTATTAAAATAATAAAATAGGAAGAGGCCTGATTTTGTCATCCAATGTACTGCATATCTCTATGAAATTTAGTATATAAGAAATCTAAACTTAAACTATAACATAACTAACACACGTCAAGCCGAAAAGCATAAAATGAGTTAAAGAAACACAAATCGCACGTTGTTTTTTTTTGTTTTTTTTTGTGGAACACAATTAAAAGGAGGTAATATTACTTATCAAATTTAGAAGAAAAAAAACATGGCCTAATCCCCTTTGACTTAACAAAATTTATCATTTATTTAAAATAACTTAAAAATTAAAAAAATAATTTAGCGATCACTCTGATCGGGTCGACATCTGAAATCCGTGTAAAATAAAAAAAAATACACTCCTTTAGTCATAATTCTAATTGATTAAGGTAATGTATACTCTTTCTAAAATGTATTTATAATTTGGTGTTTTATTTCGCAGTGTTTTTTTCAGAAATTTTCCCCCCGGGGGGGAGCACTTCAGATTTTCGAGGGGGGGGGGCACTTCAGATTTTTCGGGGTGAGGGGCAGTGCCAGCAGTTCCAGTTGATTTATTGTTGGACATATTTCCGCTCCTAGGGGCACTTGGCTTTCCCGGGGCAGGTGGAGGGGGCACTGCCGCCCCGGAGATATAGCTGAAAGAAGCCCTGTTAAGTGTGAGTGTGATGTGTGTATTTACTTATGTCGATTCCGATTATATAGTCAAAAATATAATTTATTAGTGTCAATTGGAAGAATTTTTATTTTTCTATTATTTTATTTTATTTTAAATGAGTGCAAAATTGTGTTTATTAAAAAAAAACCCTCTGAAAATAAATATCTTTATTCTGATTTGAATGTGTAGCAGAACAGTCTTCATTTAACAGACCCAATATAGATTATTTTTTTTAGTGTGGAAAGGGGAGGGGGGTGGTGGGGTCGGCAGTGCAAAATGTACCGTAGGTATTTATTAACACAATGCTGTTAATAATCCAATGTTGGAAGTCCACGTCATTATTATTCCTTTTTTGTAATAACCAAAACTCAGAATATTATGCAGATGGTTTAGGAGAGGATTAAAGAACTAATATGATCGTAGATTTATTTATGTCATGATTGTCTCATGTGCTTTTTTTGTTGATAGAAACCCTACCACTCCAATTTTTTTTTGTTGAAAGAAACCCTACCACACCAACTTTTTTTTTTCATAGAAACCCTACCACTCCAACTTTTTTTGTTGATAGAAACCCTACCATTCCAACTCATTTTGTTGATAGAAACCCTACCACTCCAACTTTCTTTTTTTCATAGAAACACTAACACTCCAACTTTTTTTGTTGATAGAAACCCTACCATTCCAACTTATTTTGTTGATAGAAACCCTACCACTCCAACTTTTTTTTTGATAGAAACCCTACCATTCCAACTCATTTTGTTGATAGAAACCCTACCACTCCAACTTTTTTTTTGATAGAAACCCTACCATTCCAACTTTTTTTGTTTATAGAAACCCTACCACTCCAACTTTTTTTGTTCACAGAAACCCTACCACTCCAAATTTTTTTTGTGGGAAAATTCATTTATTAACTTTGACTTAACCACCCCCCAAAATAGTTTTAAAGAAAAAAAAAGCCGTATTAATAATCTAGCAATAAAAAAAAAACATTTGCACAAATATTGCAGGTTAACCAGAGTGGTTGCTGGGCTTTTCAGGATCCCGTTTGCCACTTTTTAGTTTATTCCTCTCCCCCTCCCTGACCCCCACCTTGCATTAAAAGATCATTAATAGATACAAAAATCCAAATCACATCTATGTGTGCCTACAGTATCTGAGCCCGACTGCAGTCACGGGGGTTGCTGGGCTCAAGTGATGCTTTAAAGGCTAAAATAAACCTACCGTTTTTTGAACTAGCATCCCCAAGAGCTCTCCAAGTGTAGAATGTTGCGAAAGTGAATTGAAGTATTTGGTAAAATGCATATCAAAAATGTTCATTTTGCAACCATAAATATTCAAGAGGCCATAACAACCTAGTGAAAAAGCATCCCCTCAGAGCCGCCACAGTTGGACTGAGTTTTTAAGTGTTTTGTTTGCTTGTGTTTTTAAAAAAAAAGATTTATGAAGTTGTAGTAAAAGCAAGAATCGTATTGAGAGAAGCATTAAATGTGTCATACGTTACGTTGTGTTGACAACGTCAAATGTCGTCAGTAAAATTGATTAGAAGTTTGCTCTGTGAATATATGGAGAATATCAAGTAAGGATTACTATTATAAATATATGGTTATCTTTAGGTAAAATTTATTTAATGATATTTTAATTAATATATGTGGTTTAAAATGCATTTTAATAGCATTTTGAAGGTTTTAGAATGGCTTTAGAAAAATGATAGAGCTACTCAAAGACTTGTTTAACGATTTGATTTTGTGTAAATCTAGGATATAATGAGACAGGGATGCCATAACTCGACGATTTTTATCGGAAATGCAGGGTCGTGTAATAAACACATGATCCCGGTAACGACATGATCTTGTTTACGACTTGATCTTGGTAACGACATGATCTTTGTAACGACGTGATCTTTGTAACGACTTGATCTCGGTAACGACGTGATCTTTGTAACGACTTGATCTCGGTAACGACGTGATATTTGTAACGACTTGATCTTGGTAACGACGTGATATTTGTAACGACGTGGACCCTAATTTCAACAAGAAAAACTTGTTCGTGGAGGTTGCAAGATGATTTTGGTGGGGGGCGGAGGGCTTACACCATGACTTTACCGCACCGGTTGACATCAACGCCAGCCAGGCCACCGCTAACATCATTTTTCCACGATAAACAGCATGAAAAAAAAACCGAATACTTGCATATAATAAACATCTAAATGGTTAAAAGATTTTCCAGAGTCAAAAATACAAAAGAATCGTTAAGTAGAACGGTCTATACATTTTTTGTGGGTTATTCAAAGGCGTCATGTTCATAAATCGCCTACGACTTGCATCATTGTGTAAAGAAGAAATGACTAGTTACAAAATAACAGTATACCCTTAATTATGAGTGATTTTATCTGAGGGAAATCGTATAAAAATATATTATGCATTTCCCAATTTGCAGATGATTGAAACTTTTATTTGTAATTATGCAATACTATCGTAGTTATAGATACATTACAAATGGCTCCTTAGATGTACTTTAAAACTCTTTTTAATGAAATCCACATAATTTGACTTTAAATTGACAAATTAGGAATTATAATTTTTTTTCGAAAGCTAGCATCAACAAAAAGAAATGGACTTAGCATAATAAGCGAAAGTCTAGTTTGCATATATATATATATATATATATATATATGTATATATATATANTATATAAATATGAGTGTGTGTGTATATATATATATATATATATATATCTCTACAAATTGACGAGAATCAAAACTTTATTTTTTTTTTCAAAGTCTTGTCATTGTGTTGTATGCTGAGCGACGAGGCTTAAAAATGACACCTCTCAACACCTTTATAGCCGTGTGATCAGTGAATGATTGGTTGGTGGCCCAAAGTTTTAAATTTCAGTTTAAAATCAAACGAAGTGTGGTCTCTGGAAATATCGCTTAATTTGATACCATAATATGGTAGCCAGAAAAAAAGAAAAATGAAACAAATATGTCGAAGAGAAAGACACTACCTGAAAAGTTACATATATTTTTCAAGCTCTTAAAAGTGACCAATGTTAAAGTATGCAAAAATAGCGATACAAATATTTTTATAATAAGTAACAATTATGTTGTCATCGAAATTCTTATTGTATGTTTTAGTTTAAAATGTTTATGTTTTTTTATGTTTTTAATTTATTGCTGAAATTTTCCATCCTACATATCGCTTATACCTATAGCTGGACAGCCGCATATGTCGCCTATACATATAACTTAGCAGCCACCAAAATCGCCTATACCTAGGGCTAGACAGCCGCATATATTGCCTATACTTAAAGATAAACAGCCGCATATGTCACATATACCTAAAGCTAGACATCCGCCCATATCGCCCATACCTAATGCTAGACAGCCACATATATCGCCTATACCTAGAGCTAGACAGCAGTCTACATCATCTATTAATTCAGCTAGAGACCCGCCTATATCGCCTATACCTAGAGCTAGACAGCAGTCTACATCATCTATTAATTCAGCTAGAGATCCAACTATATCGCCTACACCTAGAGCTAGACAGCAGTCTACATCATCTATTAATTCAGCTAGAGACCCGCCTATATCGCCTATACCTAGAGATAGACAGCAGTCTACATCATCTATTAATTCAGCTAGAGACCCGCATATATCGCCTATACCTAGACCTAGACTGCAGTCTACATAATCTATTAATTCAGCTAGACCCTCCAATATCGCCTATACCTAGAGCTAGACAGGTCTACATCATCTATTAATTCAGCTAGAGACCCGCCTATATCGCCTATACCTAGAGCTAGACAGCAGACTACATCATCTATTAATTCAGCTAGAGACCCGCCTATATCGCCTTTTACCTAGAGCTAGACAGAAGTCTACATCATCTATAAATTCAGCTAGAGACACGCCTATATCGCCTATACCTAGAGCTAGACAGCAGTCTACATCATCTATTAATTCAGCTAGAGACCCGCCTATATCGCCTATACCTAGAGCTAGACAGCAGTCTACATCATCTATTAATTCAGCTAGAGACCCGCCTATATCGCCTATACCTAGAGCTAGACAGCAGTCTACATCATCTATTAATTCAGCTAGAGACCCGCCTATATCGCCTATACCTAGAGCTAGACAGCAGTCTACATCATCTATTAATTCAGCTAGAGACCCGCCTATATCGCCTATACCTAGAGCTAGACAGCAGTCTACATCATCTATTAATTCAGCTAGAGACCCGCCTATATCGCCTATACCTAGAGCTAGACAGCAGTCTACATCATCTATTAATTCAGCTAGAGACCCGCCTATATCGCCTATACCTAGAGCTAGACAGCAGTCTACATCATCTATTAATTCAGCTAGAGACCCGCCTATATCGCCTATACCTAGAGCTAGACAGCAGTCTACATCATCTATTAATTCAGCTAGAGACCCGCCTATATCGCCTATACCTAGAGCTAGACAGCAGTCTACATCATCTATTAATTCAGCTAGAGACCCGCCTATATCGCCTATACCTAGAGCTAGACAGCAGTCTACATCATCTATTAATTCAGCTAGAGACCCGCCTATATCGCCTATACCTAGAGCTAGACAGCAGTCTACATCATCTATTAATTCAGCTAGAGACCCGCCTATATCGCCTATACCTAGAGCTAGACAGCAGTCTACATCATCTATTAATTCAGCTAGAGACCCGCCTATATCGCCTATACCTAGAGCTAGACAGCAGTCTACATCATCTATTAATTCAGCTAGAGACCCGCCTATATCGCCTTTTACCTAGAGCTAGACAGAAGTCTACATCATCTATAAATTCAGCTAGAGACACGCCTATATCGCCTATACCTAGAGCTAGACAGCAGTCTACATCATCTATTAATTCAGCTAGAGACACGCCTATACCGCCTATACCTAGAGCTAGACAGCAGTCTACATCATCTATAAATTCAGCAAGAGACCCGCCTATTTCGCCTATACCTAGAGTTAGACAGCAGTCTACATCATGTATAAATTCAGCTAGAGACCCGCCTATATCGCCTATACCTAGAGCTAGACAGCAGTCTACAACATCTATAAATTCAGCTAGAGACCCGTCTATATCGCCTATACCTAGAGCTAGACAGCAGTCTACATCATCTATTAATTCAGCTAGAGACCCGCCTATATCGCCTATACCTGGAGCTAGACAGCAGTCTACATCATCTATTAATTCAGCTAGAGATCCGCCTATATCGCCTATACCTAGAGCTAGACAGCAGTCTACATAATCTATTAATTCAGCTAGAGACCCTCCTATATCGCCTATACCTAGAGCTAGACAACAGTCTACATCATCTATTAATTCAGCTAGAGACCCGCCTATATCGCCTATACCTACAGCTAGACAGCAGACTACATCATCTATTAATTCAGCTAGAGACCCGCCTGTATCGCCTTTTACCTAGAGCTAGACAGAAGTCTACATCATCTATAAATTCAGCAAGTGACCCGCCTATTTCACCTATACCTAGTTAGACAGAAGTCTACATCATCTATTAATTCAGCTAGAGACCCGCCTATATCGCCTATACCTAGAGCTAGACAGCAGTCTACATCATCTATTAATTCAGCTAGAGACCCGCCTATATCGCCTATACCTAGAGCTAGACAGCAGTCTACATCATCTATTAATTCAGCTAGAGACCCGCCTATATCGCCTATACCTAGAGCTAGACAGCAGTCTACATCATCTATTAATTCAGCTAGAGACCCGCCTATATCGCCTATACCTAGAGCTAGACAGCAGTCTACATCATCTATTAATTCAGCTAGAGACCCGCCTATATCGCCTATACCTAGAGCTAGACAGCAGTCTACATCATCTATTAATTCAGCTAGAGACCCGCCTATATCGCCTATACCTAGAGCTAGACAGCAGTCTACATCATCTATTAATTCAGCTAGAGACCCGCCTATATCGCCTATACCTAGAGCTAGACAGCAGTCTACATCATCTATTAATTCAGCTAGAGACCCGCCTATATCGCCTATACCTAGAGCTAGACAGCAGTCTACATCATCTATTAATTCAGCTAGAGACCCGCCTATATCGCCTATACCTAGAGCTAGACAGCAGTCTACATCATCTATTAATTCAGCTAGAGACCCGCCTATATCGCCTATACCTAGAGCTAGACAGCAGTCTACATCATCTATTAATTCAGCTAGAGACCCGCCTATATCGCCTATACCTAGAGCTAGACAGCAGTCTACATCATCTATTAATTCAGCTAGAGACCCGCCTATATCGCCTATACCTAGAGCTAGACAGCAGTCTACATCATCTATTAATTCAGCTAGAGACCCGCCTATATCGCCTATACCTAGAGCTAGACAGCAGTCTACATCATCTATTAATTCAGCTAGAGACCCGCCTATATCGCCTATACCTAGAGCTAGACAGCAGTCTACATCATCTATTAATTCAGCTAGAGACCCGCCTATATCGCCTATACCTAGAGCTAGACAGCAGTCTACATAATCTATTAATTCAGCTAGAGACCCTCCTATATCGCCTATACCTAGAGCTAGACAGCAGTCTACATCATCTATTAATTCAGCTAGAGACCCGCCTATATAGCCTATACCTAGAGCTAAACAGCAGACTATATCATCTATTAATTCAGCTAGAGACCCGCCTATATCGCCTTTACCTAGAGCTAGACAGAAGTCTACATCATCTATAAATTCAGCTAGAGACACGCCTATATCACCTATACCTAGAGTTAGACAGCAGTATACATCATCTACTAATTCAGCTAGAGACACGCCTATATCGCCTATACCTAGAGCTAGACAGCAGTCTACATCATCTATTAATTCAGCTAGAGACACGCCTATACCGCATATACCTAGAGCTAGAAAGCAGTCAACATCATCTATAAATTCAGCTAGAGACCCGCCTATATCGCCTTTTACCTAGAGCTAGACAGAAGTCTACATCATCTATAAATTCAGCTAGAGACCTGCCTATATCGCCTATACCTAGAGCTAGACAGCAGTCTACATCATCTATTAATTCAGCTAGAGACACGCCTATACCGCCTATACCTAGAGCTAGACATCAGTCTACATCATCTATAAATTCAGCAAGAGACCCGCCTATTTCGCCTATACCTAGAGTTAGACAGCAGTCTACATCATCTATAAATTCAGCTAGAGACCCGCCTATATCGCCTATACCTAGAGCTAGACAGCAGTCTACAACATCTATAAATTCAGCTAGAGACCCGTCTATATCGCCTATACCTAGAGCTAGACAGCAGTCTACATAATCTATTAATTCAGCTAGAGACCCTCCTATATCGCCTATACCTAGAGCTAGACAGCAGTCTACATCATCTATTAATTCAGCTAGAGACCCGCCTATATAGCCTATACCTAGAGCTAGACAGCAGACTACATCATCTATTAATTCAGCTAGAGACCCGCCTATATCGCCTTTACCTACAGCTAGACAGAAGTCTACATCATCTATAAATTCAGCTAGAGACCCGCCTATATCGCCTATACCTAGAGCTAGACAGCAGTCTACATCATCTACTAATTCAGCTAGAGACACGCCTATATCGCCTATACCTAGAGCTAGACAGCAGTCTTCATCATCTATTAATTCAGCTAGAGACACGCCTATACCGCCTATACCTAGATCTAGACAGCAGTCAACATCATCTATAAATTCAGCTAGAAACACGCCTATACCGCCTATACCTAGAGCTAGACAGCAGTCTACATCATCTATTAATTCAGCTAGAGACACGCATATACCGCCTATACCTAGAGCTAGACAGCAGTCTACATCATCTATTAATTCAGCTAGAGACACGCATATACCGCCTATACCTAGAGCTAGACAGCAGTCTACATCATCTATTAATTCAGCTAGAGACACGCATATACCGCCTATACCTAGAGCTAGACAGCAGTCTACATCATCTATTAATTCAGCTAGAGACACGCATATACCGCCTATACCTAGAGCTAGACAGCAGTCTACATCATCTATTAATTCAGCTAGAGACACGCCTATACCGCCTATACCTAGAGCTAGACAGCAGTCTACATCATCTATTAATTCAGCTAGAGACACGCCTATACCGCATATACCTAGAGCTAGACAGCAGTCTACATCATCTATTAATTCAGCAAGAGACCCGCCTATTTCGCCTATACCTAGAGTTAGACAGCAGTCTACATCATCTATTAATTCAGCTAGAGATCCGCCTATATCGCCTATACCTAGAGCTAGACAGCAGTCTACATCATCTATTAATTCCGCTAGAGACACGCCTATACCGCCTATACCTAGAGCTAGACAGCAGTCTACATCATCTATTAATTCAGCAAGAGACCCGCCTATTTCGCCTATACCTAGAGTTAGACAGCAGTCTACATCATCTATTAATTCAGTTAGAGACCCGCCTATATCGCATATACCTAGAGCTAGACAGCAGTCTACATCATCTATTAATTCAGCTAGAGACCCGCCTATATCGCATATACCTAGAGCTAGACAGCAGTCTACATCATCTATTAATTCAGCTAGAGACCCGCCTATATCGCCTATACCTAAAGTTAGACAGCAGTCTACATCATCTATTAATTCAGCTAGAGACCCGCCTATATCGCCTATACCTAGAGCTAGACAGCAGTCTACATCATCTATTAATTCAGCTAGAGACCCGCCTATATCGCCTATACCTAGAGCTAGACAGGTCTACATCATCTATTAATTCAGCTAGAGACCCGGCAATATCGCCTATACCTAGAGCTAGACAGCTTTCTAAATCATCTATTAATTGAGCTTGAGACCCGCCTATATCGCCTATACCTAGAGCTAGACAGGTCTACATCATCTATTAATTAAGCTAGAGACCCGCCAATATCGCCTAGACCTAGAGCTAGACAGCAGTCTACATCATCTATTAATTCAGCTAGAGACACGCCTATACCGCCTATACCTAGAGCTAGACAGCAGTCTACATCATCTATTAATTCAGCTAGAGACACGCCTATACCGCCAATACTTAGAGCTAGACAGCAGTCTACATCATCTATTAATTCAGCAAGAGACCCGCCAATAGAGACTTCCGGTTAGATGGGATTAGTGTACATGTTTTTTTTGATGAGGAATATTTCTTTGACTATGACATTATTAGTCAAGTAAATCCTCAACAAACTGTGATTTATAATCTAAAATGTCACCATTGCTGGTCAAGGGATGAGCCAAAAGTCACTGTCTTCAATATGCTTAGCTAATTATGTGATTTCGGGGTTTGTACTGCATTGTTGATATTCGACGCCATTTTTGTTACCACTTCCTGTCTTACTTGAAACGTAGCAAAACTATATTGCTGTGTGTGCTCTCAGACTGAAACACACGGAGTGACTTGTGGTATGTTCAAATACAATATTACACTATATACAATTGTGGTAACGGCTCTGGTAAATAAATTGTTCATCTGTGATGCCGAGAGACCAGAAATAGGCCTTATATTTGACAATTTGGACTTCAGTACGAAGACAGTTTTCCGCATAGCTGGTACTGCTCACTGTGTGTTTATAGACATTTTACATAGAGCATCACGATCATGCTCTACTCAGAGGCCCTTAGGCCGTCAAAAACTGGTACTATTGTATCTGGCCTGCATCCTCCTGGCAAATTCGTACTCTCCTGAACCCAACCCTGGACCGAACGTTACTACTAGTGCTGGTTCTCCCTTGCATACCCCATCAAGTTCCAAATCCCAGTCATCATGGATCTGCGGAGCATGTGACCATGTTGTACATGTGGAGGACAGAGGCGTTGCCTGTGAACAATGTGGGCAATGGTTCCATCGTCAATGCCAAAGCATCGACACTTCTAATTACAACCAACATGCTAAAAATTCTGACGTGCCATGGCACTGTACTGTCTGCGGCTGCCAGATTAACCAGTCTGTGTTTGACCCACATAGTGCAGGGACGGACTCTACCTTCCCAGATTTCTCTCTGAACCACTCAATCTCCACACCAAGAGACATTCGAAGTTTTCAACCACCACACTGCTCTACTCCTATGCGCTGCAGTCAACAAGACAAATGGAGACACAGGCCATTGCGCATATTAAATGTAAACTTCCAGTCTGCAAGTGGTAAGCGAGTAGAGATAGCTAACCTAATTAACAGCCTAAAACCCGACATCATCTTGGGCTCAGAAACATGGCTGAATCCCTCCATAGCAAACGCAGAGGTTGTACCAGATATATACAAAGTATTTCGTCGAGACAGAAAAGACAGAGGAGGAGGAGTGCTTGTTGCAGTCCATCACAACTTGGACTGCCACGCTGTTCCAGAACTCGATGTTGACGACTGCGAGATCCTGTGGGTAAAATTGAAACTAAAGGGTAGACGCACACTCTACGTGTGTGCCTATTATCGACCAAATACAGCAGATGAACCAAGCCTGAGGAGGTTCGAGGTATCGCTTCACAGAGCAACACAGTCAAAAAACGCTTTTCTCCTTATAGGGGGGGATTTTAACTTTCCTGGTTGGAATTGGCAGATTCCTGCCTTGAAGCCCAAGTCCCCATACCCTGTTCTACACTCAGAATTCATGGAGATAATTAACAACCATGGTCTGGAACAGCTGGTTAAAGAACCCACGAGGGGGGAAAACACTCTTGACCTACTCCTCACCAATTGTCCACATCGTGTCCAAAAAGTTGAGGTCATCCCCGGGATTTCGGACCACAGCATTCCTTATTGTGAATTTCAGGTCAACACACTAAAAATGAAACAAATCATTCGAGAAATCCCAATTTATGCCAAGGCAGACTGGGATGGCCTAAGGATTGCAACCACAGAGCTAAGCTCAAACATGAAGGTGATTCAAGGTACAGCGACAACAGACGAGCTGTGGGAGAAGTTCAAGACTACAATCACTGATGCAGTGAAGAAATTTATACCACACCAAATCACCAAACCTAGGATAAATCAGCCATGGGTCACGGCTGAAATCCGTAGGCTCATCCACAGGAGAGACCGCCAATACAAACGCATGAAGAAAAATGGCTCGATGGAACTGAGAGAGGAGGTACTGAGACTCCGCCGAACCATTCAACGCTTATTGCGTAGATCGTATTGGAACTACATGAACGGCATCTTCTCAGAGGAAGACACCCCGACCAAAGATGTCAAGAACAAGCGCTTCTGGAGCTATGTGAAACACCAAAAGTCCTCAAACGCTGGAGTTTCCCCCTTGAGGTGGGATGGCCAATTGACATCTGACCCAAAAGCACAGGCGGAGATACTCAATCAGCAGTTCCAGTCGGTCTTTGGTGACGGTAGAGAGTACTCTGAGACTGAGTTCCTTCTGAAAACCAAAATGATGAACAGAGCCTATCCTATCATGGGAGATATCCAGATATCAGAACAAGGTGTGTTTGCCCTCCTCAATACCATTAATCCTTACAAAGCATGTGGTCCTGACAACATTAAACCACGAGTGCTCAAAGAATTAGCCAAAGAAATCGCTCCTGCACTGACAATCCTCTTCCAATCGTCACTATGCACAGGAAATGTTCCAGCAGACTGGAGAACAGCGCATGTCACTCCAATTTACAAGAAAGGAGAGCATTCCGACCCTGCCAACTATCGTCCGATATCCCTCACTAGCGTCGTCTGCAAACTGTTGGAGCACATAATCGTAAGCTCTGTCATGAAGCATCTTGAAAGCCAAAATATACTCAATGACTGTCAACATGGCTTCCGAGTCAATAGGTCATGTGAGACCCAGCTTCTCGAATTTGTAGAAGACTTGATGACCAATCTGGAGAACCACAAGCAGACTGACGTGCTAGTAATGGACTTCGCAAAAGCATTTGACCGGGTGAATCATAGTTTGCTTCTACACAAACTCCAGATATATGGGATTCAAGGCACCACTAAAACATGGATCTCTAGCTTCCTCAGCCACCGACGCCAAGCAGTAGTGGTGGGCGGTACAAGCTCCTCCTTTGTCAATGTGAAGTCAGGGGTCCCCCAGGGATCAGTCCTGGGCCCCTGTTTGTTCCTAGCATACATTAATGACCTACCGGAGAAACTGACATCACAGGCAAGACTGTTTGCAGATGACACAGCAGTGTATAGGACGATCGCCAACAGATCTGACCAGGACCAGCTACAACAGGATCTCAATCTGTTAGCTGAGTGGGAGATGAGCTGGGACATGGAATTTCACCCTGCCAAGTGCCAGACACTATCAATCTCTAGAAGTTGTACTCCTCTACACTACCAATACAAACTGCACGGCCATATTCTTGAGCAAGTTTCCTCCGTAAAGTACCTGGGTGTTACCATTCAAAGAGAGGTCCGATGGGATGAACATATTAACAATGTATGTAACCAAGCAAACAAGACCCTAGGGTTCTTAAGGCGAAATCTAAAGATTGGCAACTCCTGTGTGAAAGAAAGAGCATATAAAGCCTTTATCCGTCCGATTTTAGATTATGCATCTTCAGTCTGGGACCCATTTACCCAGAAGAGCATTGACAGGTTGGAGGCGGTCCAGCGACGAGCAGCACGCTTTGTCCTAAACCGCTACAGGAATACCTCAAGTGTTGGCAGCATGCTAGAAACACTAGGCTGGTCACCATTGGAGAAACGACGACGACAATCCAGGCTCTCCATGATGTACAAGATAAATAATGGGCTGGTCCACTGTTCCAGTATTAAACAGAAACTCGTACCTCTCCCCCATAGACAGCGACGAGGCCATGACAGGCAATTCAGGCTCATACCAGCAAGAAGCCAGTATAGGAGCTGCTCATTCCTGCCCAAGACAATCAGGGACTGGAACAATCTTTCAAAAGGAACGGTTGAGGCGACAACACTAGACACATTTGTGTCTATTGCCTCAAGCCTTCAAACCCCCAGTGCATGATTCCCTCACAAAGTGGCACTGGAAATCTGTGAAATTTCCTCATCAACACCAGGAACAGAAACATTGCAAATCCCATCTACATGCATAGGAGCCAAAATGATCAATAAATTGATCGTGGGCCCTTCAGATATAGAAGAAGAAGAAGATATCGCCTATACCTAGAGCTAGACAGCAGTCTACATCATCTATTAATTCAGCTAGAGACCCGCCAATATCGCCTATACCTAGAGCTAAACAGCAGTCTACATCATCTATTTATTCAGCTAGAGACCCGCCTATATCGCCTATACCTAGAGCTAGACAGGTCTACATCATCTATTAATTCAGCTAGAGGCCCGCCAATATCGCCTATACCTAGAGCTAGACAGCAGTCTACATCATCTATTAATTCAGCTAGAGACCCGCCAATATCGCCTATACCTAGAGTTAGACAGCAGTCTACATCATCTATTAATTTAGCTAGAGACCCGCCTATATCGCCTATACCTAGAGCTAGACAGCAGTCTACTTCATCTATTAATTCAGCTAGAGACCCGCCTATATCTCATATACCTAGAGCTAGACAGCAGTCTACATCATCTATTAATTCAGCTAGAGACCCGCCTATATCTCATATACCTAGAGCTAGACAGCAGTCTACATCATCTATTAATTCAGCTAGAGACCCGCCTATATCGCCTATTCCTAAATGAAGACACCCGCCTATAACGCCTACTCCTAAAACCAGACAGTCGCATAAATCGCGTATAGAAAGTCATTGAAATTAGCATTTAATACTTTAAGAGATTATTTAACACAGTCTAAAATTGAACTGTGCTTAAATATTTTTATTCAGAAAAGGCCGCATTGAAAGCCGATCTTTCGGACAATCTGCTTCTCATGTGTTCGAACTTTCAACAGCTGAGTTTTTAATTTTGTACTTCTATTATTTTTTTATAACTTTCCTCTCTAGTGTTCTTTCAGGAAACGGTTTTGGAGCCATCTGATTTGTTCTTTCTTTGTATATTTTTTATTCATCTTAATCCTACTTCACACAGCAGTCGTTTTGATTTTGAGTTAAAGATTTTCTGTTCAAATAAAACTTTTTTTACTTAAATATATTAAATACCAACATTTTGAATTAGACAACAGCTGGGCTACTTATTTCCTATATGGACTATGTGTACTTGACTATCTAGTCTATATAGGACTCGTTCATATGTAACAGATTAACACATGCATACACATGGGGCCGTCCATTTATTACGTCAATATTTTTTACATTTTTAAGCAATTATTCCCCTACCCCGTTGTCAATAACTGAAAACTTGCAGTGCCCCCTCCCCTTCAGCATCTATGTCAAGATTTATATACTTGCAGTGCCCCCCCCCCCCCCCCCCACAA
>CAXITT010000607.1:214706-306295 GCA_964033795.1 Lymnaea stagnalis | reverse complement strand
GTAATTAATGGTTGAGCCCCCCATCATCAAAGAGGTTTAAATCAAATTCATAAGTGTCTTTTACGGCATTCGCCTCTTCCAACCCCCCCCCCACCCCCGGTACGCCACTGATGCACTTGTTACAGATCGTCAGACTGTAGACTCAGCAATGTCGCATCTCAATTTTCAATATCAAAATACACACACAACGACCTGCATAGTCTTTCTCTAAACCCCACCCACTACCTTACCAATAAATAGTTACCGTACCAACCTAAAAGCGTTGACTCTGACCTAGAAGCCGCGCCACCAGCATTCACGACGATGGTAAATAAAACAACATAAACATCTAACACTCCCCGGCCATAAGCCACAATCACTCCACTGAGCTTCATGGGGGACCTACTGGCTGACCTTTTCGTGTTTTTTTTTCCTCAGCCTTTCGTTTTCGTGGTCAGCTATCAAATGTCAACCTCCAAGACTTTTTATTGCAAAGAACCACTGAACGGCCAACGACACTTGTCAAGTGTCGTGCGTCAACTGACGACGTTTTTGTGCCAACCACCATGGAGGTCGGTGAACGAGAGATCACCATGGGCTGTGTCGAAGATATCATTGTAGACATTTTAAAAAGAGCGTTATGCACCGTACGGCTGGGTGTCATACTAAACATATGATAATAAAGTGGAGGACCTGATTACATTGTAACTCCCAATTTAGTACAATTTAGTCTCAGATTAGTTCTCTACCATCTCAAAATCGTAGAATAGGTATTGTAGTAGTAATTATATAGACATATATTATAATGTATGTAATAACTATTCACATCCCATGTCTTATAAAGATAACTTCTCAAAGCAGATGACTGATGCTTATATATTTATTTGCAGTGCAATATCGCAAATAAAAGTGTGTCCCGTCATATGCAAATTTGATAGACGAAGATATGGTGCGGAGCGAAAATTGAGGACACCCGCCAAAGTCAGGCCTACAAAAGTGGGGTAGGGGTTTGGGGAGGGAGCTAAACCCTCCTTCAAGAATATTTTTTTTTTTTATAAATTCCAAAAGCAGTGATGCAATTTTGCATATACCTGAATGCAGTTGGGCCTCATTCTAGACTTAATCATAATACTTGTGACAAATTATATTCTCTTTTCTTGGTTTGTTTACATACATTCCTTTTCTTTTATTTTGTAATACATATTAAAGTTGTATATAATTTGTTAGTTATTTCAAAATATTTTCTTTCCACCATTACAAACAATAGGTGGGTTAATCAAATTGCGCCTATCGTACACACTAAAAATTGATGTCTATATCATTAAAAATATGTTTATGTCTGACTAAAATTAAACTACCACAAATGACATCCGAAAAGCATAGGTCTAATGGTACCCGGGTGCGAATGGCGGCGCTGCATGTCTTGGTCCATTTTGACTCAGTGCTATTCGGATGTCATTTGTGGAAGTTTATTTTAGTTAAACTGAAGAAGTAAGTTCACAAAGATAAAGTCTATTCAATTATCTTTCATTGGATACCTCATTTTGTCTTACAAACCCAACAAAAAATTTTTAATTTTTTTTTTTAAAATTCCAACCTCTCACTTCTGCTTTTTCGTTGCGAATAGCTCATCGATAATAGAATATGTCAAATCTAATGCTGCTATCCAGAGCAATTAAGAAGACATAAAAAAGAAAATTGTAATTCTTGAAAAAGTAGCACCAATTCAACGACGATTATAAAATTAAAATCATACATGCATTGTGCATGTCCGTCATTGTAGCCACATTTGAATGCAAAATTGATTAGATAATGGGACATCCATATATGTCAATGGACTAACATCACATGTCAATGGAAAAAACATCAAATGTCAATGGACTTACATCACATGTAAAATGGACCAACACCACATGTCGTTGGACAAAATTTACATTTTAATGGACTAACGTCAGATGTCAAATAGACCAATATCACATGTAAATTGACAAACAACACGGGTAAATGGACTAATAGCACATGTGATATGGATCAACGTCACATGTCAACTGTAAAATGGTCACATGTCAATGGAATATGGACTAAATCAGATGTCAAAAGGCCAACATCACATGTCAAATGAACTAACAACACATATCTCATGGATCACTGTCATATGTCAAATTGAATAATCTCACATCAATGGACTAACATCACATGTCAAAGGATTAGCATGCCATGACAAATGGACTAATATCAGATGTCACGAGACTAAGTTTATATGGTTCAAATTGACCAACATCACATTTCAAATGGATTGAATTCACATGACAAATGGATGAACGTCACATGGCATTGGGCTAACATTATATGCAATAGACAAACATCACAGGTCAATGGAATAACATCACATGTCAATGGACTAACATCACATGTTAAATGGATCAACGTTACATGTCAAATGGACCAACGTCACAAGTCAATGGACTAACATCGCATTTCAATTTATTAAAATAACTGTCACATGGAATAACATTAAATGTAAAATGGACTAACATCAGATGTCAAATGTATTAACATGGCATGTCAATGGGAGGCAAATCACATTTCAATTGTTTAACATTGCATGTCAAATTAACAAACATCACAGGTCAATATAAGGAGATCACATGTCAAATGGACTAACAGTACATGTCAATGGTCGAACATCACCTGTCAATGGACTAGCATCACATTTCAAATGGACCAAATTCACATGTCAAATGGATCAAAGTCACATTTCAAACTGACCAACGTCACATGTCAATGGACTAACATCACATGTCAATGGATCAACATCGCATGTCAATGGATAAACATCACATGTCAATAGACTTACATCAAGTATCAAATTCATCAACACCATTTTTCATTGGGCTAACATCACATGTCGAATGGACAAACATCACTTGTCAAATTGACGAAAATGAAAATAATTTATAGACGAATGAAACATATGAAGAAACGGTTTATGTTATGTGGACCAACGGTACATATTACGTGGTCCAATTGTACGTATTACATAACGCAAGGATATATCTTACATTGACCAACAGTAAATACTTCATGTGCTACAGGTACCTAGACATGGACCAATAACACATTTTACATTGGCCTTCGGAACATATTACATGGATCAAGGTACCCGTTACAATTACCAAAGCTACTTGTTACATTGACCAATTTTACATGTTACTTGGACGAACGGTAGATTTTATATGAACCGTCAGTACATATTACGTAGGCCACCGGTACATACTACTCGGGCCACCGATACATATTACGTAGGTCACCGGTACATACTACTCGGGCCACCGGTACATATTACGTAGGCCACCGGTACATATTACGTGGACTAAATAAAGATATTACATGGGCCACGGAACATGTTATAAGGCTAACGGTACATATTACATGCACCAACGTTAGATATTACATATTCCAACAGTAGATATTACATGTCCCCACGCTACACATTACATGGTCTTGAGTAACATATCGTGAAAAACGGTAGATATTAAAAGGACCAAGGATACGTATTACATATACCAAAGGTACACATTACATTGACCAACGGTACATATTACATGGACAGACAGTATATATTGCATTTATTTTTTTTTAAGTACTTTTTATATTGAAGAAATGTTTGTGTTTGCTTTCCCGTATGTTGTGAACACGAATACATTAAAAGTCTTTTCCATGTCTTAGCAGGCCGCACACAACTGTGAGAACCAATGATTTTAAAAATTAAGCCCACACAGTTGAAACGATTGATCTAACGATCCAATAACCGTGTTTGAAATTATACTTATATGGCTCATGTACTAAAAAAACAAATTAAGGCCCCCGGCCCCAAACGGAATATTGTAGAGTGGCTTTACAAATTTCAGAAACATGGTCACAAACAAACTCAAATATCACGTTCCGCATTTGATTAAATTCCATCCTCCCATGCCATAGCTCTGTTTGAAATAATATTTTTATAACTCACATTAGAAATAAATGAATTTATTGCCCCAGGTACCTAACGAAATATTTTAAAAGAGTAATAATAATTTAGAAACATTTAGAAACTGTTTGAAATATACTAAAAACAAATTTATGGTCCCCAGCCGAAAAATTAATATTGTAAAATTATTAAAAATAATTTAGAAACATACATTTGCCGTTATATGCGCATCATTTCACCAATGTTCTATCGCAATGGGATAATTGGTATTGGAAAGCATACGTTAATAATACTTATATAATTCGGAAAAGAAAAAAAAATAATTAAGGCTCCCGGGACAAATGAATTAAGGGCCCCGGGACAAATAAGTATATATTAAAATGTTTGTACTAACTTAGAAATGTTTACGGTCAAGCACACAAACCTCATTAAAGTTTTTGATGCAATCGAATAAATGGTGCTTGTAAGCATACGGAATAAATACTTACATGGCTAATTTTAGAAAATAATGGAAATAAGGGCCCCCGGCCCCACACTGAATATTGTAAAATGGTTGTTATAAAATAGAAAAAAAAATTCCGAGTTTGATGACAACAACGCACCAACGTTTGATCACAATCGGAGGGAACAACCTCGGAGCGCATACGGAAAATACAAGCATACATTAATTGATTATAAAGTATAGATTAGTTCATACTAACTTATTTCATATATGATATGATTTGATAAAAAAATATAAAAAAGGATATTCTTTATGGATCGAAATAAAATGGAACTGTTTTTTAATTGCATGGGACACATTCTTATTCATAACATAAATACATATTTATTTTAAGCAAGACATTTTACAAATCACAACAATCAAAATAAATATTGCTTTAGCGTTGAAATCAGGAAAAAAAAAGAACTTATTGAGTGAGATAATATATCGGGTATCATAAAAAAACGTTACCTCAAACATGAGACATGTATGTATTTGAATTACCAAGATTTTGTGTCCACAAACGTTTTTCCACTTCCATTTTATAAAACAAGCTGATATATATAAGCGAAACTTTGAATTAAGCATTTGCTGCTGTCAACGCATTATTGTCTCAAGACTAGAGACTGAACGAATTTCGGCTTCGGCTTCGGTTTCGGCGAAGAAATTTGCCATTTGATCACTTTCAGCCTAGCTTCGTTTTAGGCCGAAACTGAAAAGTTAACTTTCGGCTTAATTTCGGTTTCGGCCGAAATTGACTGTGGTTTTTGGGCATCTACTTGAAGTTAGACTGTCTCTAGGTCGACAATCTGATATTAACGGTAATAAGGGGAGAGACTGCAATCAGGTTTGCACAATATAAAATGAGCAAAACAGATTAGGGTTAAACCTGAAAAAGAAACGTAACAAAATAACAAACCTGTAGACAGAAAGCCTTCGTCAGCGAAGGAAACAACAGAAAAAAACGATAGAATATTTTCTCTATTTTAGATTAATTTCATCCCCTCCCACCTTTTTTTTTTCCAAATATTCTGTACCATACTAATTTAAAAGAAATTTTAAAAAAATTCAATTACTTTAAATTAAAATGGTAAAAAGCCAAGAGTTCATTTGATAATGGGTCTCAAAATCAAATCATTGGGGCCCGCAGGAGGTAGGGTCTATTTGAGACTGAGTTGTGTCAAGCATTCCACAGAAAAAGCGATTACATATTCATTAAAGTAAAAAGGTTACAATCTGATCAACCTTTATAAATAACAAATAAAATAATTAATGGTTCTCAAGAACTAGGCTTCACTTTCTTCCACCTACTCACTGCTACCAAAGACCTGACAGCACTTCTTTTTACACAACTGAGCAGCTTTGGCTTGAGTGAGGAAGCAACTGAGACCCTCAGTATAGCTTGAAGATGCTCATCAGTAGGTTGCCCGTGAACTTTGAAATGTAAAAGTGCATAGTGGTAAAGAGCTTTTCACACAGATAGGTACTTAAAAAAAGTAATATGAAGATCAGTCAGCTCCATTAGAAGTGCAGGGGGCATCTTCCACATTGAAGGAGAAAAGGTCAGCAAAATGTTAAAAAGTGGCTCTTTGTGTTTTGAAGTCTGATAACATTTAATCAAATTCTTCCTGTAGCTGTTCATGGCATCTGTATACTTGCTGCTAAATGGTGTGCCCGAGTTCAAGGGTACTTTGCATGTTGGGAAATGGCAGAGGTTTCTCTAAGAACCATAACACACGTTTTGTGCAGAATGCTCTGACATTGACATATGCAACACTGACAAGCTACCCCTGGTTTCGTAACGTCTTTTGCAATATATTTAACTTCTGTGTATTTAAAAAAAAAAGCCAAGTCCATGAGCCATTCGGGACTATTCATTTGGGTTGTACAGAAACAACAACCCCATCGTTCTCCATGAATGCTTTAAATGCTAAAACGTGTCAAGCAGTAGGCAGAAGCAAAACACTTTATGAATTATCGACGCAAAGGACGAGGCTACTGTAAGTAAAATGAATTTTTGACTTTTAAAGTAGTAAATGTCTTTTTGACCAACTCTATTTTGAAAGAAATCCTACAATATGGATTAGAAACTTGGAAAACAACGGCGAGCAATATGCAGAAAAGACAGACCTTCTAAAACACATTGACAAATATTATCACCAACACAGATGTACTAGAAAGGACTCCGTGCCATTGACGAAGACATCTTAAGTAAAAATGGAGATGGATAAGACATATTCTCCGAAAACCCCCAGATAGCACCGCCAAACAATTCTTAACATGGAATCCACAGGGAAAAAGAAAGAGTGGAAGGCCAAATAAGACTTGGATACGCGGGCTAGCAGCAGATACACAAAATATTAGATACACCTGGAAACTACTGGAAAGGAAGGCACAGGACTGTGATGATTGGGGAATTCTTGTGGATGACCTATGCCCCAGACTGGGTAAAAAGGCATAAGAAGAAGATAAAAGATTTTGAAAGTGACCAAGGCTCCAAATGTATGCTTGAAAGAATTTCAAAATATATACAAATTTCAGTTTCAGCTTCGGTTTCGGCCGAAAGTTTCTTTAAGCTTTCGGTTTTGGCTTCTGTTTCCGCCGAATGTCATTTTTTTAAACTTTTGGCCTAGTTTCGGTTTCGGTCGAAATCAGAAAATCACTTTCGGTCGTTCTCTACTCAAGACATTTGCAATATAATGTACAGTTAGCAACAAGGTCTTATCATTTCCTCAGCAGTTATGAGTTGTCCATATTACTGTAGTGCATGCTTTACAATCATGTGCTTCAGAAGATAAAAAAATATGCACGTTATGAGACGAGTCGATAATAATGGATTTACCCTAGCTGTTGAAAGCTATCAATCTATTTACTAAAAAAAAAAAGATTTAAGTTAATAGCCCACAGTTAATGATTTCGAATGGGCCTTTCACTTCTTATTTATTTTATTTCGAAATGATATCATTGAACTGGGGTTTTCTAATCAATAGAATTCTATCACAACGGTCAATCGATTTGATCAATAGGCTAAGGCTATCAGATAGGTTTTAACAGTTCAAGTCATTGCATTGGATCAAAAGTTCAAGTCAATCCACTGGGTAATCAATTTAAGTCAATCCATTGGATCAACAGTTCAAGTCAATCCTTCGGGTAATCAGTTTCAGTCAATCCATTTAATCAACAGTTAAAGTCAATCATTCGGGTCAACAGTTCAAGTCAATCCACTGGGTCATCAGTTCAAGTCAATCCACTGTGTCATCAGTTCAAGTCAATCCATTGGATAAACAGTTCAAGTCAATCAATGGTCATTATTTGAAGTCAATTCAAGGATCAATAGTTCAAGTCAATCCACTTGGTCATCAATTCAAGTCAATCCAATGGATCAACAATTCAAGTCAATCCACTGGGTCATCAGTTCAAGTGAATCCATTGGATCAACATTTCAAGTAAATCCTTCGGATCAATAGTTTAGGTCAATCTGCTGGGTAATCAGTTCAAGTCGATCCATTTAATAAATCAACAGTTCAAGTCAATCCACTGGGTCATCAGTTCAATTCAATCCACTGGATCAAAAGTTCAAGTTAATCCACTGGGTCATCAGTATAAGACAATTTATGGGGGTCAATAGTTCAGGCCAATCAATGCACTTAACAATACAAGTCAACTACCAATTTTCAATAGTTCCATTTGTTTTGTGAAATATCTAATTCTGTCTTTAATTCATAAAAAAAAAAAAAAAAAAATTATTGTTCACATTGTTCTCGTTCATTAAACAGTGTTTGGAAAACTAGACATGACTTGACTTTGTTTTTGGCCTCCGAGAACATAAAACTGCGAATGATATGGTGGCGCGGTGGGCGTTTTCTGAATCTTGAATGTGTTAACGTGTGGTGTTGGCGGGCAGCGGGGGGGGGGGGGGGGGATTGTATAGTTTGTGTTGTGCAGGAACAGGGAACCCCAAGAATTTTATGAGGTTGTCTGAATCTTGAATGTGTTAACGTGTGGTGTTGGCGGGCAGCGGGGGGGGGGGGAGGGAGATTGTATAGTTTGTGTTGTGCAGGAACAGGGAACCCCAAGAATTTTATGAGGTTGTGTGTTCATTGTACCCTTTCTCCCTCTCGCTTAACTTAGGTGTTTTTATGCATTCGATAGGTTGACGCTAAAACACACCCCCTCATTAAAAATGAGGTAGAGAGAGAGAGAGAATGAGAGAAAGAGAGAATGTGTCAGAGACACAGAGAGGGAGGGAGAGACCCACACTTAAAGAGATAGACACAGAAAGAGACGGAGAGAGACAGACAGAGAGAGATACAAAGAGAGAGATACAAAGAGATAGAGAGGGACAGAGATGAAATAGAGAGAGATAAAGAGAGAAACAAAGAAAGAGACAGAGAGACACACATAAAGAGAAAGTGAGAGACGCATAGAGAGACAGAAAGAGATTGGCAGAGAGAGAGAGAGACAGGCAAAGAGAGAGAGAGGACAGAATGAATGAAAGACACATAAAGAGACAGAGAGAGACAAACAGAAAGAGAAAGATACAGGGAGAGGGCGTCAGAGGGAAAGAGAGAAAGTCAGAGAGAGAGAGAGAGAGAGAGAGAGGCAGAAAGATACAGAGAAAGCATAGAAATAGACAGAGATAGAGGCAGAGAGAGACAGAGTGAGAGTTAGAAATAGAAGACGGAGAGAAAGATAAAGACAGATAAAGAGAGAGACAGAAAGATAAAGACAGAAAAGTTAAGAGAATAGATTGGATTACCTTGAAGACTTTCTTATGTCACGTTATTTTAACTAGATTCGACCCCAAAGACGATAAAAAGCATAATAACGCGACTGTAAACAGCAATAAAACTAAATTTGCTTTTTGAGAAGACCTGGTCTTGGCTACGTGTGTGTGTGTGAGAGTGTGTATGTGTGAGAGAGTGTGTTTGTTAATATAGAGACATTTATTAATTACATTGTAAGGAAAATATTTTGGGGAGCTTTTGAAATTGCTGAATTATTTTAATTTCATTTGAGATCAGTAAATATTTTTTTTTTTTTTTTTTAAATATAATAGCAGTAAGGTTAGTTCCACCCATGTCCTTTTGTCTCTTATCATACACTATTTGCCTGTTGAAATTATATTATTGTTACGGCTTTTGAACTTTATTTAACTTTTAAACTGTCTCTTTTCTTATGTTTTTTTTGCTGACCTCCGACGAAAGTATCACGGGCCGTCACTTTGGGAAACACTACTTTCAATTTGGAAATTTTCAATGTTACTAAATAAGTAAAAAAATAAGGACGATTAAATCTGCAAGTCACGGATGTACAAGACGCTGATCAGGTCAACCTAAATCTCAATGTCCCGAGCCCGATATCCGGTTTTGCAAAATTAATGAATCTCTCCCGTGAAGAGGAAAGTAGGGTGTTCACAGCCAACATGATTGACAATGAGTGTGACAATGGGTGTGACAATGGGTGTGACAAGCCATAATACATTTTATTGGACACGAACACAAACATTTTACAGCATTGAAAAAAATAATGTTGAAAGATAGGATTTGGTGTGGGATTTGTTGGTGGGATTTGTTTGTAGGATTTGTTGGTGGGATTTGTTGGTGTGATTTAATGGTGGGATTTGTTGGTGGGATTTGTTGGTGGGATTTGTTGGTGGGATTTGTGGGTGGGATTTGTTGGTTGGATTTTTTGGTGGGATTTGTTGGTGGGATTTGATGGTGGGATTTGATGGTGGGATTTGTTGGTGGGATTTATTGGTGGGATTTGTTGGTGGGATTTGTTGGTGGGATTTGTTGGTGGGATTTGTTTGTTGGATTTGTTGGTGGGATTTGTTGCTGGGATTTGTTGCTGGGATTTGTTTGTTGGATTTTTTTGTTGGATTTGTTCGTGGGATTTGTTGGTGGGATTTGTTTGTTGGATTTGTTGGTGGGATTTGTTGGTGGGATTTGTTGGTGGGATTTGTTGGTTGGATTTGTTGGTGGGATTTGTTGGTGGGATTTGATGGTGGGATTTGATGGTGGGATTTGTTGGTGGGATTTGTTGGTGGGATTTGTTTGTTGGATTTTTTCGTGAGATTTGTTGAAGGGATGTGTGGTGGGATGTGTAGTGCGATGAGTGGTGGGACGTGTGGTAGGATTTGTTGTGGGGTGTGTGGTGGGATTTGTCGGTGGGATTTGTTGTCGGATGTGTGGTGGGATTTGTTGTGGGATGTGTGGTGGGATTTGTTGGTGGGATTTGTTGTCGGATGTGTGGTGGGATTTGTTGTGGGATTTGTTGTGGGATGTGTGGTAGGATTTGTTGGTGGGATGTGTGGTGGGATTTGTTGGTGGGATTTGTTGTCGGATGTGTGGTGGGATTTTTTGTGGGATGTGTGGTGGGATTTTTTGTGGGATGTGTGGTGGGATTGGTTGGTGGGATGTGTGGTGGGATTTGCTGTGGGATTTGCTGTGGGGTGTGTGGTGGGATTTGTTGTGGATGTGTGGTGGTATTTGCTGTGGGATGTGTGGTGGGATTTGTTGTCGTATGTGTGGTGGGATTTGTTGTTGGATGTGTGGTCACAGTTTCGGAAGCTTGTTACCGTCTAAACCAGGCCTGCCAGCACCCACAAGGTAATGAACTATTTTGTATTCCTATTATTTTTTTTCAAAAGCTTCAGCTCCCCGCTCTATTTCCTTTTGGCCCGCACAAGATTTTAATAAAGTATTAAGGCGCGCCTTACACTTTGAGTTCTGCAAGCCTGGTCTAAACTAATCGTACCACGACGTGTTCAGAAACCATCCAATTCTATGCTGACTCTAGTTATGTTAAAGAAGTAGGCACAGTTTCGTAGATGGCAGACGTGGCGTACCGTGACAGCGTTGACGATTGAAAACAGTGTCAAAGATTTTTGACTCGTAGAGGGAACAATCGGTACACAATAGTCATCTAACAGATGGCAAAAAGAAAACGTTACCACAGCTAATGATACAAAACTAGTCGTCGGCACGTCACATCTCGCCAGCCGCATGCGGCTTTTTAGCCACCTGAGTGCGACTACGCCAATCGGTCACAAATCAGTTTTGACCCCGAAAAATACTGTTATGGACAGGGTCTTGGAAAAAAAAATTGGTTCTCGAAAGAATTTTTTGGTGTCTTTTTTGTTTAACGAGTTTGCGACCACTGCACTCGACGTTTGTTTTTACTGCATTCAGACGATTTTTTAATATTTTTTTTGGATGCTGGGTGACATAGTTCAAAGAATTTATTAGCTTCAGAATGGCCGAGGAATGATCTAAGTGTTTATTTGTGTATTTTTGTGTGTAACTCAATTTAATCTGATACAAACCTTAAATAGTACCATTGTGATTTAAAGTTTAATACCATCCACATGGGATGTATATGAAACGTTTTAAATCCATTTCTCTTGGCCAGAAGCAGGTCAAGTTGACCTAGATTTTTGTGACACACCATTTAGTTAAAAAAATAAGATGGCTGCTTTTCGTCCTTGAAACGATTGCTGATTCCGTCACCCCACAACGCCCACACAGAACCCTGACCGACTCTCCCCCCCCCACACAACCCACACACAGCACACTGCCCCCAACAACCCACACATAATAATCGGACCTCCCACAATGCCCACAACTTACACACAGCACCCTGATCTCCTCCCCCACCAACCCAACACAGCACCCTTACCTCCTCCCCACACAACCCACACACAGCACCTCCCCACAATGCCCATAACGTACACACAGCACCCCGACATCCTCCCCCACAACCCACACACAGCCCCCTCACCTCCTCCCCTCACAACCCACACGCAGCACCCTGACCTCCTCCCCCCACAACCAACACACAGCACCCTGACCCCCAACAACCCACACATAACAACCGGACCCCCCACAATGCCCAAAACGCACACACAGCACCCTGGCGTTTAGTTTTGGATCAGAAGTTACATGAAAAGAAAAAGTAATATTCTAGAAAACGCGAATAGTCCATGCAGTAATCAACCCATTACCACGAAAGTCTCTAGAGAAGTGAATAATTTAAAATAAAAGACCTCACGTTTCCAAACTTTGACTTTTGCTGCATACTGGTTGTCCAAAAGTGCTTTATGTCACTACGCCCCAGATCAAGTCAAGAGCCTCCCACCGCCCGGGGAAAATGTGTACAAAAAAAAGTAAATAATTAATAAAAAAAAAATTACTAAACTTTAAAAACAAAATTTAATGTTTTAAAACATTTTTAAAAATTAAATAATAGAATTTTGGGCATGCCATTCATTTCAATTAATGGAACCAATAAAATATCGTTTCGCTTAATATTTATTAATGATCCATATCATTCAGGTTAAACTTGTTAAAGTCTTACAGAACTCAATTATAAATAAGGTACTATTTTGAAAAATTGTCGCTCATGTTTATAAACTAAAATCCTTTATTTTATTGTTCGCGTATGTCGCTACTTGTAAATAATTAACGTTTACAACTTCACAACTTCAAAGACTTAAAAAATTGCTGTATTTAAAAAAAAACTTAAGAACGATATAAAGGTCTAGAAATTGAATATACTTCTTGCTAAGTATTAATGGTTTGCAATCTTTTTTCAAATGATATTTCATCATAAAACCATGACTGTTCAAGTCATTTTTAAAATGTATAAAAGCATCATGCTTTTAAAAATTTCGTTTTAGCATAACATTTATAGTGCAAGATTTCATCCATGTTCATTGGGTAAAAAAAAAAAAAATTTAAAAATAAAATTATATATCAAAATAAATGAATTTAATGGTTGCTGACAAATAGTGGACAGTTTATCAAGTATTACTGAAATTTATTTTTCATTCACTGTAAGGGCGGAATCCGAGCTATTGCTCTTTAATGGCCTTGGCAAGAATGGAACAGGCCTGCATCATCTGCTGGAGGCACCCCTGGCACTCCAGTCGCTAATGTTGGGCACCCGGCTAGAAGGGGCTCTACTGTCTCCTGTGCCTGTCCACAATGACGGCAGCTCGGGTCCTGCAGTGGGTGTAGTCTGCTCAGATAGCTCCTCGTAGGGCATTGCCCTGTCCTCATCTGCGTGATGAGGCTCTGTTGGTGCCGTTTAAGATCCCACCATTGATCGCGCTTGCGGTTAGTTTTTGGCAGGCTCCGGTAAAGTTTTCGGGCAGTGGTACCCTGTTCCCATTCTTTTCTCAATTCCTCCTAAAATAAGTCCTTCATCATGGCTTTCACCCCCAGTTCGGTCATCGGTCTGTTAGGTTGGAGTTGGGAAGACAAAGCTCTTCCCAGCCTTGCGTAAGTTACTACTGGTCTAATGATAGTGATGTATAGTATATTGCCTTTTTTTGTTCCCCTTGAGAGATCCTTGCCTCCTAGTAGCTCTTGTAGCCTGAAAATAACGGTTGCTTTTCGCAATCTCTTCTTTCACCTCTAATATTATTTGATTGTACTCATTTATAGTAACCCCTATTTATTTGAAAGTAGTTATTCTCCCAAAGGTGTGTTTGTTTATATTGATGTCACCTGTGTTCGTGTTTCGTGAAATTATCATGTATTTTGTCTTCGCTTCATTTCCCCCAAACCAGCTTACCTCAAGTCATCTTTGAGCTCCCCTAATTCTTTAATTATATCGTTGCTGTTTCAATTCAAGAGGTGCCATAACGTCTGCGTATGCCAGGAGCTGCAAGTACTTGATTTATACAAGGTCCCTGATAGTTTTTCTGTACTACCTCTCTGGAAATAGTTTGTAATGGCTCCTCTGGTGCTCACATGTTTGTTTCAAATTTTATTTTCTAACGTGATGTTGAAAAAGATATATGAGCCACCTTGTCTGAGGTTCTGATTAATTTTAAACTCTATCAAGTACTCTGCCTGTATTTTGATTCTAATTTTTGGAGTAGGCCATCCACATACGTTTAGTCAGGGTAAGTTTGTGAGCAGGTCAAAGTTCATGTTGGGCATCGCACATGTATTTCCTGTGCGCGCTGATATATTCTGCTTTTCTTCAAAAGAAATCTAATGGTAAAAATATGATTGTCTCAAATATCCCGTCCCACATTGAAAGAAACACTGAATTTTAAAATGCACCAAAATGCATTACTGTAATTTGATTTTATCTTTTTTTTGATAGTTATTTGAGCCCCTGCCTCCCCTTCCCCTTGCTCAAGACTCTTAGGATTCTTCAATTTCTGCTACCCTCTTCCTTGTTCTTGATCAATGTGATTTATCGTTGTTAAAGCTAATCTAATGTCAAAAGATTACCCTGGGCGCACCACAACCAGAACGAATTTATTTTATGTATAGCACTGGGTGCCATAATGCCTTCCACGACTCTTGAAACATTCTTTCCCCTGGTCAAATGGTCTTAACAAAACATTCAATCATGTGTGTTTAAAAGTGCACGTCTTAATTTTTAAATAGTCAAACATTTTCTCATTAAGGAAAAGCCACCGAGGAGCTTCAATTATGCCCTAATTCCCGATAAAAATGGCAGTATGATTTGCCATTATAACCAATTTTTGAGCCGATATATACAATATCAAGTGGAGCGCCTAGTGTTTGCGCCACTGAAGGTAGGGGGTTAACTTTTTTGCACCGCCACCTTTCACGATTTCAATTCTGCGGTTGCCCGAACACCACTAAATATATTGAAAAAATAAAAATAACTGGGAAGTTCAGCAATTCACTCATCCCCATTTTTACATAACTGGTGTGAGTAATTGGTGCCAGGGGACAAGATTCATTTGTACCAACTCTGAAAACGATTATTTTTCTATCTCATTAGGGGCCCTCGCAATTCTGACACTTGGGGGCATATGTCCATAGATACGCCTCTTTCCCCTGGCACAACCCCCTAAAATCTGAAATGCCTCTTTCCACTGGCACAACCCCCTCAAAATCTGAAATGCCTCTTTCCCCTGGCACAACCCCCTACAATCTGAAATGCCTCTTTCCCCTGGCACAACCCCCTAAAATCTGAAATGCCTCTTTCCACTGGCACAAACCCCTCAAAATCTGAAATGCCTCTTTCCCCTGGCACAACCCCCTCAAAATCTGAAATGCCTCTTTCCCCTGGCACAACCCCCTAAAATCTGAAATGCCTCTTTCCCCTGGCACAACCCCCTCAAAATCTGAAATGCCTCTTTCCCCTGGCACAACCCCCTAAAATCTGAAATGCCTCTTTCCCCTGGCACAATCCCCTCAAAATCTGAAATGCCTCTTTCCACTGGCACACCCCCTCCTTAAAAACTTAAATGCCATCCTGTGCAAATTATCTGCAAGTAACACTGATGATACTGATGACAGAGAGAGTAATTTTAATGTTTCAAACAAATAACAGAGGCATTCAGATATGAATGATGAGACCTACATTGGAAGTTATTCGACACAATAGTCCCTAATCTCATATACAAATAGTCGAAATTCTTTCTCCTTAAAAGACCCAAACTTGCACAGTGAAAAGAATTCACAAACCTCCGCGTGTGAGACAAACACGATGCTACCTTCATTCCCCAAAGCGACCCCTCTCTTCTTTTTGTATCTGCGCTAGGCTGTAAATAATAAATGCATGGGGCTCATCGAATTCGAGACCAGCCAGCCACAGCTTACTATAAGATTTGAATACCTTACATTTTTTGAACACAGCACAGCCGCATTGCAAAGGTAAAAATTAGTTAGATTTATTTATTTTAAAAAATGTTATATATAAGAGAGGTTTTTAATATTTAAATGACAGAAAATCACGACAGTGGTTGAGGTTAGATTTAAAGAAAAAAGAATAAAGACAGTGGCGTAGATCATATGTAAAAGACAGAAAATGAAGGCAGTGGCGTAGATTAGATTAAAAATACAAAAAAAATCAAAGCATTGCGTAGATTAGTTTATAAAACGCCGAAAATAAAGGCAATGCATATATTAGTTTGACAAGACTGTAAATCAAGGCAGTGGCGTAGATCAGATTTAAAAAGACTGAAAAGCATAGCTAAGACGTAGATTATCTTTAAAAGACAGAAAAAAAAGCAGTGGCGGAGATCGGATTTAAAAGACGGAAAATCACTACAGGGGCGTAGATCAAACTTTAAAGACAGAAAGTTAAGACAGAGGCGTTGATCACATTCAAAAGACAGATTATCAAATCAGTGGCGTAGATAGCAATTAGAAGACAGAAAATCAAAGCAGTGGCGAAGATTACTTTTAAAATACAGAAAATCAAAGCAGTGGCGGAGATCGGATTTAAAAGACAGAAAATCAAATCAGTTGCGTAGATAAAAGACAGAAATCAAGGCAGGTGAGTAGGCCTAAATCAGTTTTGAAAGAAAGAAAACCAAGGCAGTCGTGTAGATAAAATATAAAAGACAAAAAAACAACAACAAAGTAGTGGCACAAATCACATTTTTTTTAAAAAGTCAAGACAAATTTATAGATCACATTTTAAAAGAGAGGAAATCGAGGTAAGGGCCTATATTAGTTATCTATAGATATAACAAAACAAAGGTTTGTAAGTAGTTAGCAGCTAAAAACAACGCCCCAAATGCCACCAACTTAAGCGTTCAAAATGAAATCCCAGGCGAAACAGCAACGTATTAGACCATCGGGACAGTTGTATTGAATCAAGAAGAAGTTATCACTTATCCAACAGAATTCTTGAATTCACTTGACCTGCCAGGCAACGGTACCAAGCTTTCAGTGAAATACATGATAAACAATACCGTTGAAGCTTTTATTTTAAATTGAAAATTTAAAGAAGAAGTGGTAATGTTGGAAGGCATCCCAATGATTCCAACAGGTATGCCATTTGGAATTCATGCGTCTGCAGTTTCCGATATGATTCGCATTTGCAATGAGCATCAACAAAGCACAGGGGCTATCGCTACAAGCGTGTGGACAAAATAGAAAAACCCAATGCTTCTCCTATGGACAGCTGTATGTGGCCTTCTCTCGTGTCGGAAAACGTTTTCATTTATTCGTATGCGCACCAGATGGAAAAACAAAAAACAAAAAGTGTGCATTTAAAATCTCTTCAAGAAACAAAATAAAAATGCAAACACGTTCTTCTTTGAGTGGCATTGCAACGTATGCCGGGTACTCGCTAGTAAATACATAAAATTAAAAATGTTGCGATGTTAAAATTTTAAAGACATAAAATCAACTCAGGGGTCTAGAATGACTTTAAAGACAGTAAATCAAATCATAGATCATTTTTTAAAAGAGATAAGTAAAGGCAGTGGCGTAGATATTATTTAAAAGAAAGAAAATCAAAGCATTTTTGCGTAGAGTAATTTTTAAGACAAAAAAATCAGAAAAGCTGCAAAGATCGTGTTTAAAAGACAGAAAATCATGTCAGGTACGTATATAAAATTTAATGGACAAAAATTCAAATCAGTGGCGTAGATAAATTAAAAATACAGTTATAAAGTCTGCTGTGTAGTTTGGTTTTAAAAGACTGAAAATAAAGACAATGAAGTAGATTAGATTTAAATGACAGACCACCAAGGCAGTGTCCAATAATATTTTTCAAATACATAAAATCAAGTCAGGGGCGTAGATCAGATTTAAAAGACAGAGAATCAAAGAATTGGCCGAGATTACTCTTAAAGACAAAAAGTCCGAGCAGTGGCGTACATTACATTTAAAGGATAGAAAAATCAAAGCAGTGGCGTAGATCGGATTTAAAAGTCAGAAAATCAAGTCAGTGGCATAGATCAGATTAAAGAAAACACAATTAGTAGGATAAAACTATTTCCATTAAAGATCACAATTACATCTTAAATGCATTTTTGTAGCAGTCTTCTTTGACTTTGCCTCTTTAACTGACATGTGACCATTTTGAAGCACGTCTTTCTGCGGTCGATATACGAGCACCTACAAACCAAGACAGTTCCGCTCAACTTTTTTCACTTCAACTAACAGGAACCTTCCATTCATTATGCCAAGAATTTTGAGGCATTTTTTTTCCCTTTTCCCCCACTCAACTCAAACTGTCAAGGACAAATCCTGCCCCCCCCCCCCTTTTTACCTCTGAATACAAGATAATTATAACTTTTTTCACTTCAACTAACAGGAACCTTCCATTCATTTTGCCAAGAATTTTGAGGCATTTTTTTTCCCTTTTCCCCCACTCAACCCAAACTGTCAAGGACAAATCCTGCCCCCCCCCCCCTTTTTACCTCTGAATACAAGATAATTAAAAAATACATTGGTTTGTTTGTAAAAAATGAATAGGACATTGTTATCGGTGGCTATAAACACATGTGTTACACTCTAAACAAAAAAAAAACTACTTCTTAAATATTTTTACAATTAACAACAATTAGAGTCTATGGCTGTAGTCTTATATATATATAGTTTTATATATATGTAGTTTTGTAATGTTGAATTTTGTACTTCAATGTGGTATGCACCGCGCTTCAAGCCTTTGGGGATGAAGCGTGATGTTTAAATTATCTTTATTATTATTATTTTATAAATAACAGGATTTATTAAACAATTGACAATGTCTAAATATTAGTGTTCTACATTTCTGGCAAGTTTAAGTTCGTTATCCAAATGTTTCTCGATAGCAATATCGTATTATAAGGGTTCGATTTTAATTGATCATTCTCCTATTAATATTATTATGGACCCGACTGACATCGTCATTGTCTCGTCTAAATATCAGCATTAAAAATATCAGCACTAAAAATATCATTATTAAAATAGCATTAAGATATAAGCATTTATAATATCATGACTAAAAATATTAGCACTAAAAATTATGAGTACTAAATATATCAGGACTAAAATTATAAGCACTAAAAATATCAGCATTATGCGTATCTGCACTTAAAGTATCAGCACTAAAAATAGCACTTAAACATCAGCATATTACTGGTGCTCTACTGATAATTAATTTTTTTTTTACTGTCATTAAAATTAACAACTATTTTTGCAGAACATTATCTATGCAAAATTTTGTTTTGAATTGAATTTTGCATATACATGTATATCAATAAAAGCTATATTTGTTGTATTCAGTGTTGTGCCCTCCAACACTTTACAAAAAAAAAAAACAAAAAAAACAACAACTTTTTTCGGTCAACATTTGTCAAACTCGTTTCAACCCCTAACACACCTTATTAATTGTCGATCTGTTGTCGAGCTTTTTTCCACCTCTCCCGCAAATTTACTGATTTAATGGCCGTTATTTTGTTCATACCAAATTTAAGTTATATTTATTAGTTCCTTGACTCTTATGACAGGTCTGACATGACATAATCTTAACTAAAACAAATGCCCTTTGATGGAAAAAAAAAATGGGTGCCCGTGCAATGTGTGGCGGGTAACATGCCCCCCTCCCCCCCCACCCGATGATAAATAAATACTAAAACAATATATTTATATTGGCACTTTGTCTCTTTGAATATAAAATATTTTATATAAAAAAATTAATATTTCTTATTAAATGTCACAAATGACATAGGCTGAGAAGGGAAAAGATAGGCGTTAGTACCGTACTAAAGTGCAATACACGACGGGGTAGTTAACCTTACATCGGCAGAGTTAATGATAGTACAGGGAAGACATGATAGCTTTGGAAGCAAGGAGACACCAAGTGGACAGCGCGAGAACGGTTATCACAAATGAATTCGAATAATGAGTTTCGTAGTCAGCTGGTCAATGTTGAATGTTCAGAAATGACATGGTGATCGTCAGAGTAATTATCAGTGATAGAAAAGAGCTCAAAGGTATAGATGCTAATAAGCGGAGAGTGAAGGATCTGGTCTTGAGAGCTTCGTAAGTACGCGTATCTGGTGGAGTTTATTGTCATACGGCGGGAGATAGAAGGGATCAGTTTATGGAGACACGGGTAGTAGTTAAAGATTCGTGGACGGTCTGAAGTCAAAGACGCAGTGCTTTTAGCTGTAGTCAAAGATAAACATAGCAATAGTCAGATTTATTAATCTCATTGAAATTAATACGGATAAAAAGGACAGACCTCCAAGTAACCAGTAGAAATCTTAAAGTACCATATGGGCTTAGAAGCCAGCTAAATTAGAAAAAGAAGTCATTTGATGATGACGTGTGTAAGACAAGTTGTAACCTAACAACTGTGTCCACATCAACGACACTTACAAATGAGCTATATAAATAAAATGAACAACAAATACATGAATCGATGGATCTTGACCAAACTTAATACACATACTCTTGATTAGCCATATTCAAATACCGAAGGGTACTTAATGCATATTATCCATATCTCTGGGGCCGGGGGCCCATGTCATTTTTCCTTGTATAAGCTTTATAAAATATCGATATGCTTAGTACTCCGACATGAATAGATGGATTTTGACCAAACTTAGAACACATACTCTTGATTATCCATATTCAAATACCGAATGGTATGTAACGCATAACATCCATCCCTCTGGGACCGGGGGCCCCGTTTCTTACTTTCTTATCTATACTAATAAAAGGCAAAGCCATGACTCAATCATAACTAATTCTCCAACTTCTCGAGTAGATGGCGGCCTGAAATTTGGCAGGCTTATTCCTTACAGCGTATTTACCAAAGTTGAGCAGGTTTCTTTTCGAAACTCTATTCCGTTTGGGGCCGGGGGCCCAAAATATCATGTTTTCCCATATTAGCTATATAAATAAGATGGTCAACAAATACAACTACATGAATATCTGGAGCTGTACCAAAATTAACAAACATACATTTGATTATCCATATTCAAATACCGAAGGTTACTTAACACATAATAACCAACACTCTGGGACCGGGGCCCCCATTTCATTTTTTTTCTAATTGGAGCTATATAAATATCAATAGTCTTATTACTCCTACATGAATAGATCGATCTTGCACAAACTCAGTACACAAAATCTTGATAATCCATATTCAAATAATGAAGAGTACTGAACTCATAATATCTATACATTTGGGGCCGGGGGCCCCTTTTCATTTTTTCTAATATAAGATATCAATAGGGTTAGACAACACATAGGTTCTATGTGATTAGGTGGATCTAGAACTTGCTTTGTAGCAATACCCTTCTACGTTCGTTTTAAGATATCGTTTTATTTAGTATCCCATCCATTCAAGGCTATCTGGAATATTCTAGAAACTTCGATAGTTTAAATAAGCTATGTCAATGGCATTTGTAAAACCACTTTCAATAGGACAAGTTTTAAATGTATAATTTATCTCAATGATCAGCCACCCATCTGAGACATAAACAAAACGTTACTTTATTACATGGGCCCCCAACGGGGCCCCCGTATCAATTTAAATGTATTATAGTCAGTAGCACAATTTAGTTGTAGAATATTTCGCATTCGAGAAATAATTACGTAATATGTAATTTTTACACGTTTCATGGAGGATATTTAATTTAATCTAGAATGTTCTATATTGTTCTAAGGGGATGTATAATTAGATCTTAAAGCTTATTCAAACAAAATCGCACTAAGCATGATCCCATAGAGAAACAGGATCCTAATGGGGTCACATCGGTTACGCGTTTCCATCGGGGAACAGGATACCATCGTGATCCCCTCGGGTAACGGGCTCAAACCGCGATCAGGATCCTATCAGGAAAAAGGATAACATCGACAAAGAGAGTACATAGGTGGAACGGGATCCCTAAATGAACGGTATCCTAACGGTATCGGTAGCGCATCGGAATCCACGGAGATCAGGATCTCACTGGGATCAAGACACCGACGGGATCGGAATACCAATGGGATCTGGATTCCCCCTGGAATTAAATAGGATTCCACCGGGAATGGGATAAAACCGGGATTGCGCCGGGATCGGATTCAGAATGGTATTAGGGACTCATCAGAATTGGGGTCTTACCAGGATTGGCGTCCCAAGGACATACCCTAGAAAAAATTGGCGTTGATTTGAGTCAGGTTTAATTTTTGCAAGGGAATGCATTGTATAGTCTCTGAAATCTTCGGATACTTGATAATTTTGTACCTTTTTTTTTTCTTTAAAAAAGTCTGTCTTCTGCGACGCGTGGGTATTTTGTAGTATATATATATATATAATTGTTTCCTGAAACCCATTTATCGCGGGTACCAAGTGACATTTATGACAACATCTTTCCTTAAGTACAATAACTTTTCACAAGGTGCTCGTAATCATATGAAGTGAGTGTCACAAAGGTGTTCTCATGATGCAGTAGCATTCTTAAGCATCATTCTTAAATATTCTAAGTCAGATAGACAGCTCTATTTCTAAAAAGATTTTAGAAACTCAAAGTAAGCTTTTGAAGATATTATCAACAATCATTTTATGCGGAACACACAAGTTCGCACTTATTGGCAAAAATAGGTAAGGCGGAAATGTCCATGATCTAAAGTAAGAATTTGTGTTTACAATTGTGTTAGATTAAGAGTTAAGTCCCAATCACTAAGAACCCTAGAAAAGCAGTGCCGTCATAAGGCAATGATACACTGCGCGCCCTTGCCCCTGGTCTTACGGCCTTTGTCAACCTCATGCTCTGGGGGCCTATGCTTCTGGTGGGCCTGAAAATTTGATAGGATGTGTTGACATTGTCTATGTTCCCAGTTTAAGCTCGATAGGTTGAGGGGAATTGCTTTATTCAGCCCTGTTTTGCATATCAGAACGTGACCGAGGACCAAAAGCGAAGTTAATATAAGTGATTCAAAAGCGCTTAATATAAGCAAATACAATTATCTTTTAAAGGAAACATTGCTAATTTTGGTGCTAAAGGATTCCCTGCCCCACGCCCCTTGAATACCTAAAATGCTACCCCCCCTCTCTCTAATAGTAACTGTTCAAAACGCATAGGCAAACATTTATTAATATGTAGGTTTTACACAGAGCCGACTTTTTTTTACCTCCCCTTCTATAAGAAGTACAGGGGATTTTATAATTAAGTTCCTGTTAAAGTTTAGCGCTCACACCCCCTCCTTCGTACGGCCCTAAGTATGTTGAGGGTTGGATGCCTCAGAGCAATACCTTGTACAGGGCTCCGCTTACATAAACCGCCTGGTTTAAGGGTGACAGAAATAAGAGTTGATGCCTGAAGTTTTTGAAATATTTGGAAAAGATGAACGCCGACTTTCATTCAATTTTCAAGGATTGAAATTAAAGATTATCAAGAAACGTGCGGGACCATTAGCTTTATAGTTTATATTATAAGCTGACTAGTTTATGTAAAGAATTTTTTTTATCAAAATGGCTGTTTTATGTTTGCAAAAAAGCTCAATTTGAAAAGTAGGCTACTATAAATACATAGGCCTACGGTCTTTAGCTTTCAACTATATGTTTATATAATTAAAAAGCATGTCCAAAATGTGTTGATGCGCACGTTTCCGGGAAAATTCCTGTGGGCGCCCATAGGATGGAGATCGTATTGTTAAGTTAAAATATTTCGCAATAGTTATTTATATCTGTAGTTTATATTCCTTTTTTTTTAAAACCTATTTGCTCAAATTTACCTCCAGCCTCTTTCATCCCAGTATGACCCTAACCTGTATTCTACCACTAACTACTTTTTTTTTGTTACATAATGATTTAATCATACACATTTAAAACCTACAACTAACACAACGAGTCACTCACTATGGTTTTCAATGCAGCTTCTATGGTAGCAGCTATTGTCCTTTGCGTAATCCACACCACTGAGTGAATACATTTGGTTGCAAGTCTGTTCCATCCCCTCCCCTCACCTGTCTCGCCCCACTTTCCTCAGAGCCCAGGTGAAGCCTTGAAAAAAATCTCTCAACAACGGCCCCCACCACAGCGAGCTTAAAGAGAAAACGATACCAACTCCACCACCCCCACCAACCCCACCCCCCCCTGCCATTATCTCGTCGGCGGATTATAAAAAAAAAAAGATTTGTAAACAAAATGGCGTAATGTTCCAGCTCAAATTATAAGGCTTGCCGCTTCTGTTATTTTGGGGTGACACGGTCCGTTTAACTCGTGGAACCCCCCCTCTCATCGGAACCCCTCCCTCCCGACCCCCTCCCTCCGGATCCCCTTCCTCCGGACCTCTTTCTTCCGGACCCCTTTTCCCCGCGCTCGGCACTATCCACGAGTGTAAGGGTTTTTCCCTTTCCGGACTTCTGCCAACTGTAAGTGACAAGGCACTGCTTATGTACTATTTAGTGATATAAAACTCACAATTGTTATAGTAAGTGATTAGTCAATGCTATCATACTAAGTGATAACTCACTGCTGATATGTCCAATGAAATTCAAGAGGTCGTGATCAGTAATCTGTGAATGATGTGTCTTAAATGCTTCTGAGATGGACTAGACTAGCTCATCTTTCAAAGTTTAGAAAGGTTGCGTGAACGCTTTGCACACAAAGCTTCATAAATCCTGATACATACTCTGCATTTAGTATGTGATTAATCAATGTTATCATAGCAGGTGATAACTCACTGCTGTTATAGTAAGTGATTAATCAATGTTCTCATAGCAGGCGATAACTCACTGCTGTTATAGTAAGTGATTAATCAATGTTCTCATAGCAGGCGATAACTCACTGCTGTTATAGTAAGTGATTAATCAATGTTCTCATAGCAGGCGATAACTCACTGCTGTTATAGTAAGTGATTAATCAATGTTCTCATAGCAGGCGATAACTCACTGCTGTTATAGTAAGTGATTAATCAATGTTCTCATAGCAGGCGATAACTCACTGCTGTTATAGTAAGTGATTAATCAATGTTCTCATAGCAGGCGATAACTCACTGCTGTTATAGTAAGTGATTAATCAATGTTCTCATAGCAGGCGATAACTCACTGCTGTTATAGTAAGTGATTAATCAATGTTCTCATAGCAGGCGATAACTAACTGCTGTTATAGTAAGTGATTAATCAACGTTCGCCTAGTAAGTGCTAGCATAGATGTCATATTTTGTTGACATCAGAAATAAATGAAATACAAATTACTCGGTCACCAAAGAGGATCAGTGAATAATCTGACACAAAACATGTGGAGACCATGACTCTTTTTAATTCCTAAGTTGTGACATTATTTTAAATGTATGACTCGAACTCAAAGTGAAGGAGACAAATATTTCCGCTCCCAAACACCCACAAATATAAAGGTCATGTCAGGCCAATATAATAATTAATCCCACCTTCACACCATCTAGGTACGCGCGGGCTGGGAGTGGGGGCGAAATTTCGACCACCTAAGGCAGAGCAACCCCCAGCAAAGCTTTGGCCCCTGACATTCTCTGACAACTGGAGCCCGCCTGACCCACTTCCCCACCCACCCCCACCCCCAGGTGCGAATTCATTTAACATTTGAATTCAATACCGCGTTTAGGATGCTCTTGCCGTTTAGTATCGCCATCGCATCGACAGTAACCCAGTTCCACCCGTCAAAGGTTACAATAAGTCTCAAGATCAAGGCCTCAACGTCCACACATTCGTCTTCCTCTGCATCTCTTAATCTCAATCAGTTAGCCTAGAACGATTTTCGCTCATTTTTTAAATTTATTATTTTTTTTTTAAATTGCTGAACACATTTTAATTACTGTATAGTACAAAAGAAGTGAAAGTTTGCCATGCAAGCTACCAAATTTTAATGTATGCATGAAAAGGTACATACCTCTTACTATAACGAACACATGTTTATGTTGGGTATCGGGAAAACAGTCAGAAGACGGTAGAAATTCAAATAGATTACGCTGCCAGCCATGTATTTTGCAACAACGGGTAAATGATGACACTCTTTTCACCCAAAAATGAATCCCCATAAATGCTCTAAATGAGATTACTTTTGAAAAAAAAATATTTCAAGTACGTACAATTTTCTATTTTTTTCCGAAAAAAGGGACGGGATAGATCTGCGGCGAAAAGCTGGTGGGTCAATAGAATATTAATTTAATTCAGGGCATGAAAAGCATGCCCGGTTTTGAGCCTTGGGGGAACTAATTGTGATTCATTCAAATTTTTCTTGTACGCATGAATTGTCGAATTTTAACTCACACCTGCTTTGCTGGATATTACATTTTATGAAGGATTTAGACAAAAAACTTTGTTTTTATGGGTGTGTAATAAAATTCTTCTAAGTAACTTTGATTTGTCCGTGGGTGGCTGGCTAAATCTTGGACGGCTAATATACACCCGTCCCTTTAACCTATCATGATGAAACCTGTCACAAAGCTTCGTTGCCGATGACTCCATGTTCTATCAAATTTTCACAGAGATACACTTACAAGCTTAATGAGCGCACTTTTAAAATCAAAACGTAAGTTACGATATCTCGTATTGTTTCGTTAATGTGTCCAAAAATGACCTGTTCCTCGCATTGGACAGCGGTGATATCTCTATCCAGATCCTCTTTGACCTTATTTTGGCCTTTGTCACTGTTAACCATCAAACCCTTTACGAAACTCTTGAAAATTACTTTGGAATTTTTGGATCAGTTTTGGCTTGGTTTAGGTTTACCGCTCCCATAGAAAGCAGGCGGTCGCTGTCTATGGCTGTCTTTCCGGCAGTGCTGAACACGGTGTACGGAGTCCCACAGGGGTCTGTTTTGGGCCCGGTTCTATTCACAATGTATAGCAGGCAACAGCTCCTTTGGCTGTGGAGAGCCAATCATTGGCAGATGACACGCAGCTATACAAACATACCCATCCCTGTCTTTTTGTTTCTGCTATCCGGACTTTGCAGGATAGCATTGATGATGTCAAGAAATTGGTGAAACTCAGCTCTCCCTACTTCATTTCATGTAGGTAACGCCGATATACAATTTACATACTCTGCTAGTAAATTTGGTTATATTCTGTCTATCAACGTGTCTCTCGATATCATATCTCTCACATTTGTTGCTCTGCGTACACCGCTTTCGTCAGATTAGGTCAATACGCCACTACCTCACAAATAGCGCAAGAAAAACCACACTCTGTGCTCTTGTTCTCTCTCGTCTTGACTATTGTAACTTTCTTCGATCAGGTTCAATAAAACACTTCTTAGAAAAAGTACAAAAGATTCAAGACTCAGCTGCTAAACTACTTCTACAGGCAAAAATAAAAGGGTGATCACGTCACACAGCTGGTTCATTCACTTCATTGGCTTCCTGTAAGTGAGCGCAGATTCTGTCCCCTTCGAACAGCCGTATGGAAGGCTCTGCACCTATCTAAAAGAAATGATTTCCAAATATGTAGCCTTAAAGAACTTGCCCTCTTCCTTACAGTCCGTACTGAGAGTTCCAAGTGTGGGTAGACAGAGAACGAAATAATACAGAGTGAGCTCTTTTGAAGCTAAGGCGCCTAAATTATGAACAAAATTGACTAAAGCTTTGAGGAAAATTAAAAATAATTTTAAAAATCATTTAAGAGAAAGTTTAAGACATTTTAAAAAAAATAGATTTTCTGACATCAGAACACTTTGAACTTGCTAGAATGGCATGGAGACAAGCGCTAAAGAAATCAATAAATGCTACTTCTCTTGTACATGGTCCCTTCTTGCTTGCATGACCCCTTCTATCTCACATGACCCTTCTCTCTCAAATTATCACTTATTTCTCACACGATATCATCTCTCTCACGTGATTCCTTCTCTTACATGACCCCTTCTCTCTCACATGACCCCCTTCTTTCTCAATTGATACATTGTTCCTAAAAACATCCCTTCTCTCTCACATGAACCCCCCCTTCCAAATGGTCCTTTCTCTCATTCAGAGTTAACACCTGACTGACACTCCACACTCAGACAGCTGAGACAACCACGCATTGTGAAATTCAATCGTCAATGTCACTGTATTGTAACTCGTGTAGGGAATGAATAGGGCTGATGGCAGTCATATCCAGTTCTCTTTTTTTTTCTTCCTGGTTTATAAAAATCAATATCTTCTGCCAAATTAAGAATTTCTTCGTGTTCACGGGTACGGTGAATGTAAATGCTATTTAGGGCCCGACAAGATATTCACGATTTAAAGTTTTATATATTAAAGTTTATCTTTATTTAGCGGCGATTACGTCTGTGATTATCCTTCATGTTATCGTAAAAAAATTATTTGTTGAAAACAGAATTAGAATCAGTAGCCTTAATACTTGATTTCTGTAATTATTATAATTTATATTTTCTTTCGCAGAACCTATTGAAATTCATACACTTCCCGTTGATTAGCATTTCTTGATCATCATGGCACAGTTACAAGATATGAACCCTAGTAAGTATATAGAATTGTTCATATAACTGTTAACACGTTTTTGTTTGTTTGTTACAACAAATTGTAATGACTCGGACATTGACAGTGTTAAGACACACGGACATAAAAAGTGTTATTAATCAAGGTGAAATGTGTGATGCCCCCAAGGAGTTAGATGTTGAAATGATTGGAAGGATCAGTGGCATGGTGTGAAAAGACAAGAAAGGATTCCAAGAGGAAGATAAACAATTTCAACTAGTTGATGGCTCTCCTCCTATCCGACTTTTCCCTGTCCTCGTTTTTGTCGTATCTTTTCTGTAAGGAAAAGAAACGACATTTTCAGCGTAGACACTGTCCAGAGACTGTGACGCCATTTTATTTACACACAAATCTACCCATATTTATATTTTCAACAAGTGGGGGGGGGGCTGGGGTAGGGGGATTATCCCATATTATAAATTATGTTCTTTTAGATTGTAGTTTTATCTGTAAGCTTAAGTTAATTTAATTTAGTGGAATCTTGCTTTTTAGTTTTTATTTTAGCTCTAAATAATGGTTTTTAGTAGTTTTTCTGTGTTCACGTTTTTTTTTCTTCAAATTTAGCGTTTTGTCCGCACTGTCAAATTTGTTTTTTGTAATCCGCCAACAGTCGCCCTTTTACACGTAATATTAGGGTGGCTTTATCAGTTTGTATTATCTTACAAAACATACATTAGTTTAACTTTAAGTTATATCCACAGAGGGAATATCTTGGTCTTTGAACTATGTGATGTTAAGTCTTTCGGATGTCGGCGTCATGTTGCACTGGAGAAGGAAAGTTGTTTTCCCTTGCCCTAGGTTCTATTTCTTGTATTTGAAGGTTTTAAAAAGGGTTTTCTAAATGTTTTGTATTGGAACGATTCAACCACTTGATCCTCTTTGCATGAGATGTTTTCATTTTATCTCTTAACTGGCTGTAACATCTTGACTTGTTTTATGTATTAGAGAGTCGTTTTGTTTGATGGCGCACATGCAAGCGAGGCAGACACGGGGGGAGCCTTGCCCCCAGGTAGTGTGGCGTGTTGCTTTTCATGGGTGTTGCAGGTATTGGTCTGTTCCCTTATAATAATGTTTTAGCACGTATTTTTTGTGGTCTTTCCTATCTCGTCCTATGTGCTATTTTCTCATTACTTCAGGTTTACTCTCTATGTCTTGAACATTGATTGCCCCCTCTAATTTTGTTGCCATAAGCGTTGAGTGTTGGATTTTTTATCAAATTTCGGTTCAATCAAAATTTCATTCGAGCAAACTGCTTGTCAAACAAATTTCCATTTTACCATACTTCGATTCAATCAAAATTCCGTTCAACAGAACTGTCGTTCGATCAAAATGCCTTCGAAAAAACTTCCGTCGATCAATTTTCCGTCAATGAAATTTCTTTCAAACAAATTTATGGACACGCAGCCGTAATAATTTTGAATCATGATCCCTAGGTTAAAATACTTTATCTATATAAAGAAAATTAAAATAATTTAAAAAATGTGTGCATTATTAAAAAAGTGAACATTATCGACCTTTAAACATCTTCCAAGGTGCTTTTCTTAAAGTGAATTTCGGATAAAAAAGTGTTTATAGACATGGGCCTAGTTGGAGGGAGGGAACCGCTCCAGGTAACACCATCTCATAGGTGACACCTAATTGAAAAAGTTCCTATTGACAGAGCATACACTGCCCGTTGTAACAAGATTTCATAAAAAATAAAACCGATCACACGTACATTTTTCTACACACGTGACCTTATTAAATGCATGCATTATTAAAAGTTCAAGGTGGATGCGTGAGAAATGAGGCAACCCTATAATTAGGTTAAAAAAAACTATTTTGACCATGATTCAATGCAAATCGAAATGGTCGGTAACTTTCGTAAGTGACTGGAGGCTATATTTATCTAAATTCTGAAAAAAACATAAAGCTTTCCATTGAAACCAATGAAGATGTGGTGGCGCGATTTTAAGTACATTACTCGATTAAAGATTAAAAACATTAATAAAATTAATTGTACTCATTACTAGGCTTAAAAATAGTATTATGCATAATGTTCTCTTAATAATTATATTAAATTTATTTAAATTTGAAAGGAAGCTTTATGAAACAAAATATAAGTCGAAACCCAGAAATATAAAAAAATAAAAATGAGCATGATTTTTATATATGACAACGTATTTTACTTGATATTCTGTGATTTCACGTTAGTCTGCTACCTTTGCCATTCGGCCGATCTACTCTTTGAAGTTAATCCTACACAATAGTAAATATAGACTAAAGGCTTCATTCTTGACAAACTGGTGACCAACTAAGAGGCCTTAAGATTGTTTCTGCATAAGAAGGGCTGTCGCTTTGTGGAACAGGATATTGAAAAAGTACTTTTAATCTAATACCAATATGAAATTTCGGTAGAGAGAATATTATGATTTAAGAAGAGAATGTGAGAATAACTATTTGCGATCCACCATTGGACAGTCAAGGCTTTCTGATCTGGCACTCCTATCAATTAAAAGTGATACAGTGAATGATACTGATTTTGGCCAAGTGATATCAAGGTTTTCAGCTTTGAAGACCAGAAAAATAATTTTTTAAATAAAGTAATTTAATGTAAAGAAAAATATAAACGTTGTTACAGTTCTTAAATATAATTGCCGCCTGACCTTCAATTAATTTGTTTTTCTTCTTGTTACTGTTATACCGTGGATGTATTTTAACAAGAGTAAATCTATCGTTGAATTCGAGGGAGATGGGTGACATCATGAGTTTACTGCACCAAGTGAGACCAATCCTCGCTACGCAAATGTGTGTATGATATTGGGGGGGGGGGAGGGGGGGGACATACGGTAGGTTCAAATCTGAAAGAACCACCGTCGCATTCTGAAGAGCAGCGTTGATGTTCATTGATAAGTTAGATTAAATTAAAATTGTCATACTTAAAATAATAATCAAATCAATGATTATATGTAATATTGATAACTTTCGCAACCTTTCTTTCAATCTTCTACGCTGGCTTTCACGAACGCAGAACGGGGTTGGGTGGGCGGTAGCTACAGTGATGCTCTTTGGGACTAAAACATGGTTTCCTTGATCATTACCAACCTCTAATGTTTGCGAGTGTTCCTTTGTAATATTTACGTGTAACTCCTGGTCATAGAAATAATGGAAACAGATCGCAAATAGTTACATATGACTTAACCATATATACTCAATAATATAACGAAATTTAGATTTCTAAAATGAATAAATAGTATCCGTCAGAGGACATATGCTTTGAATATTATTTTTTTTAAACAAAAGCTATCTTGGTATAGAATTGGACAAATAACTGTATTTTAAAGGACCACAAAAAATAATGTAATTAGAGAAACAAGATAATAATGATAAGAATAATTTGATTTAATTCTAATGAGAAGTTTTTGTTTGTTTTAAACACAGTTAAATTTGGTCAAATGGAAACTTCCAGCTCAAGCATTGAAGGTTAGTAGCGTATACTATTATGTGCAACACATCTAATATATATATACATATATATATTGTTACGCACTGACTTGTATTCGGAGAAATTAATCCCCTATTTTAATTTTAATTGGCTCGTTGTAAACAGTGCCTAACAAAGGACGATACCATAGAGTCAACAACTTTAAAGATACGACACGCAAAACAGTTTCTAGTTACAAATAATTAAGATTTATTAAGTCTTAAGATAATTACAAAAGAAAAGAAAATATAATGACAATCTTCAAACTAAAATGGTTGATCTTGTACCGGTACACAGTTAAAACAGTTATAATAATGTGCCAATAAATAATGCGAAATAAACACATATGAGCACAAAAATACACAAAGAATAAAACACGCCTCGTAAAGTTAATAAAATGTATCTGAATCTCCGTCCCTCCGTCCGTGCCTGTCAATCCCTTATATAGGTTGCGTAAGCCCTGCCTTCCAGACCACTTATGACGTTTCTAGAACAATCACATTCATACTACAAAATATTATTTGGAACAGATAAATTATTTTTAGTAGCTGGCGGCATAAAACACGAAAAGATCAAAGGACTAAGCCACAACCGTCTGTGAACACAGCGTCTCGTGCGGTGTCAATCATAGGGGACGAACGAGAAAAATTATGTAAAAAAGCTCTATATAACAGTATGTTGATTGAAGTGACGTTGATTATCAGTGACGTTGATTGTCAGTGATGTTTATTGTCAGTGCCATTGTTGTCATTGACGTTGTTGTTAGTGACGTTGATTGTCGGTGACGTGGATTGTAAGTAATGTTGATGATCATTTAATTTATTGTCAGACATCTTAAATGTCAGTGACGTTAATTTTCAAGGACGTTGATTGTCAGTGACGTTGATTGTCAGTTACGTTGATTGTCAGTGACGTTGATCGTCAGTGACATGGATTGTCAGTGACGTTGATCGTCAGTGACATGGATTGTCAGTGACGTTGATTGTAAGTGACGTTGACGATCAGTGACGTTGATTTTCAGTGATGTTGATTTTCAGGGACGTTGATTGTCAGAGATTTTATTGTCAGTGCCATTGTTGTCATTGACGTTGTTGTTAGTGACGTTGATTGTCAGTGACGTGGCTTGTCAGTAATGTTGCTTGTGATTTAATTTGATTGTCAGAAACCTTAAATGTCAGTGACGTTGATTTTCAAGGACGTTGATTGTCAGTGATGTTGATTGTCAGTTACGTTGATTGTCAGTGCCATGGATTGTCAGTGACGTTGATTGTAAGTGACGTTGACGATCAATGGCGTGGATTGATAGTGACGTTGATTGTCAGTGACATTGATTGTCAGTGACGTTTATTGTCAGCGAAGTTCATTGTCTGTGATGTTGATTGTTATTGACGTTGATTTTCAGTGATGTTGATTTTCAGTGACATGGAACGTCAGTGACGTTGATTGTCAGTGACTTGATTATCAGTGACATTTATTGTCTGTGACTTTGATTGTCATGACATTTATTGTCAGTGACGTTCATTGTCAATGACGTTGATTATCATTTACGTAGATTGTATGTGAATTTGATTGTCAATGACATTGCTGGTCATTGGCGTTGATTGTCAGTGACGTTGATAAACTGTGACGTTGATTTTCAGTGATGTTTATTGAAGTGAAGTTGATTGTCATTGATGTTTATTGTCAGTTACCTTTATTGTCAGAGATATTGATTGTCAGTGACGTTGATTGTCATAGAGGTTGTTTGTTCGTGACGTTGATTATCAGGGAGTTGTTTGTAAGTTACGTTGAGTGTCAGTAATGTTGATTTTCAATGACGTTGTTTGTCATTAACGATGATTGTTGTTGACTTTGATTGTCAGTGACTTTGATTGTCATTGACCTTAATTGTCTGTGACTTTGATTGTCTGTGATTTTCATTTTCAGTGACGTTGATTGTCAGTGACGTGGATTGTCAGTGACTTTGATTGTCATTGACGTTGATTATAAGTTACTTTATTGGTCAGTGACATTGATTGTCAGTGACATTGATTGTCAGTGACGTTGATTGTCAGTGACGTTGATTATCAGTGACATTTATAGTCAGTAACGTTCATTGTCAATGACTTTGATTATCATTTACGTAGATTGTTAGTGAATTTGATTGTCAATGACATTGCTGGTCATTGGCGTTGATTGTCAGTGACGTTTACTGTCAATGACGTTGATAGACTCCGACGTTGATTGTCAGTTACCTTTATTGTCAGTGATGTTGATTGTCAGTGCCGTTGATTGTCATTGAGATTATTATCAGTAACGTTGTTGTCAGTGACGTTGATTATCAGTGACATTTATAGTCAGTAACGTTCATTGTCAATGACTTTGATTATCATTTACGTAGATTGTTAGTGAATTTGATTGTCAATGACATTGTTGGTCATTGGCGTTGATTGTCAGTGACGTTTACTGTCAATGACGTTGATAGACTCCGACGTTGATTGTCAGTTACCTTTATTGTCAGTGATGTTGATTGTCAGTGCCGTTGATTGTCATTGACATTATTATCAGTAACGTTGTTGTCAGTGACATTGATTATAAGTGACGTTGATTGTAAGTTATGTTGATTTTGAGTTAAGTTGATTGTCAGTGACATTTGATTGTCAGTGAATTTGATTGTCATTGACGTTGATTGTCAGTAATAAGTTATATTGAAATAAAAGTTTACTATTTAAAGTATACATAAATAAATGCCACTATTTATAATTAATATTGATAACCTAGGAACCTTTCTTACAATCTTCTACTCTGACTTCCTCGGAGTTCAGATTGGGTTGGTTTGTGTAGCTACAGTGATGCTTTTGTGACTAAAACATAATTTCCTTGATCAAAACCATCCACTAATGTAAGCGAATGTAATTTTTTAACATTTAAGTGTACATTATGGAGATAAAAATAATGGAAACAAATTGCAACTAATTACATATGACTTATGAATAAATTTTTGATTTTTTTTTTTAAACCTACCTGGCTATACAATGGACAAATTACTGTATTTTAAATGACAACAAAGAATAATGTAATGACGAAAAAAGATCATGATAATAATAATTTGATATAATCATAATGAGAAGTTGTTTTTTGTTTTGTTTTAAACAAAGTTCCATTTGACGACACTGTAGACTCCAGCTCAAGCACAGAACGTGATTAGCGTATAATATTCTGTGTAGCACATGTCATAAATATATAAAGAAGTTTCAAACCTGAGAATCCTTTGATAAAAGTATCGGAAAATTGACATACACGGTCATAATCTCTTCCGTATCGTTTCGTCCATTCTACACAATCTATAGGAACACATCAATTAAAACAATTTCTAAACATACTTCACAATGTATAGAAATATTACCGTTATAAATATTTATATATATATATATATATATATATATGTATATATATATATATATATTTATAACCTTTTTCAGCATAAGTTTTGCATTTTTTTGAACAACAACGATTTAGTTTTAACCATAATTGCCTGCTTGTAGAATGGCATTGAAATTTAAGAAAACGTGAGCATTTTTTTTGTTCGTCATTGTTCCATTTTTGTTTTCAAGAATGCCATTACATGACACAATTTCTAGACTTTCTATAATATATTGTTTTAATTAATTAATATATAAGGCCCGCAAGGTATCTATCCAATCATAGAGACTTTAGGAGGCTTAGGTTTTCCAAAACAAGAATGAAGATTGACTATAAAGAGACTAACATAGACATTTATAGTATTGTGTGTCAATTATAATTTCTAGTTGAGGATTATATCTTTATTTCCAATTGCTGTAAGTTAATACACTTCTTGGTGCTGTATTAGAAGTTATATTTCTATAAAAATGTATTTATATAGATACATTTAATACACTTTGTGTTTTGTAATGTATTATTTCTTAAACGAGCAAGCTATTAACATAGAATAAATATTCATAATCATTACGGTACATAACACACCACTTATGCCAAAGATTACCGCACAGCAACAATAAGGAATTGTATCTAATTATATAAAAATCAGTCTATCTATGTTTGTAAATTTGTCGATCGATCAAATTAAAATAAAACCACGCATCACAAACAAGTTTAACATAGTCATTTCAACTGACCTACAGATGCTTCCTGGAAACTTTGGTTATATTACCTTATCAAAAACGCTGTAATTTAAAAAAAAACGAACCGTAAAGCTCTATTAAAGTAATATATTCGATGGGCTTTTGTTTGATGTATGCATTTAAATCATACCGATATATTCAAATTCCTTTCAATGAAAGTATATTATAGTACTTGATAGTACATCATAATTTTACATAGTTCTGGCGCGTCCATAAAGGGTGCTTTGTGTTATCTGGAGGTTTACAGTCATATGTGTTTGTGCATATATTTTAATATCAGCTTCATTGCACAGTAGATGTATTTGTCGAAGGGAGAATAAAACATTTTGGATTTAGCCCCATTTCAGCGTTTAGCACAAGTACGTTCCTAAGTGGGAGGGTGCATTTTGTGAGGATAACAATGTCTCAAAGGCATTTTTTGTACACTCGGAACAATTGTCAGTCCATAGAAGTTTTTGATTTTTTAAATTAAATTAATTAAACTGTGTGCATTTACTATAACTTTAGATAAATACCTGAAAAATTAAGTTGATGTCTCCATTTAAAAAAAAATATATATGAAGTAAATACTTATTCAATTCCAAGCACAATTAATACGTCTAAATATCCTTTATTGATTCGTTAGTTTACAAGATATTCTAGTTCTTTTTCTTATATTCCAATAAGTTTCTATTATTTTCCTCAAACGTTTCGAAATCAGATTTAATTAGATATGGGAATGGAATTGAACCCGAACCGAACACACCGAACCCAAACCATGCTGACGACCGATGTGCGGTAAAAAATATCACAGCAATAAAAGAGTAACGGGAAAATGTCGCAAATTTTGCTTGAACAAAAAGTCAATGAGAAAATGTCGCATGATAAATTACACAAGAAAAAAAATCACAAGATAAGTCGACGAAAATAAGTCACTGAAACATTCCGCGTTCAAACATCACTAATAAATTCTGACAAGATTGGGGAACAAATTTATTAGTATATCTTTTGGTCCGACCAGAATCCCTTAGTGACAATAATTATCTTGAGTGTGATGATAGGTATTTGACTGTACGACATCTTGGGGAGGTGGGAGCACCTTCGTTAAGTCTAATGAGATTTAGGAACAAAGTAACATCAATAGGATACAAATATTTAATCTCAAAGGAGAATTTAAAAAATGACCTAAATAATTTACTGATATTCTCTATTTTCACTTTTTCAGTTACTAAACATAGGCTATTGATGGAATAAAAAATATCATTTCATAAACACTGATAATTAGGAGTTTAATAATAAAAACATATTGTGTGATTTTTATTCTGTACATGTTTTCTTTGACTTTTTTCTTGTGGCCTTTTACTGTGACTTTTTTCTTGTGACATATTTTCCGGGTACTTTTTTTCCTGTTTCTTATTTGTGACTTTTTTTCTGTTACTTTTTTGTGACATTTTCTGTTACTTTATCTTGTGACATTTTTCCTTTAACTTTTTTCCTGTTACTTTTTTGTAACTTTTTCATGTTACTTGTTCTTGTGACATTTTTATGTGACTTTTTTCCTGTTACTTTTTGTGTGACTTTTTTCTGTTACTTTTTCTTGTGACAATTTTTCCTGTGACTTTTTTCCTGTTACTTTGTGTGACTTTTTTCTGTGACTTTTTTCTTGTGACATTTTTTCTGTGATATTTTTCCTGTCACTTTTTTGTGTGTCTTTTTATTTTTTTCCTGTGACTTTTTTCCTGTGACTAATTTGTGACTTGTTTGTGAGACTTTTTTCTTGTGACATATTTTCCCCTGACTTTTTTCCTGTTATTTTTTGGTGACTTTTTCTGTTACCTTTTCATGTGACTTTTTTGTGGCTCTTGTTCCGTAACATTTTTCTTGTGACATTTTTTCCTGTGAATTTTTTTTGTGCTCTTTTACTGTGACTTTTTCTTGTGACATATTTCCTGGTACTTTTTTCCTGTTTCTATTTGTGACTTTTTTCCTGTTACGTTTTTTGTGACATTTTCTGTCTCTGACTGTTTTCCTGTTACTTTTTAGGGACTTTTTTTCTTGTGACATTTTTCCTCTGACTTTTTTCTGTTACTTTTAATTTTTTTTTTTTTTTTTTAAAGCCTGTTGATTGGAAGCCACTTTCTTCCAATAACCTCTTTTTTTAAATAAACCTGATATTAAAATGCAATACACTTTTTTTTTTTTTTTTTTTTTTTTTTTTTTTTTTTTTTTTTTTTTTTTTTTTTTTTTTTTTTTTTTTTTTTTTTTTTTTTTTTTTTTTTTTTTTTTTTTTTTTTTTTTTTTTTTTTTTTTTTTTTTAAAGCCTGTTGATTGGAAGCCACTTTCTTCCAATAACCTCTTTGTTTAAATAAACCTGATATTAAAATGCAATACACTGTCCAGTTTTAAAGTTTAAAAGCCTGGGTCCAACAATATTTAAGATAGAACATATCAAAACAAAAAAAAAATAATTTAAGGAACTTCAAAGTCATCATATGTTCATTTGCTTTCGATACGTTTTATTTACATCTTAAGGCACAGTTTTCGCCATGTATAGAGAGACAGTCAGTAGCGTCATGTCTACAGCCTATTCGTCACATTATGTTCCCGTTTTGCCGTCGACAACGGAAGCAAATGACTGTAGGTATAATGAGGTTGTAACCATCTATCGATCTATCAAATTCTCTCCCACTCTCTTTATATAATATGCAAATCACCTTTAAGTTAGTACTATTCATCTTTGCACCAATTTTTCAGAATATAATTTGTAATTGATATGACCCTCTCATCGTCGAATATGTTACACAATTGTACCTATTTCAAACAAAAGCATAACTAAAAATGTTATTTCAAGATCACTTTTGTTAATTTGTATTTGTATTTAATAAAGAAACATCACACAATTAAAACGCCCAAATTGGGTAACAAAATGTAAAATAAAAGACAAATGAACTCAACCTAACATACCGGTATCTAAAAATGTATAGCTAAATATACTAACATTTAATCATATTATGTTTAAGATTTGATTTTAAATTAGCTATATTAGTTTTAAACCCGCTATAGTTTATACATTTTTCGTTTCTATTTTTACTAAGGCATTTAATGTATCGTTCATTCCAATTTAACCTATTGTTAATATGAAGAAATTACATTGAGCTCTCCACCCATCGAGTACCATGCTTAGGGCGCTTCTCGCCCTACAAGACAAGGGACGATTGTACACATTTCAATACACAATGAATATTAACTAGAACTTGTAAACATAACACTTTAAAGTTCCTGGACACTACCCGGACATCTGATTCGAAAGACCAAAAAGATTATAAGAAAAGAAGAAGTTCTTGTTATTTCTATGTTGATCAATTCACATTATTAATTTACCATTACTACACTATCAAGATAAATATTTTTTTTAAAGTATATATTTTACTTAATTTATGTAAAATCGGTCACAGACAATCAAAGTCATAGGCAATTAAGATCATTGACAATCAACACTAATAACAATCAACGTCACTGACAATCAAAGTCAATAACAATCATCATTAATGACAAACAACGTCATTGAAAATCAACGTTACTGACAGTCAACGTAACTTACAAACAACGTCCCTGATAATCAACGTCACAAACAAACAACCTCTATGACAATCAACGTCCCTGACACTTTACATCACTGAAAATCACGTCACTGACAATCAACGTCAATGACATTCAACATAACTGACAAAAACAATGAACGTCACTGACAATCATCGTCACTAACAATCAACGTCACGGACAATCCATAACACTGACAATCAACGTCACTATCAAATCCATGTCACTGATAGTTAACGTCACTAACAATGAACGTCACTAACTATCCATGTCACTGACAATCAACGTCACTGACAATTAATGTCAATGACATTCATCATAACTTACAACCAACAGTTTTAATGTCGTGTTTTAAATACCGACATTAAAATTATTTCCTTATGTTTTTTGCAGATGAAGTCCACTCAGACCTCGTTGTTGCATTATCTTGCGTCATCGCTGTTTGCATTATGGCATTGCTAACAATCCTGCTTGTCCTGTTGTTAACCAGTTATAAAAAGACCAGGTGAGTTAACGGGGAATAATACACCTAAAGCCATGTTGTCAGATTCATGACGAAGAAAAGCTTAATGTCGTTTCCCCCTTCCTCTTTTATCCGTGAATGACACGATACAAAAACCAAAAAAAAATATTGTAATGTTCTCCATTGTTCAACCCGTTGACGTGATGTAGATCTTATTGTCGCGTGTTTATCAACCTTGGATGTCAGATTTTTACTTGTTTGATATTACTGTCTCTCACCTCGTCTAAAGGTCACACGGACTAGTCCCACTGATAACAGCTGAAACTATTTCACTAAACAGTAATTGGTTTGTTGCACGCTATAATTCTATTCACCTTGACAATTTAACATTTCTTCTAACTCTTACTGTTATATTAAATTATGAATAGTACTCAAAACGTTCCTGAAAAACAGCAACACACACGTTAAACCGTGAATATCCTACAACGGCCAACCATCAACCATAACAACAAAAAGGAACGCATCATTTGCCTTATCATAATACGTCATAAATACCTCCCACAATAGATACACCTTTACATATAATCTCTACACAATACATCTTTTGCATACCAAACATAACAACAGTGATTCTCAAACCCTTGATACCCGTAAATTAATTCACCCCTCCTACGCTTCTTCACCTACAAAGAGAGCAATATAATATATTCTAGGGAAAAAAGGGATGAGGGCTTAAGATAATTTGTGACCATATCTGGGTCCTTGACTTGATTGTTATTAGGCCAATCTATATTTTAAATCGCTTCTAAATAGTAATATTGATGTCATTTTATTTATTTTTTTAAAATCATCTTTTAATTTCCATTAAACTGATAACAAACGCATACATTGTGGCGACGCTCTGACATTACTCTGGTGTGACCCCGGCTAGTAGTACATCTCCATCTGCTGAGTTATGCCATAAGACATTTTCCTCACGTAGGGCTCTCCTGCCGCCCTAGCCTCCCCTGAAACCTCTAGCGATGGACATTGGGTCAACAGATGCGCTATAGTCTGTGTAAACAGGCTGTAATGCAGTATTAAACTTCTAAAATTTGGTTAAGATACAAAAGTCATCTTTCTGTTACGTACTGTTATCAGTATTGAGAAATTAGTGTCTTAGTTAAGTATATAGCTCGTCATAAAACAGTACACAACAAAAGACGATATCATATGTTAGATACAATAGAAAAGAAAACGCTACCCAAACTAGGGCTAATAACAATTTATAAATTATTATGTTAATAATAAATTACAAAATCAAAAAGAAATCAATTAAAGCTATTTACTTTCAGTTTAAGGATTGGCGTGTACCGATACAATGCTGAAGAAGACACAATGTTTTAAAAAGGTACAATGATGAAAGGGAATCTAGGCACACACAGCAAAAGATAATAAAACAAATATTTTTCTCACAAAGCAAATATCTAAAGCGTTAGCAAAAATTTATCTCTCCTTACACTCGCTAAATTTATATTTCCACATTCAAAGACATCTCTCTACCGAGCTTATACATTATTTTATTTTCCTGACTTGTCTAGATTATTCTACAGAATTCTAATAATGCAGACTAAAGATTTTATTTAGACTTTTTTTTTTTTTTTTTTTAATTCGGTTATTGTTACGTAAACGACGTGTTTACATCATCTGTCTACGTTAATGAACTCTTGAATTCTACATTAAAGATGTAAACGAAAATACATTTCTTCTCTTTCAATATTTAACCAAAGCTTGTTAACAGCTACATATTATTTCTGTGCTGTGTAAATTCTGGACAAAGTGTCAGCAATAATTTTATCTTTGCCTTTAATATGTTTCCTGTCCAAATATTATTATTGTAAAAATAGACTCCATCTAAACAATCTTTGACCTTTGGAGACCATCTTACTTAAAATTGGATTGTGATAAGTAAAACAAGTTCTGGATGTAAGGAACAACTGACATAAAAATAAAATTGTTGTAGAGCAATTATTAAACTTAAACATTCTTTTTCTACATTAGAATCATTTTCGAAAGGAAACATACTTTCTTAGAGAAATAAAAGAGAGGATAATCTACCTTGTGATTGTCTTTTTGAAAAAGATCTGCAGAAATGCAAAAGTCGCAGGCATCTATAGCGAATTTAGACTGTTAAAGTCTTGTGCAATGTGAACAAGGGCATTAACTAGTATATTATTTATGTTTTCGAAAGCTTCCTGACAAGTATCTGACAAATGCATTTTTAAAATTCGTCTTTGCATATTACTTAAGTCTTAGAGGAGAAGGAATAACTGATATTTTTTTGCAAAATTTCCTATAGTAACCGGCCATTCCCAAAAAATCTCATTAGCTGTTTCCTAGCAGTGGGTTTATCTTGGCTTGAACATGCTTTACCTTTCCTTGACCCATGATTTGTCCTAGATATTCCACAGTTCCATGACAAAAGTCACACTTATTTAAATGTACAGTTACATTTACACCCCTCCTTGTGGCGCTACAGCCAATGTATAGCTTTGGCCTGCCTCACCACTTCCTTCCACTCAGACCTAACTAATGCCTTTCTTTTTCCATGCTTGGACTTTCAGCTGCTGCAGATCTTTCTCCATATCGTCCGTCCACCTAAGCCTAGGTCTGCCTTTGAGCCTTTTTCCTCTGGATTATTGGTGATGCACCCTCTTCGTTCCTTTGTCATTTGGCATTCTCTCTGGGTATCCTGCCCAGCATAGCCTGCCTATTCTTATTTCAGCTACTATCGTGGCTCACCGGCTCCTGAAACAGTTATTTTTCGGAGAACTCATGACAGGCAAGCGCTCCAAAAGAGGTAAAAAAGCGTCATAAAGACACACTGAAAGTGGCACTTAAGGCCTTCAGCTTTAACCGTACTCAAAGGGTGCAGACAGCCTGGAACAGAGCCAGGTGGAGAGCAGCTGTCAAGAATGGGGCAAAGGCCCATGAAGCCAATAGGATAACTAGAGCTGAGACATGCAGGTTTGCCTAAAAGATCAACATTAGGTCACTGGCTGCAGCAACTATCACGCGCCCGCGGTGAAGAGATTTTTCCGAGCACGGATAGGTCTGGCATGACTACTACGAGCTCACCGTAACCCACACACCCCTTGACCGGATGACTTGATGGTCCTAGTCGACTTCGACGGACGAACATCAATATCCTTGTAACCATAAACAAAACAGGCCAATATACATCTACAAGATAAAAGCTAGATAGAGAACATCATCCCAGCAGGTGTTTGCGAAATAGATAACTCTTAAAATCAGTTTTGAAAGACTCCAGTGTTTGTTTCTGAGAGCGACTGGACGGGTGTTCCGAATTGTTGGGCCAGCAATGCAAATTTCGGTTGAATCTTTTTTTTTCAATTCCCGCGATAACATTTTTGCCAAATTTCTCTTTGAACGAAATATACAACACAGTAAAAAAAAATGGGTTAAAAAAGAAATTTGGCGCAAAATTTGTCTGAGTGAACTGATAAAGCAAATTGATTAAACTTCCGTTCGATCAAAATTTCGTTGGAACAAATGTCCTTTTTTTCAAACAAATTTTTCGATACGATATTATGCAGCTTGATATTATGTTTATGTAAAAACACAATTGTTGTGCAGAATTCCCTGACATCGTAATATGCAACATTAGAAAGCTACCCCAAATACATTCGGCTCCTGTTCAATGTCAACAAGAAAAGCAAGTTCCAAGAGCCATTTGGGATCACTTATTACAGGAACAGCCATCACATCCTTCTCCATGAAGTCAGCTGTGTGGCCGAGTGGTCTAAAATGAGTCACTCAATTGGAGTTCAATCCCCGCCAAAAGCTAAAATCCCAAGCATCCTGGGTGGATGGGACTCGTTAGCAGGCAACACATCTAAGACCAGCACCCCGGGTTAATTTGACTCGTTAGACTTGACAGGCAACACATGTAAGACCAGCACCCCGGGTTAATGTGACTCGTTAGCCTTGGCAGGCAACACATCTAAGACTAGCACCCCGGGTTAATGTGACTCGTTAGACTTGGCAGGCAACACATCTAAGACCAGCACCCCGGGTTAATGTGACTCGTTAGACTTGGCAGGCAACACATCTAAGACCAGCACCCCGGGTTAATGTGACTCGTTAGCCTTGGCAGGCAGCACATCTAAGACCAGCACCTTGGGTTGATGGGACTCGTTAGACTTGGAAGGCAACTCTGAATTGAAGCCAGGAGCCAAAATGATCAATAAATTAATCGTGGGCCCTCAAATATAAATTAAAAAAAAAACGTGTTCAAACAGTATCCAAGAGCAGGCCATGCTTATTAATTATTGATGCGAAAGAAGATGCTATTGTAGTCAGAATTAATTTTTATCTTTTATAGTAGAAAAGATCATTTGATAAGCCCTATTTTTAAATTAACCTAGCTAACAGGCTCGGAATTTACTTAACTCTTAAACACTAGCGGAAACTTCAATAGGGATTATTTGATACTGTGTCAGATTGCTAGGATTTACAAAAGTATAGTTGTGCCGTCCCCACTGACCAACTTTGTAAACCTTTCTCAAAACCGCATTTTGGTTAAATTTGATTTTATAAAATGCTTTAAAATGACAATTTTAGTCCTATTTAAAACGACTTTTACCATAATAATCAAAGTCCAAATCTATACACACATAGTTAGAATCAGATTAGTCGTGATTTTGACTGAAACTGTCACGGACGGTCATAGTATATATATATATATATATGAGCATTGGGAAAACGCGGGGGCTGCATTAAAACTAAACTTTACTGTCATGCAGTGGGCCTCAAAATATCGTCTTGAGAGCCACAATTCTTATACCCTGACCCTATAGAAAATAAAAAAAAAATCCAAATGGGCAGACCGCTTCTCCATCACATACCCATTATGTTGAACATACTGAATATATTCATATTAAAAAAGTTAATTTATAGGTCTATGCATTTGGAAGGGGTATTGATGATTATAGCGATACGTTAAATCTTAATTATTACATACATTTTTAATTATACCAATAAAATCATTACACAATCCGATCTCATAACAATGTTTGGTTCAATTTATTTATATAATCTCTTAAATTGAATCATTTCTTTAGCAGACCCGCACAAGTTTCCCCAATGAACGATGAAACTGAACAGACCGACCAATAGTAAGTTGACACTTTTATTTTTTGCACCTAATTTAAATCGCTTTTTAAAAAAATCGTAACATGTTTTAGTTCACTTTCTTTTTCTTTCACTTAGCTTTATATTTGTGATTATCTCTCATAACGAGCACCTCTCATAACGAGTAATTCGCATAACCAGCAGAAAAGAATGTGAAGAAGTTGCTCCCTTAACGAGCGCGACATTTCGCATAACGAGTTATGCAGAAAGGGGAAGTCCCTTTATATATTATATATATATATATATATATATATATATAATATACATACGTATATATATAAAACAAATATACACTAAAACACTCTTCGAGCGTTGTTTTCAAGTTACCGAAGCGACAATTCTCACTCTTAGAGAGTTTTAGAAAGATCATTTTCACATCGTTGCTTGTCTCAAGATGATTGACAGGGCTTTGGAAGGAGTTACCAAGAGAACCCTCACTTCTGCTTTGAAAAAACTTTGGCTAGAGAGTGTTGTTGAATGTGATTATGAAACAGTACCTGTGGAGTCTACAGTTAACGAGATTGTGTCATTGGCCAATATCATAGGACTCGAGGTGGACAACAATGATATTGAAGAGCTTGTGAAAGAGCACAGTCAAGAGTTGACCACCGAAGAGCTTATGGAGCTGCATCGTGTTTCACAGCAAGATATTATGGAGGAGAGCTCATTGATGGAGGAGGAAGAAGCACAGCAACAATCTTCTAGCGCAATAAGAGAAATCCTGAAAGGATGGGAAAATGTTGTATGGTACATTGAGAAGCATCACCCTAATAAGGAGGTAGCTATTCGTGCTACAATTTTATTCAAGGAAAAAGCATTGACACATTTTCGTCAGGATTAATTATTTGTCATAAATTCATTTTTTTTAAACGTTTTTTGTTTCAAATCTAAATGGTATTCTACGGTGTTACACTCCTTAACAATTCATAAGTAATTTTTTTTGAATAAATGTTAATAAAATTTTTTGAAAAATTAGAATTTTTTCAGCATGGAACGCACTATCGTATTTTACATTGATTTGTATGGGAAAAAAATTGTTTCGTTTAACGAGTGTGTTGCTTAACGAGTAAGAGTCTGGAACGAATTAAACTCGTTATAAGAGGTTACACTGTATATAAGGGAATCTAAAGTAAATGTATTAATTATGTTTTTAATATAATATTCATGAAAAACAAATTAATATTTTTTCACATCACAATTGTGAAATTATTTGTATATGTTCATAAATGATTTATCTATACACAGGGTGGAATTCATAGAATTAGGACTAAAGACACTTTTCTTACAGGATAGGCAGAAAAGATTGTTTAGTCTCTAATTAAGCAAAATCTATTTTTGTCACACAAAAACATATTGGCTAATCTAATCGGACACAAAGAAAAAAATTACCAAACAATAAACCGATTTTACAATGGTAGAGTATCAAGTATAAAAAAAGATTATCCCAATGAGATTTTTAAACGTCCATTTTAAAAATCTTAACTTTAATCTGTGTTATGTACCATTATGATTTTAAAGATTAAATCTGGCTCGTAGACGAAACAATAAATCACAAAAGGCAGACCAAATAGTATGTAAACTAAAGTCTGATCTAACGGTATTCGAATAAATCGATACCAAAGCTAGTGAGACTAACATTCTGTTTAATTATATAATAAAGATCTATACAAACACAAATCTGAATACAAAAGCAACAAAACTGTATCAACTTACAGCAAGTGAAACAGGCCAATAATAAAAAAAATACCCAGTTTATGAAATAAAATAATAAAACCTCTCGTATGTTTAAGTCACGATATGTCTATCTGCTAAGAAGCCTTATGTGCTTCATATTATAGGAATTAAATCCAAATATTCAATGAAAGAAAATCCCTCCCCTCAAAATCCCGTGATGTTTGTAGATGCCTTTCGATTAGAGGCATTGCCACCGACGCCTTGCGCTACTCCGGATATAGCACCACCATGCAGAGGACCTGCGTGTGGAGCGTAAGTATGCATGGTATCTACGTTTGAAAGAGCACAGCTGTGGGGGAACCTACCAAGCGCAGGTGAAAAAAAATGTCCGAAGCTGTTCGGGAACATGATTACTACTGCAAGGATGGAAAGTGATGTTAAATCAATTTCCCACCATTGATGACAATTTTAATTTCGGGTGTTGCAAGAGCAATACCATAAATCGAGCAGGTGCTCCTTGGTTAATATCGTGTGGTGCTATGTAGACGACGTGTTATGTAGTGGACACCAAGCTTGGAACAGCATTTAGGGTGTGCTAGCTAAAAATAATATCTTTTAACCTTGTTTACAACGTAATAAAATTATAGCTTTATCCAAGAACATTTTAGAAGAATCTATAGAAAATTTGAAAGGAAAACAATGCATAAGGTGGTTCTAGAAATATGAGTAAAACGGAATATAAAATGGGGTGTGAGATATTTTTGAGCCAGCATTTTATCACGATATATTTTTACTTTACGGGACGAGAGACGAGAGTTATTTTAAATGTGTGTTATTCTCGCTAGAGCTCTGTTTACTCTATATGTGCGGATTCCTATTCATCGTTGTACGGATTTTTTTCATTGCATTTTCATCAAATTGGTACCGGAACAAGCAAAACAGTACTCTCTAAGTCATTAGCTTTAATGAGATTTCTTAAGTTACTTTTTTCACGTTCTAGTTAAAATAAAAAAAGTATTTAATCAATTTAAATGGTATGTTAAACAATGTTAAGTTACAGTAAGCGGATTAATGTTTATATTCTATGTCTTTCAGGTCTCGAGTGCCAAAAGTGACGAAGGGGGAAACCATGGATAAGGCTAGAGACTTGTTAAAGGACCAGACAATATTACAACTTACAAATTCTAAATTATTGTTAAAATTAATTTTATTGTGATATATATGTTTTTTTTTTCATTTTTGTAGTTTCTTAAGTCTTTTTAAGGGTCACTAGTCATGAGGTTAGGATATGAGGAGTCCAATTGCAAACCCTGCTAAGTCACTTTAGATTTATTTTGAGCAAAAGCACATTTTTCTAAAAGACAATGATGCGCAAATCCTAGAATTCTGGTTTTTGTTCGAGTTGAAAGATTAGCTTCAAGTATATATATTTTTAATAAAAAATATAGCTAAATGGGCATTTTTGCATTTACAATGCATGATAAAGTTATGACTTTAAAAAATTAAACATTATCAGGAGAGGATAATTTGAATCTGGAGTTCTTTTCTTTTTGTAAGTTTTAATGGGGACCTGTTAGCGTTTTCGCCGATTGCACTGAAACTCGTGTCATGTTCAGCCATCTTGAATAGTGTCAAAAGAAATTAAAATGCCAGCAAGCTAAATTGTGATTGGCTCTTTTTTACAACATTTTGTTAAAAACAACCACTGCCTTTGGCTGGTAACTTAGTACGGTTTGAAAGTGAATGCCAATGCAACTTAGGAAGTTTTGCAAGTATATCGTATTTTTGCAGTACCGAAATAAGCGAACTTAGCGAGTTTTGATTTTAAAAACTAGTAAAATATTGTGAAATAGCACTTCATTGATGAGCCAAGGGGACTAACTCATTTTTTTTCGAAAAATCGACTTAGCAGGGTTTACAATCGGGCTACTCATATAGTGTGACGGCTTTTATTTAAATTGATTATATATATCGGCATCGTTCCGTCTCGGGAGACGATGGTGCATCACCGTTGGGTTGGGTTGCATTTTCTCGAGTGGCTGTGCAGTCCTATCCTTGAGTGACAGTCTTTACCACAATTTTTACACACGAGTTCCGTGCTTCTAAGTGTTTTGGCCTTTCTCCTAGCTCTTCTGTCTGCAGCCTCTTCCATTCTTCGCTCCTCGGCTACCATGATGCCCTCTTTGACAACTGTGCGCCACGTAGATCGGTCTTGTGTCTTACACTCCCAGTCACTTGTATGTATTTTGGCTGCTTTCATGTCCCTTTGACAGACATCTTTAAATCGCAGACGTGGGCGACCTGTTTTCCTCTTTCCCGAAGCAAGTTCACCATATAGGAGGTCTTTCGGAATGCGGCCGGGACTTATTCTTTTAACATGACCTAGCCATCTCAGGCGTCTTTCACTAAGGATTTTGAACATGCTTTGGGTATTCGCACGCATTAGGACCTCATTATTAGTCACTTTTTCTTGCCATTTAATACCAAGGATGCGGCGCAGGCATCTCATATGGAAGCTATTAAGCTTGCGCTCTTGGGATGTATAGGTTTGATAAATTGATTATCACGTTCTTAACCGTTGGCTAGGTGTCACTTGTTAGTTGTTGTTTTTTTGTGTCTTTAATGTGTTGTTTAAGGGGAGGTTTGGGTGAAAAATTTAAATTTTTGTTTGGCTTCTTATGGAAATTTGTGAATCTACACCTTATTTGGTATTATAATGGAGGTAAAAATAAGGTTTAAAAAAAATATTCCATTGGTTGCCTTTCGTAACCCCCCAAAAAACTCCACCATTTTAATTTTTTTAGTGTTTTTTAAAACTATATGGCTTTTACAGATATTAGGTAATTGCCATCAGAATTTAAAAGTAGATTATTTAAACTATTTTAAAACTTTATTTAACAGGTCTTTTTGATGTAATAACTAGTTTTAAATCAACAGGGTCACTAATTGTGATCTTTTTTTTTTCTTCAAAAAATAGAGGGTGTGGTGAATGTTTTTTTGCATATTTTCTTTTCTAATGTAGTTATCTTAATTCTAGGATAAATTTTTTTTTTCTAATTGGACACTTGACACGCTGTAAAAATTTAGTGAGCTTTGGATAATAAATAAAAGAGTTATAGGGATATTTGTGGCCAAAGATATTGAAAACAAGAAAAATGAAATAACGAAGAAAAACGACAAAAAGGATGAAAATGTCAATGACATTTAAGAAATTTACATTCAGGTTTGAATGAAAACTTTTTATTAGCCTAGTGTGGACATTATTGATCATTTTCCAGGTCAATTTGTATTTTTCCTGACCACTCAACTTTTCCCTGCGATTGAAGTAGTTTATCTGTTATTCTGTTTTTGTCGGAAAAATAATGATTTGCTTATTTTTTAGAATTTAAGGCGTTATAAAAATAAAAAAAAACATATAATTATGGGGGAGGTACACCGAGAAAAATTGAATAAAATCATTTGTATGCTTTAGCAGTAACCATTGATATCAAGTGAATTTAATTTTGCACAATTATGTGTAATTATTTTTAAATTAGGTTAAATAGTTCCTGAGATATGAATTGATAGAGAATTTATTTACTTAATAAACAGAGATCATTGCGAGTTCATACACAAAATGTAGACGTGTAATTCATATAAAAAATATTATTTTTTTAAATATCACCCAATTTGTTTAAAAATTTTACAAAACGCTATATTATATACTTTTCTATGTTGGCAACTAAGGATTTTTTAATTGATTAATAAGTACAAATTTTACAATCAATCAGAGTTTGATTTTAAAATGTTAAAATGAAGATACTTTGTGATGCTGTGATACAAAAATTACTCAATAAATTACATAAAACTCATGAGTAATCAGTCGATTGTAAAATCTCATTGGTTACTGTATCACATTTTAACACTAATCATGTTGCAAATAACACTGAATAGAGATACAATGTTGAAACCATGGAAATTATTGATATGTTCTTGTCAGTTGCAGTCTTATTTTTTATCCTTCAATAACAAATGAAGACCAACAGGCAAAAAACGGCAGGGTCACATTTTTGTTGTTTTGAGATATTTCGTTTTTAAAGTTCAAAACCATGCACATTAAAAATGTATAAACAAAATGTATTTTTTTTTAAATGCATGTCACAAGAGTGTCAACTTTCTTGAGTTGTTAAATAGATAAAGTAATTCAGTTTTGTATGCAACATGATTTATTTCATTATAGCAGAGAGTGTTGTCAAAATGGCCGTTTTTTCCCTTGTAGCAGTTTATCAAGGTTTGATCATTGATAACTATATCAAACACATTTAAATGTCGTTTGCAAATTACGTCACCCTCAGAAGGGTTGGGTCGAGAATATGCGACACTTTTGTGACAGGGCAAAAAAGGGGTGGGGGTGGGGGGTTCAACAAAATCGTGAAGTTACTTTTTTTTTTTACCTCTAAAATTTTCTAATTCTGAAAAAAGCATACTTTGATTAATTTTTAAAACATTAATTTGAGGTCAAATTTCCTCAGGTATAATAGGTACCATGAAACTCAGTTTTTAATAATACTACATCTCAAACTATTATTGCAGCGGTTCTCAAACTTCCTTAAAGCCGCGACCCTTTAATACAGTTCCTCAAGTTGTGGTGAACCCAACCATCAAATTATTTTCCTTGCTACTTTATAACTGTGGAGTATATGATATTTCTGATTATCTTAGGTGACCATTTTGAAAGGGTCATTCGACCCCCAAAAGGGTCGCGAACCCATAGGTTGAGAACAGCTGCATTATGGGAAAATTTCATTAATAAAATCAAATCTTAGTTTACTTATGAAAATTGTTAGTATGTTTTGAATTTTTTTAGGTGTCTTGACACGAAAAAGGGGGGGAGGAGACGTTGTGAGGGAATATGTGACATTGAATGACAGGGGGAGGGGTTCTAAAAATTTCATTTTTAGAGTGACGGAATTTACGAATGACCCTTTAGGCCAATCCTTTTGTTTTAAACTATAAGTATAAGAATATGGATCATGTATATAACTATCATTTCAGAAAGATATTCTTAAAAATAAAACCTAAAAATCAGATTTAAAATAGTCTAATACTTTCTAAGTTTCTGATGTGCTTCTTACAATTTTGGCCAAATATTAGTTTATTTTCTCAAGCAGTAGCTGTAATTGTATGGACTTAAGAGTAAAACCGTAAAGAGTAACAGACAGAGCCAGCAAGACAGACACTCGAAAATAGAGAGTGGGGGGGGGGAGTCACACAGATTTAAAGCAACAGGGAGAGAGATATACAAACAAACTGCGATAGACTGATTTGTCACTGATAGAGCGACAGCGAAAGAGAAGAGACAGACTCAAACATTAATTAACTTAAAAAACAGTTGTAAAATCTGATTTAAAAAATACAAATGTTATTATTTTAATTTTTTGTGTCCAATTTATCGTGCCTATGTTAATTTGTTTTGTTTTCTTGTTGTAGGAAACAAACAAATTTAGGATTGTCAGTTAATGTTTGCCTCGGTTCAGCGAATCAGCCGCCATCAAATGTAAAATGATGTTAGTGACTTAGCCCCTTTTTCCATTGTAAACATTGGACTATGCTCCTTTTTCCATTTTATGCGCATTTTTCTTTCCAGTTTTCTTATGGACTGAGCCGTTATTTCTCCTTTAAACTTAATTAAGCACCAGCTCTTTTTAAATGGCGATTAGGCAAGAGGGATAATTTTTTTTTTTTAAATTAAAAATTTACTGCCGCTTTTTCCCCTTGAGGTCTTCAAAAAGTGAGCCTTTTGGTTAATATGTGTTAGTCTTCTCTTGTATCCTCTGCCTGGGGTTACTTTTAATTTGATGCATCAAATATATTTTGCAAGGAGGAATCTTTAACAATTGGAAGACACACTTAGGGCACTCTTTTCATGTAGAAATTATCATTAGGGCTAATGGGCTAGGGCACCAAAGATCAGTGTAGTTGATCAACAGACAATATAATTCATGTTGGGTTCTTTTGAGCTCAACACACCTATTGCACGTCTCCACAATCATTCCTGAAAACAATAAACTTGTAGTTAGATATTTTTATTATATGCTTCTCGGTCTCAAAAATAACATATAAGGCTATATAGACATTAGTGAATGATAGGTCATACTAGTTGACAAGTATTTCAAGCAAATTTTGTTAGCATGTTAGGGCTCTTATTTTACTTGAGAACAAAATAACACAAATGACAATGTCATGTATGTGTGCAGCGATAAGAAAAATAACAAATTTATAATCACACCATTTCAATACGTATAAATATAGTCACAATCTAAGTCAAATAACACATTTACTAAATTCATAAATTGTTTATTAGGTTTTATATTTAATACTGTCACTATCACTGAACTTACAATGTTTACTAATAATAATGAAAAATAATAAAAGTATAAGTAGTTGATTGAAACAATTTAAAATTATAAACATTGAGCATACTCTTAGCCTTAGGAATAATCGATACCATATATTAAAATTAAATGTAAGTAATAAATAGATTTAATCTTTAGTTAATTAACTTTAATATTGGCATGGTATTTTTCTATCTTGTTCCTGCAAGTGAAGAAGCGTAGAGGTGCATGAAGTGACTAGTATTGTAGGACTAGAGTACTCTACTCAGACTTCTCCACAAAAGAGAAGAAGAATTACTCATTAATCATGTTTTAATGGCAATTAATCACAGGCACATCTTTTTTGTTTGTTTATATATCTATTGTGTTTTTTTAACGGCCTAAAATATTTTTATTTGCAAAAAATTAAGTAAAATATATGTCGAATTGCTAGGCCTCACGAAATTAGCTAGGATTTGCTTATACCGGAAGCCTATATTACAAAAAGAGTCCCTACACAGGAACCAATCAAAATGCTTATTTTATCAATGGTCAGGGCTGGATCACGTAATACACGAAGGTCTAGAAAATACCCAATTTTGCTAGACATTACCAGCGATTGAACGCTTTCGGTTGTTGTCGGTAATTTTGTTCACGACGAACCGCTGTGTTGATCTAAAACCGGAAATCACCAACTTTCCAACCATACCAAATACGTAAATACGTTGGGACAGGGCGATTCCAAATAATTATAACAAAGGGGTAAAAAAACTAAACAATAGGGATTTTTTGACATTTTTTTTAAAATTGATAGGGTAAGGAAAAGTGTAATTTATTATATTTTCGAACTTACTTTTGTAAAAACAAAAATTACAATTTAGTTAAGAAATGGTTAATGAAACCAAATACTAATATTTTTTTTCTTCAAAATTTGACATTTTCGCCCATTTCTAACCCGCAACTCCCTTTAATAATGATTTTCTTGAATGGTCTTGCTGCTGGATTGTTTGACATCAATCAAGTATCGTCACTTTCAAAAGACCTTTTTTTTCTAAATGGAATTCAATAGCAAAAATAAAATACTCAAACTTGTACAAAAAACACTAAATATGATTTATTAAGTTTCTATTGATTACAAAATAAAAAGAAATATAATTTTTAAAAAAATCATCTACTTACAGAAATTTGTATGGCTGTTACAAGTACAATGTCGAAATAAAGCACAGTGTGCAGAAATGTAAAATGGACCAATAATGAAAAGAAGTCTACTGTAAAAATGCCTTACAAAAATAACCCTCACACGCTGTCTGCTTATCTGCTCTGCAATAAGCTGTGTCATTAAACAACTCAAATTATAGATAGACTATTGATGGTTTCATGGAATTGTCTAGGCGTATTGTGCATTTTATTAGAGACTGGAACATTACACAATTTACCATCGGGGGGGGGGGGGGGAATATGACGTAAACACAACCTGCATAACATAGATTTTCCCCCAATTTCAGCATTTTGTGATGTGAGCACATTCACAAAACTTGGTTTTACTAGCGTATTGTTTATGCCCAGAGGTTCTCTTTTAACTGCAAGCTTAACAATCTTATTTCAAGTTTATCTGTGTCGCTAACAAATGCAAAACAAAATAAAATGTAAGACTTCGGTAAAATTGGGGGATTATTAATTACAACCATTTTACTTTTGCAATAGGTGTTGGTGTGGTTAGTCGAGGTAATTAAAATAATCGTATCCTTCAACTATGTCTACATAGTAGCGATTGTTGCAAATAACTTTAAATCAACGGCTCGTATTTTTTTCTTCACACATTGCTATTATGGGAACTGTTTTAAAGCTATATGAATGAAACATTGCATTTCTACTGCTTGGTAAGAAAGGACAGGTCGTATGTCCAAGAATTGAAACACCCTTAAACTGATGGGCACATCACATTCCATCCATCTACTCTAATATGCCTACGTCCCAACAACATTTCAGCCTTTTATTATTTGGACCTAATTAAAATCGCTTTTAAAAAAACGTAATAAATTGTAGTTCACTTTCTTTTTTTCACTTAGCTTTATATTTGTAATTTTCTCATGTAAAAATTATAATTGATCACTAGGATGAAAACTTTTGTTGCCCAAACTCTATTTCTTTAAAAGGATACTTTCTGTTTGAAACTTAATACTTTTGGCAAGCTAACATGCCTCATTAAAAAAAAAAATTCACAAGAAATTGAAAAAAAATAAAAAATAATAATAATTAATTAATCTAAAGTAAAGTTATTAATTATATTTTTAATAGAATATTCATGAAAATAAAATTAATATTTTTTCCCGCACACAATTGTGAAATGATTTGTATCTTTTCATTATAAATTATCTATACACTTGGTGGAATTAATATAGTTTGGACTAAAGAGAGTTTTCTTACAGGATAGGTGGAAAATAATGTTTAGTTTCGAATTAAGTACAACTATTTTTGTCATTCAAAAACACATTGGCTAATCTAATCAAACACATAGAAAAAATATTCCACAAAATATACCCTATGGACAATGGTAGAGTATCAAGTGTAAAAAAGATGATCCCAATGTGACGTTGAAATTTCCTTTTTAAACACCTTAACTTTACTCTGTGTTACGTACCGTTGTGATTTTAAAGATTAAATCTGTGTTAAAAGCTGGCTCGTAGATGATTCAATACACCACAAAAGGCAGATCTAGTAGTATGTTAACAAAAGTCTGACCTAATAGTATTTTGTTGTTCGTCCGTCGAGGATCGACGATGACCATCGAGTCGTCTGGCGACTGATGACGTGCGCTGGTGACTTTGTTTAAAGTGAAGAAGAGTTGCTCGGCGTCTACCTCACTCTCTCGCCAAAGCCCACCATATCCAGTGGCAAGACTTTACGTCGAGACGACCAGGGATGGGTTCGGTTGCAGGAATTGTCATTGTTTGCGCCTTACGGGACTCCAGCTCCGGGTTTGAATTCAGAGTTTCCTTTTCTTAGATGAGTTGCCGACCATGGTTAACGAGTCTCATCCACCGTAATAGTATTCGAACAAATCGATAACAAAGCTAGTTATACTAACATTTTATTTATTATACAAAAAAAAAGTCTATTGAAATCTAAATCTGAATACAGAAGCAATAAAACTATATCAACTTACAGCAAGTGATAATGGCCAATAACAAAAAATACCAAGTTAATGAAAGAAAATAATAAAACGTCTCTTACGTTTAAGTCATGATATGTCTATCTGCTAAGAAGCGTACGCGCTTCATATTATAGGAATTAATTCCGAACATTCTATGAAAGAAAAATGCGCCCTCCCAATCCCATGAAGTCTGTAGATGCATGTCAATTAAGAGGCATTGCCACCATCCCTTGCGCTACTCCGGATACAGCACCACCGAGCAGGGGACCTGCGTGTGGGTCCAAAGGTCATGAACGGTATCTATTTTTGAAAGACCAAAGCTGTGGGGAACCTACCAAGCGCAGGTGAAAAAAAAATGTCAGAAGCTGTTCGGGAACATGATTACTACTGCAGTGATGGAAAGTGATGTTAAATAAATTATCCCCATTGATGGCAATTTAGATTTCGGCTGTTGCAAGAGCAATACTATAAATCGAGCAGGTGCTCCTTGGTTGATATTGCGTGGTGATATGCAGACGGCGTACTTACGTCATGAACTCTAGCGGACACCAAGCTTGGAACAGCCTTTAGGGTGTGCTAGCTAAAAATAATCTCTCTTACCCTTGTTTACAACGTAATACAATTAATAGCCGTATCAAAAGAACTTTGAAGAAGAATCTATAGAAAACTGGAAAAGAAAACAATGCATAAGGCGGTTCTAGAAATAGGAGTAAAACGGGCCATAAAAAGAGATGTGAGATATTTTCGAGCCAGCATTTTATCACGATATATTTTTACTTTACGGGACGAGAGACGAGAGTTATTTTAAGTGTGTGTTATTCTTGCTAGAGCATTGTTTACTGTATATGTGTGGATTCCTATTCCTCGTTGTACTGTTTTTTTTTTACACATTGTATTTTCATCAACTTTGTACCGGTACCAGCAAAACGGTACTCTTAAAGTCAATAGCTTCAATTAGATTTATTTCTGGTTTTGTAATTATTATCAACTTAATTAAACTTTTTAATTGTATTTTGCCCTTGTTTAAATATCGGTATCCTTATTATTTTTTCATAATTTTGGTATCGTCTTTTGCTATGTACCGTTTAGAAAGAGCCAATCACTCAACTAAGAGATTGATTTCTCCACACTGACAACAGTACGTAACTCATGATCCATTGAAAAGAAGGCGAGTGTTGGTGAAAGCCAGAGTGAGCTTCAGCTTGACGGCTTACTTTTTTTTTTTTTAAAGATATTAGTTTATTAGTTATAGCTTGCCAAACATCGGCGACAGAAATGCGTGGACTGTCAATCCGCTAAAGGTTCTTGACAAAACATATACTCAAGATAGCACATTTAAGAATCCCCATTTCTCACATGATACTACATTGCAATTATTTAATTTAACACCGATGGACTATATTAAATACTATGATGTGTAATAAAGATCAAAATGTGCTAAACACTTTTTAATCGAATATTTTTTTTAAAGTTAACATGCTTTTCCCCAAACAAAAAAGGGACGGGAAGGAAAGAAAAGATACAACAGAGTTGCACGATGACTTCAATATCAAGGCCATCCTAGAAGACTATTTGTGGTTTCTAAAAATAGCTCTATATTGAATTTTAAAAATAAGCCAAACCCTGCGCAACATAAGGCTACATTTAATACGCAATGGAATGAACAATTTCTTTACATTATTTTAAAACTTTTTTTTTTTTAAATATATATATCAGTATGGCAATAAACAACATATGGTTGTGTGTATGGTTATTTCCAAACCAATACACATTTTAAATCATCTACCTTTACTTGAAAGGTCTTTAAGCAGCAACTTTACACATCAAATTAAATAAAAAGGGGAGACCCTTCTTTCACATTCTAATCAAGACAAAAAAAAAGTGTTTAATCAATTTAAAGGTAATATTAAACAATTTTAAGTTACATTAAGAGGATTAATGTCTACATTCTATGTCTTTCAGGTGTCTCATGTCAAAATTGGGAGGGAAAGAGTTAAAACATCCGATGAGGCTAAAGAACTGTTTTTTTCCACTTTGGAGTATTTCTTTTGTAGTATACTTAAGTTAATTTAATTTTATTGAGTCCTTCTCATTATGTAGGCTAGGGGTCAGTAGTCATAATGTCGGTCGTTGTTTATATTTTCTGGAAAGTTCTTGTAGGATAATTTCAATTCCATTGAAGTTGATTGAAAGAATGACATCATTGGATGATGTGTCATTCGGGAACTACGGTTATTTTGCATATGAACAAGAATGTTTTAGCTCTCTGCAGTCTTATATTGTTTTTTTTTCAATTTTGTTAAAAATGTGAAGGTGTTTTTTAAAAATAATTAATGAACCCATCTGAAAGAGCTCTGATCTGATCCGTTAATGTATTAACGTCTTCATCTTTGACTCAGCTATTATTAAATATTTTTTGTATATTATATTTTCTTAGTTATAAAAATAATTAAAATAATATTGAATAATTTGTGTTTCTTCCATTTACTCAAAATTTTGTCAAAATTTGTACACAGTAAGCATGGAAAAATAAAACAACTCCTTGTTTTAAAATATTTAAAACGTATTTAAATAAAATACCCCATCATGTAACACAATTCATAGTCAAACATGACAAACATTCAATGAAAAATAATAAAAGTTGTCAATATTTTAGCAAAACCTTTTTCTTGTCTTTCTTTCTAAAAAATTCACTATATTTTTTTCTTTATTTAAAGTTATAATTAGTATATAATAAATTTTAAAAAAATGGGTCTCATAACTTATAGATTTCTTTATTAAATATTTTTTCTTGATAATTCTTGAGTTTAAAATAACTAATTAAAATTTGATGATTATATTAATAACTGAAAACAAGAGTCAATGTTTTTTTTTGTTTTTTTTTAAATGTTAACATACCGGTATTTCGTAGGTTAAAGTTAATAAAGATAAAAGTTAGTTAGTACAATGTGATAATGTTGCAGTTAATTCCCAATTCCTCATTAATCAGACTAATCTGGTCTATCTTTTCCCCATGTATTTTTGTATATCTTTTTCTTTTAACCCTTACATAACATGCCGATAAAATACAGTATTCCTTAGTTATCTTTATGGATACAGAATAAATATTTTCTTACATAACTTTTTCACCACAGAACCTTCACTAAATAAAGAATCTGTAAAATTAAAATTTGATTGATTCATAAATAAATATAACACTAATGGTATCAGTGATGGTATGCTATGAGCAAGGGAAAAGTACCATTAATCCTAGGGCAAATTCCTAAATTAGTATAAATGTAAACCATTTTACATAGAAAATAGATTATAACATGTTATAACAACATGTGAGTTTATTCTTTATTCATTTTGCTACCAAGTGATTAGATTAAAACTTATCACCACTAGTTTTTAGGGTACAAATCTTCAAAGATATTCATCCAGTAACTCTGTAATTCGGTAAAAGTGTGGAGTCCAGGCTTAATAATTAGGACGAATAAGGAATAAGGGCTTCTTGATCGATTATCTTCATTTCTCTCTCCCTCCCTTTCTCTCCATCTCCCTTTCTCATTCTCTCTCTCTCTCTCTCTCTCTCTCTCTCTCACTCTCTCTCACCTCCTTCTTATTAGATTTAATCAGTTTTAAAAAAAAAATCATAAATGTTTAGTTTTTTTATTCTGTCGTGTAATTTCTACTAATTCTAGTGACCAGCGATTAGGATAAATAAATTTCAACACATTTCTACTATGCAATATTAGAATATTTAAAAGATGATTCTTGGCTGTAACTTGTCTTAAAGAAATATATTTAGTTAATAGCTCAGATTTCCTTAACTTTAAATTTAGAACAGCAAAGCAAAATTTCCAGGACGTAGAATATCTATTATTGTAAGAATAAATTAGTATCATGATTTTAAACCTAAGACTCCGGTTAAATGCATTTATTTAAAAGCAAATATGTTTAAAAATAATTTTGTGATGGCATTTAATATATATAATATATCTATATTATGCAGTTGAGTTTTTAAGCATTGACATCTGAAAAATTATGAATGTGACAAAGGTTTTTATTGTTTATTATTTTTTTATTTTCTTAAAAATAATTTTGGTTCTGTTCTGAATATTATACTCTGAGGGTAGAATCTTCAACAGGGGAGGGAGATATGTCAAGGCTTCAGAACCAATGTTGATTGTATGCTGGTTTGGCTCCGTGAGTTGTGTCATGAGCGGGATTATTGTGTCTGCTTGATCATAGGATAAAGGAATAGAATAATAAAGCTGTGTGTGGTTATATAGCGGGAAAGAGAGAGAGAGAGAGAGAGAGAGAGAGAGAGAGAGTTCATTTAGGATATATTCATGAGACATTTTTGAGTGATAACTACGGTGTTTTGTATAGACAGCTTAGTTCTGAGAAGATACTGTCAACAGTGTTCGTCGAGTACCAAAGACAAAAGTACGGAAAATACTCAGAGGAGCCCCACTAGAGCAATACAGTATTTTAACGAATGTGATCAGACTCCGCTGCTCTATAGACAACCCTGACTAACGGCATCGGTGAATCACATCTTGACTGCATTGAACCAAACGTTAAAATGTCGTTGATAGCGGGTTTATACTGGTCCAAGACGTTGAATGCCGTACACAGCGTCTTTGTCGAGACGTAAATGAAATGTATTTACTTTCTCTCAATCTTCGTTAAAATAAGATACGATAAGATAAGATAAGACACGATTCTTTGATTGATCCAAACAAATGGAAATGTTTTATGATTGCATTGTACAGTTTCAGCACATTTTAATCAACAATTTGAACTCAAGACATTTGTTATACATTTTTTCACTAGCAGCCATTCAGTGATTTCTCTTAGCCATATCATGGACTTATTCGTTCTCAAGAAGTTGTGTGACTTCAGGTGGAGAACGGTTGGTAAATTCGGACAGATTGGGGAAAAAAAAAAGAATTTCGATATCTTTGAGTCCTCGCCCTGATGGAAAGAATTCGTCCCGAACGGACCGATCCTAAGTATCTGTGATGAAGATGGTGGGATGTATCATCCAAAATGTGTCTAGTTTTACAATAACATCTTTCTTTAAATATTTCTTCCAGTAAAGAATGTTTAATTTGTGTGATGTGGACGATTATAGATAGTTCCTAATGTTTTTTTGTATTTTTTTTAGTGCCAATAACGCTATTTCGATGCACACTAACATTGGAGTGAAAAGAGCTCTTTCGTGTCAGAGTCAGGGTACACAGGTCAAAGGTCTAATCAAATGACCTGTGTACCCTAAAGCAGCGTTTCTCTACCTTTGGGTCGCCACCGTTTTGGGGGTAGAAAACCATTTAACGGGGTCGCCTAACACCATCGGAAAACAAATATGCTCTACAGCGATGAAGTAGCAACGAAGATATTTTTATTGTTGGGGCTGCCACAACATAAGAACACATATACATGTGGGTCTTGGCATTTGGAATGTAGAGAATCACTGATCTAAATGTAGCGTCAATGTGTGATTTGTAAAGTGAATTACAGCTAATGTGTGGGCTACTCCTTTATTTTAGTTCTGTTGTACTTTCTTTATTTGACCCATATCATGATTTGTAGTGGACCTAATGAAGAGATACAATGACAGGTAACAAGAATGGAGACAACACGAGGTGAAAACGTTCAGACAATGTAAAGCACACACATTTAGAAAGGGAGTTAAGTCGTTAACAGTTTCAAAGCCATGTCAAAAAATATTATTGTTATCTTTCTTTGATTACTTTTTTTTTTTTACGTCCCCTTCCTTCATCTTATCCATAAAACGTGCTTTATTATTAAAAGTCTACAAGTTTTTGTATAATTCAGTAAAAAATCAACTGACTGCTTACTTAATCAATGTGTCTAAGATGAGTGCAAATGTATCGTTTTAGCACGGACGATGCAAATCCGCAGTTCCCAACCTATTGGTCATGTCCCCTTTAAGGGGTAGAAAGACCATTTTCCCTGGAGTAACCTAAAATTATCGGAAAACACAAATTTTCTACCGTTATGACGTAGCAAAAAAAGTAATCTTATTGTTAATGGTCGTCACAAAATGAACAAAAATATTAATGGGTCTCAGCATTAAGAATATTTAGAACCACTCTTCTCAATGTATTTTCAATATATGATGACTGTACTTCAATAAATCATTATTCTATAATTCATTACTGTGAACTTTTTTTCTGTATAGTGAAATTTGTTGAAAAAATAAATAATATGTTGACATTGAACTTCTACAATCATATATAGTGAAGTAGACTACTTAAAACCAGACACAAACATATAGCTAATCCACTCTAGATACATATGTGTCAGAATGATCAATACATTGTTCGTGGTCCTTGATACAAAAAAGAAAAAGAATACATGTAGAGTACCAGTAACGGTAATATTTACATTGGTATCAGGAATACAAAGTCGTCGGACGATTCAGTTAAGTATGGTACACTTTCTAGTGATTTACCATATGTGACCGTTTGATGATACCTGTGCCTACCGTACACTCAGGTGATTTACCATTAGCGACAGTTTGATGATTCCTTTGCCTACCGTACACTCAGGTGATTTACCATTAGTGACCGTTTGATGATTCCTTTGACTACCGTACACTCAGGTGATTTACCATTGGTGACCGTTTGATGATTCCTTTGCCTACCGTACTTTCAGGTGATTTACCATTAGCGACCGTTTGATGATTCCTTTGCCTACCGTACACTCAGGTGATTTACCATTAGCGACCGTTTGATGATTCCTTTGCCTACCGTACACTCAGGTGATTTACCATACGTGACCGTTTGATGATTCATTTGCCTACCGCACACTCAGGTGATTTACCATTAGCGACCGTTTGATGATTCCTTTGCCTACCGTACACTCAGGTGATTTACCATTAGCGACCGTTTGATGATTCATTTGCATACCGTACACTCAGGTCATTTACCATTAGTGACCGTTTGATGATTCCTTTGCCTACAGTACACTCAGGTGATTTACCATTAGTGACCGTTTGATGATTCCTTTGCCTACCGTACACTCAGGTGATTTACCATTAGCGACCGTTTGATGATTCCTTTGCCTACCGTACACTCAGGTGATTTACCATACGTGACCGTTTGATGATTCCTTTGCCTACCGTACACTCAGGTGATTTACCATACGTGACCGTTTGATGATTCCTTTGCCTACCGTACACTCAGGTGATTTACCATTAGCGACCGTTTGATGATTCATTTGCCTACCGTACACTCAGGTGATTTACCATACGTGACCGTTTAATGATTCCTTTGCCTACCGTACACTCAGGTGATTTACCATTAGCGACCGTTTGATGATTCATTTGCCTACCGTACACTCAGGTGATTTACCATACGTGACCGTTTGATGATTCCTTTTCCTACCGTACACTCAGGTGATTTACCATTAGCGACCGTTTGATGATTCATTTGCCTACCGTACACTCAGGTGATTTACCATACGTGACCGTTTGATGATTCCTTTGCCTACCGTACACTCAGGTGATTTACCATACGTGACCGTTTGATGATTCTTTTGCATACCGTACACTCAGGTGATTTACCATACGTGACCGTTTGATGATTCATTTGCCTACAGTACACTCAGGTGATTTACCATTAGCGACCGTTTGATGATTCATTTGCCTACCGTACACTCAGGTGATTTACCATACGTGACCGTTTGATGATTCCTTTGCCTACCGTACACTCAGGTGATTTACCATACGTGACCGTTTGATGATTCCTTTGCCTACCGTACTCTCAGGTGATTTACCATTAGTGACCGTTTGATGATTCCTTTGCCTACCGTACACTCAGGTGATTTACCATACGTGACCGTTTGATGATTCCTTTGCCTACCGTACACTCAGGTGATTTACCATACGTCACCGTTTGATGATTCATTTGCCTACCGTACACTCAGGTGATTTACCATACGTGACCGTTTGATAAGGTTGGAGGGCGACAACATTTTTAGAAAGAGAGGAATAAATTACCTCTCAACAAAAATACATTGCTAAATAAAATGAGATAATGCAAAGCAAGAGAAAAAAATAAATGTTTGAACTGATTGTGTTGTGGAGTAAATGACTTAAATTACGGTGCGATTTAGTGTACTGTTGTAAGACGAAAAAAATTAATTAGACACAAAGAATTTGTGTCAATGTAACAATATATGTTAAGCTTTAATAATAATTTTAAACAATAAACAAGTATAAACGTTACGGCTCATGCCTTCATCAGTAGAACAACAAAACATTTAAATAAGTATACATGACATTTACATGATAAATATTCAAACATCCTATCTAAAAAAGAGAGAAAAATAGGGGTGTTTCGAAAAAACGGGAAGGAAATAAAATAAAGAAGAATGGAAAAGAAATGATTTGAAGTATAATGTAACAAAAAAAAACTGTCAGGAAAAAAAAATGGCAGCTACGTAAAATTGTAGATTAGGCGTATCTCGATATGGAATCAACGTTCGGAATCTTGTTATTAATTTATTCTTCATATATGTCATATCCAGTGTGTTACACAGTATACCAGCAACTGCGATGTCCAAAAATTTCATCATCAATTTCCCACTAGTGCAGAACTTAAGATGTCTTTGATCATTGACCCCTCCACCGATTAAGGTTGATCGGGACCCTAAATTTCCTCCCTACTTCCCATTGAAAATTATCGCCAATGTTGGTATCGATAGACACACTGCCTAGTTGCGTTGCTACTATTAGTGCCGTCATAGGCGGCCAATTATTTTTCCCGTCCTCTCTTTCAAGATACAAACGCTGCAGTTTTCCGATAATGCCACGCCTGCATAGAAAGAAACAAAGTTACACCTGTGTGGACTATCACATCCGCTCTATTTCGGCGCCACTAGCAGGGAAGTATCTACAGTGTTTGGCTTCAGGAGACACACTTCATATTTACGGCCCCCCTCCACCCTGAAATTGATTACTTTTAACAATTAAAAACCATTCAAAACCCAATTTGCCCCCCTCTAGTCTGGCACCGCGGGACATATCCCCCTATCTGACATCACTTAGCTACGCCCCTGGTCAATGACAAACGCCACCGCCCCACCCCCTTGAAATTGTGAAATGGTCGTCCCCCCACGGGAATAATGTATGTAACAGATGTTTTTGTTGATTGTACACATATCACTTTAATTTGATCATGGATCGTGATCTTAACTTATGAAATTAATATTTCTCAGTTTTAAAAAATAAAATCGTAAAACATTTAAACTGAAAATATTTCTGTGCATCAGGCAAGGCTCAAGCATACGTGTTGTTTTTTTTTTTGTTATTGGTTTTTTAGTGCAGCGGTCACCAAACTTTTTGTAATCAGGGCCGGATAACTGGCGAGCGCAGACCACATAATCATTTCGTACAATACTTGCATTGCAGAAAGAAAGCTCTGGTAAAAAAAAAAAAAATGATTAAAACTAAGTTTAGTATTCTATGTTAATCATGGGTGAGTGGCTTGCAATGTTCAAAAAACAAAGACAACAAACATATTATTATTTATTTACCACAAAAGTTATCAAAGACGTTGACTTTAGTAAAAAGATAATTACATCAGACCTGGTGCGCACATATCCGAATCCGACAAACTAAAAAGATTAGTGAGATTTTCTAAAAATTACATTTGGTTTTCAAGATATCATCAATGTTTGTTTTGGAATTGCTGCATCCAATCAAGAGAATAGCTCTAAAATGTTTATCAGTCTATATCGTTTGTTGTATTGACTTAACATACTTCATATTTGAAAAAGTTTGCTCACATACATAAGTTGCACCAAATAATACGTTTTTCACCATTTTTTTTTCTTTCACAATACTTTCGCTGCCCTCTTAGATACTACTTCTCAGCAAGGTGTTATTTTAAAATCTAATTGGTTTTTTTCTGTTGTTTGTTCGATGGCGACACATTCCTTGTTTTGGTGCGTTTCTTTTTCATGTTTGACCATATTTTGTGTTTCTCATTTCCTTTTTTTTCACAATACAGGAAGAGACATTTGACTGTCCCCTCAAACATCAAATCCCCTTATATCTGGGTTTCCATAACGGCCCAATATGTCTACCCTCGTACATGATCAACGCAGTATCACAGAGGAACATCTATTCCCTTTATATATGGGTTTCCCCTATCGGCCCAAAATGCCTACCCTCGTAAATGCTCAAAACAGCATCACAGAATCCAGGATTTCTTGTCAAAAGAGTCGGTATGCTAGATTATTAAATGCTAATCATCAACTTTCAAATAAGCGCATATCAACAATGAAGAGGCGTACTTTGGTTTAGTACCACCACGGGCGGGTCAAGATCTCTGCTACCCCTATTCCACATAAGAAATCTCAGGGGATGACCGAAACTGCCGCCCATCCATTTCAATAAAAAACGTACCGATCGGTGGCTGATCACCCAGTCTGCACCCCCATTCCTACGCCTCTTACGCCAAACCAGGTGTTGGGCCTTCCATTCTTTTTTGTTTAGAATGTTAAATTACAGCCTCTAAGCAAACATCAATTTATATTCAAATGAATACAGGATATCATCCTTATTATCAAATTAAATATTTGAAAATATATTTTTTTTAAATACATTGAAACAATTTTTCCAATTTTCAACTAAATGTAACCTACCAAATCTGAGAGCCGTAATAATTATCAATATATTAATTAAAATATAAATGTATAAAAATAGATACATTAAAATGTATATCCTCTTTATATATATATTTGTGTGTCTATTTGTGTATGTCTATGTAGATCAGAGTATTTGGGAACTTCAGGTGTTCACGCAAAGATGTTATCGTAAGCATTTATTTTCAATCACCTCTTATGTGGGGCAATCCCTTATTACTTCTTTTAAATTGAAGGAGCTATTCCATGATTTATGACAAAGAGATGTCTGCCGTCAGCACCTTAAGGATATTTAATCGGTCTAAAGTCTAAACGTTTGAGTTAGTACTACAGTTTGTATTACAGAGGTCCATTAAAGAAATGGTTATATTGATTTATATTTCAGGACAACGCTATTACATTAGCAAAGTGATAGACGGATATAACTGAGCAACTGGATTGAGTAGTACATTTAAGGTGTCTACTGAGACAGTGCATCAGTGTTTGTAGATAAGTGTGTTTTTTTAGGATTTGTGTGTGTGTGGGAATTGTGTGTTTGTTGATGTGTGTGTTGATGGATTTGTGTGTTTATGGATTTTTTGTGTTTGTTGATTAGTGTGTTTGTAGATTTGTATCCTTGTGGCTTAGCATTTTTGTGGATTCGTATTTTTGTTGATTTGTGTGTTAGGAATTTTTTTTTTTTTTTTTTTTTATATATTTTTGTTTCTGTGTGTTTGTGTGTTTGTTTGTTTGTGTGTTTCTGTGGGTTTGTGTGTTTGTGTTGTTTGGTCGTTGCGTTTTTTTTTTAGTTCTGATTTTGTGTGTGTGTGAGGATTTTTGTGTCGAAGGATTTGTGTGTTCGTGGTTTTGTATGTTTGTGGATTTGTGTTGTTGTAAAGTTGTTTGTTTGTACAAATTGTTTGATGATTATAGAATACATAGCTACTAAACCTACAGAGCTGAATTTTTTCAAAAGTAACCCATATTATTACAGAATTAGAATAGAGTATGTAAAAAAATATCATATCTTCAATTTACCCATATTGGATATTTGTGATTATGAAATGTATAGCCTTTTCATCATTATGTGGCTGCACCAGCTTTATTAGAAAGGGCCATTTTTTTTCAAAATTTTCTAGATTTGTGTGTATGTGATAACATTTTTTTCATGTTGTTTGAACGAATTCCGCTTAATTTATGTTATGCAAGATTTGAGATAGATAGACCTTTATCGTCTGATTTAACGATGTTCAGAATATTCATGGGCCCCACTTTGGAAACAAATTAAACGTCACCTTATGGACCGGCCTTTTATTTTAGAACTGCTCATTGAAGTCACGGCCAAAACCGGGCCAACCAGCTAGTACTATTTAGAAAGGGGCGTCACTTTATCACCATAAATATACTTCCTTAATTTGACTTGTAAAATATTAAACTCTCTTGCGGAGAACAGATTTGATGTTGACCACACCAGACGCTATTTCAAATTTGATTCGGTCTCAAGTTGTGTTAACTTGAATGTTGAGATGTTTCACAGCAAGATACTCTGGATTGTTGCTACTCTTCTACTTAGCACCTCGGGGAAAAGAAGTAAGATTTTTTGGATAATAATTTAAAGATATTACATTTTTTTGTTTGTTAACAAAATGTGATGAATGACTTTTTTTTAAACATTATGTAAATTCTACTCGTGGCTCGTCTATATGGAACTTTTGTACATTTTACAGGAGGCTAGCTGGTTATAGAACATTTTATACATTCTGAACTAGGCTAGCTTAAATAGAAGATTTGGTACATTCTACACAAGTCTCGTCTATATTGAACACTATGTACATTCTACTCGTGGTTCGTCTATATGGAACATTTTGTACATTTTACACGAGGCTAGTCTATATAGAAAATTATTTTACATTCTACACTAGGCTAGCCTTCATAGATATTTTGGTACATTTTACACGCGGCTAGTCGATTTTGAACATTTTGTAGATTCTCCTCCAGTCTAAAAATGGGCTGAGTTGTTTTTCTAAGTAAACTAGTTTCACAAATACTAATATTACCTGAGTCGTTTCCTAAAATTCATTTCTGAGCTCTTAATTTAAATATGTACTCCATACAATAGTGTACATATATTTATATATGTATATATGCATATCAATTTAATAACAACCGTAGGCTACATATTTTGCAAATCAAGTTAATAATATCTGTATCTATATAGATATCAATATAATTACAGCATTTTTTAAAATATCAATTTAATAACATCAGTATTTAAAACACTCTACCAAATTTTGAAGCGTCAAGAATCTGAGGAATTATTTCAGCTAGTATATAACTCTCAGATCCCCAAAAGCTGGCCTGTCAAATCTTAGAAATTCAGAGATAAACTTAAAGCTAACCAGATGATGGAATATTGGGCTATGCGGAGGATACATCTCTAAAGTGTCTCTTTACGCGAACTAAAGTCCTCAGAAAGAGAAGTTTTTTTTTTTTTGTGTGCGAATCTTTCTTTTGCCTCTTCGTCCTCGAGGAGCAGCCAATCTTAATTGACTTATGTGGTCCTTCCTAGGACACAGGCCACCTACAAGAGTCCTTCAGGCATCAATATCCTGAGCCAATATCTCCAGATTCCCGCAAGTGTGGTCAAGTTTCTTGATATCAGCTTCAACTTCACGATGCCAAGTGTTCATCGGCCTGACTCATTCCATTTTTCTTGAGGCTTTCTTTTTAAGGCTTGTCTAGTTATGCTGGTGGAAGGTTTCCTGAGTGTATGGTCGATCCATATCCATCTTCTCTGGAGGATCTCTTGTTTTACAGGTTTCCACTTTTTGTGATACCACAGTTTCAGTTTGCCGATTCTGTCAGGCCAGTTAATCCTGAGAATTCTTCTTAGGCAGATTTTGATGAATGACTGGATTCTCTTCATATTCACGGCAGTGGTTCTCCATGTCTTTGCGCCATATAGTAGAACAGGTTTCGCCATGGTGTTGAAGGTTCTCATCTTTAGGTTTTTACACACGTGTTGGAGACCCAACTTTCTTGAGTTGTTGGAAAGCTACCCGTTCTTTTTCAATCCTTATTTTGACATTAGAATCCATCCCACCGTGATTGTCAACGATACTTCCAAGATAGACAAAGCTCTCAACGTGTCTTCAAATTTGATGGCTGCTGTATTGGGGGAATTGGCCTTGAGGGCCTTGCTCTTCCCTGTGTGTATATTAAGATCAATGCGTTCAGAAATGGCTGCAGTAGTTATGGTTTCTTCTACATCTGTTGCTGGGTATGAGAGAGAAGGGCAAGATCATCAGCAAAATCGAGGTCATCAAGCTGTTCCCACAAGGTCCATTGTATACCATTCCATTTCTGCTGTGTGGATGTTTTCATCACCCAGTCAATGACCAATAGAAACAGGAAAGGCAAAAGCAAACATCCTTTCTTCACACCGGTCTTCACCTGGAAAGAATCTGTCACCTGTTGTCCTTGGATAACTCGGCAGGTTATCATTTCATAATTTCATAGAAATTTCTGATAAAGTCCATGATTTTCCGCGGCAACCCAAAATGTCTCAACAGTCTTCAGGCGAGTTTCATTCCAGTATTTGCTCTAGGATAATGCGTTGTGTTGCAATTTAGTCTTACAGGCACAGTTAGTGCGGAAGCCAGCTTGTTGGTCGGAATGCAGGGGATCAACAGCGTCTTTCACTTTGTTGAGTAGTACGCGGTTGAAAACCTTGCCTGGGATGGACAATAAGGGGATCCCTCTATAATTGGAACAGGAGCTTAAGTCCACCTTCTTTGGGATTGTCATGAATTATCCCTTCATCCACTCAGACGTACCTGTTCTTCCTCCCAGATCTTTATCTGCAGAGGGTTTACCATCTCTGCCCTGATGTTCTAGTCAGTCTTCAGTGCTTCTGCTGGGATGCCTTCTGGTCCTGCAGCATTGCCATTTCTAAGTTATTTGATGGCAATGTGGATATCTCCTTTGGTGGGTGTGTTGCAGACAACAACCAGATCTCTGTCAGTCGTATGAATAGGTTAGGTTACTCTGCTCTGGCTTGCTTAGAAGTTCCTAAACGTTTTCTCTCCATCTGCTTCTCTGTTACTCCTAATTTCATGTTTTTACCAACTTCACTGGTCTCTCTGGCTTCCTGAAATTCCCAGACAAGTTTCTGGGAGCGAACAATTTATCCGCATATTCCCCTGTTCCGCTGTTTCTTCCACTTCTTTGGCAAGCATGTCTACAAAGTAGCTTTTGTCCATCTTATATCCAACATTCCTATTTGCTTCTGAGTAATCTTTTTGGAACCAAACTTTCTGCGCTCGTGTACTGCTGCTGTTAATTTTTGCATTTTTCCCTTTGCTCTCTTCTATCACCTTGAATGTCTCTGCTCTTATCCATTCTTTTTGTGTACGTTTCTTGTTTCCCAACACTTCCTGACATGTTGATTTGACTGATTTCTTCATTTCCTGGCAATTTACATTCGTTTTGTCTATTAGAAGTTCAAGATTGGCTTGTAACTTTTTGTATATATTGATCTTGAAATCTTCCTGTTTGGCCTTATCTTTGGGGAGGGTGATGTTGTAGCGGAAGCTTTATGTTGTCTGCTCAGTGTAAGGCCTTTTCAGTTTTAGTCTCAACCGGGCCACTAGTAGATGGTAGTCTGAGGCAACGTTAGCTTCTATTCTGACACGTGCAACTTTGACAGATCACCTGATTGAACGGCTTAGCATCGGGGCAGTTGCCAATGGCGCCGGCCTGCACCAATTCAAAAGGGTGCCGTTAAATCTCTTATTTTTTAAATTTTTTAATTTTTTTAAAAGAAGGGCGCCAAAAATAAATTTGTCAAGGCGTCAAAAACCCAGTTACGCTCCTGACCTGCATTTTTACCAATGCACACATGATCTATTTGGTTCATCGTGTTTAGGTCCGGCGAAACCCATGTGGCCTTGTGTATCCTCCTGTGTTGGAAGAAGCTCCAGACTGTGATTAGGTTTGTTGTTGCTCATAGGTTAGCAAATCTTTCTCCGTTGTCACTCATCTCTCCTAGCCCCTGTTGTCCCATAGCTTCTTCGTAACCCGTGTTGTCCCTGCCGATCTTAACATTGAGGTCTCTCATGAGAATGACAATGTTTCGCCTAAGGTGACCCTGGACAATGGGCAGTAATGTTTTATAGAATTCATCTTTCTCCTCCGCTTCACTCTTCTTTGTTGGTGTGTAGCACTGGATAACATACAAATTGATTCTATATTTTTGACCGAAAAATTCCTGCGACGACTCTAGGTTTATGCGCCTCCCATCCAAACAGTGCTCCCTGGGCTGTCCTATATATTATTAGGGCCCCACCCAGGGTTTGTGGTGCATCGTTGTCTTTGTTACCTGAGAATAACATCATCTCTCCAGAAACTAGTCTCTTATGTCCGCAACCGGTCAATCCTGCTTCGCTTATTCCTAGTATGGTTAGCTTATAGTTCCCCATCTCAGCGGATACTTGTGCAGTATTTCCCGTCTCATACATGGTGCGTACATTATAGGTCGCAGTGGAAGTGTTTGTCCTAGTGAAGATGATTGTCGTCGTCCTAATAGTTTCCCATTTATGGTTTTCACTACTTGGCGTCATGCATTCCTAAGCTGTGAATATATCCTCTCTGGGAGAGGAATGTCTATTGTTGCTCTTGTCTGCGTTTTTTTTTAAAAAGTACTTTTACGTAACAGAGTTGTTAGCCCTCGTCACAACCGTCCTGGGGGATGTCCCTCACAATTCTCCGGAGAGATGCCTTTACTTTTGGGAGGGGTACCCTAGTCTTAGTGGTTTCACCCAATTACTGCAATGTCGTAGGCTCTAATTTTGGTCCACGATGGGTATTTGATTTTCACAGTACCTAACATATATGATGGGCATTCCCTATATCCATCCCCTGGTGGGGGGGGGGCACTCGATGGAAGATCAGAAATCCATACGAGTTTTGTGTAAATACTTTCTTCTTATTACTCCTTATTTCTTATTCCAACAGCTTATCGTCTCCATCTCGCATTTTTCTTTTTTCTAACTGATATTATTTATACTTTGTATGTTTTTTTATCTGAATTATTAGGCCTATTTAACATAGTTTTCAATTGTTAACTCAAGCAATATTTATATTAATTTATATTTAAATTTTGAAAAGTAGTGTACTTAGTTTTTATTGTGTTTTACACATAGTTCATTTATTTAAAGAACATTCAATTAGATATGATACTTCATATTGAAATTTTGTTTTGCTGTAATAAGGTCTAATGCGAAAGATAAACCAAAATAGCATTTGTTTTCTGGTGTGTTGGCATCAACCTCTCTAAAGCCCAGCCAGTTAAAGAGACACTGCTCAGTAACCACACATTTCGGTTAAAACTTTCGAGTGTAAGGAAAATAGCTGCCGCCAAGAAATCCTACAACAACAGTTAATTTTACCCTTTAGCCAAGATATCATTTCAAATGGGATGCGTTTGAAGATCTGAACTTGAGAAGCTAAAGGATGTTTACCTGTTTAAGGATACTGGCAGGTGGCGAATAGTGGTGGTGTTTAAAAACATACGCTCTCAGTTGGTATTAAAAATTCATAATTTGATTTTCAGTTTCTTTGTAATCCTGCTTGATGATACGTTGGCTATCCCCAACTAAGCCCAGCTTTGCTTCTACTATACAAGAAACTGGAAAGATTTTTTTTTAAATCTCAGAACAAATCCAACATAAATGTGTTTTTAATTGGATATATTCTTTGTTGAGTTTGCTATTAAATGGGTTTGACGAATGTACTGACTGCGCTCAATGCTCGAATGTCGTTTCGTTATTCAAATTTTAGTAGAGCAAAACTCCCCGATCTTTAACCAAAACTGAACCCAAAATCCGTGTCAGTTTTCTTATATCAAAGAGTCAACAATTTAAATCCTTGAATTCAATTATTTAAGGGCTGCAAGGACAAGAGAGGTCAGTGCTTCATTGTCATGAAAATGTGAAAGCTTTCAAAGTGAACTACGGCATGCAAAATTATAAAAGAATGACTTTGCTTAATAGTCACAGCTAAAGAAATAGATTGGTGGTAATGATCTTTGCGTTATGACAGGATCCTTTATTTGGATAAAATCACCTGTATCCATTCTTAGCGCAGAAATTTCTCATTATTTTCATGATTATTGATTATAAAAAAAATAGAATCTATTATTGCTTTACAATTATGCATTCTCTAATATGGGATGAGATTAATCTCTTATAGCCCATGGCCAATATTTGAGCGCCATGTCTCATTCTGTGAACATCTTCATAAATGATGTTTTCAAGGCAGGTTTCTGCGTCATGACGCTCTGCCCCCCTCCCATTGCCGTGGCAGTCAACCCACAGGTGAGACGCTGTCTCGTCGGCCTTGCCACAAAATCGGTAGTTGGGATCCATTCTGCCATCAAAACTATTGAGGTAGCTCCAAGTCGGGCAATGGCTCAACCTCATTTGGGAGTTAATGGTCTGCTCTACTCTCTTAAATGTCAACCACGCATCGCTTTTGCTCGTTCACTGCATTTTCCGGTAAAGCTGCCGTCAAGTAGATCCTGTGGACCGTTTGCTAGAACACATCTGAGGAAGTGATCGTTTAGGATTGCTTTGACCCTCAGCAGGATTATGGTATTGTCGTTGTTTCTAGGCTACAATTTCTAGTGAAAGATAGTCGGCCTTGTCATTCTGCGTCACCCAAACATGCCATATGATAAACTAATGTATTACTTTCCCACCATTAGCATTATTACTACCTACAGTCTCCAGAATGACACTTACCATCGTGATTTCCGTCCAGCCACTTACCACATTCTCGAGAGCAGAAAGTGACTCGATGAAGACAACGGTATCCAGGCTAATTTTCGTCTTCCCTAGGCGTTGGTGGACTCTCTTAAGGGCAACCAGTATTGCTTCTAGCTTGGGATCGAAACTTGTTCTAATCGTTCCACTGGGCCGAGACAGCTCCGTTGTGTATGCTCTCCAGTCCATCTAGAGCCGTGCCGCTCGCAAAGGAATGGACCGGTAGGCTGAAGTCCATAGTCCATCTCACACTGCCAAGTAAAGGGACCTTAGCTGTCCCGCGTCCGCGCTCAAGTAGTCTTTATTTTTTTATTGAAATGGCTCTTTGAAATATCCCAATTTCGCATTGTTGGCATCCCAAATTCGTTTTGGTATTTTATTATGCTTTGTTTCATGTCTTTTAAACCGAAAAAACACACTTCCTTGAATTATGAAGGGCGCTCACAGTCGCTCCCTTGACCTACTTAATAAATAACACAATGACTCCTCCACTTCTTTACCTTTGGCTGTTTCAATTTTTTACAACCACCTATTTGTGTGAGATGACATTTTTCTTAACAAGTTGATATCAAAATAAAATCCCTAAACAGATAAGATAAGAAGAAGATTTTTTTTAAAGTTTCACTTAAGTTTTCTAGATGAACTGGTTCAAACAAAACAGGTCCCCAAATCCCACGAAATGTACATTTGATGACTAAGGTTTGCCATTTCTAAAAAAAAATATTTTTTTTTGGTAAAAAATGTTTGATTTAATTAACTATAAAAGATCAGCGAGAATTAAAAAAAAATGGGAATAAACCGTCATGCAAGAAATCCTAAAAAGAGTTTGAGAACCATTGGGTTAGAGGTACTATTTGAACAACGCCAACTCTGTCCACCAGCTTATTATGATGACGACGCATGACAAATTTTTCTGCCACAAATATATACAATTATAACACTGAACTAAAAGAATGAACACAAGAGTCTCAAACAATATCCCTTTAAACGAGACATTTGTGCCATTGACATTCAATATACAAAGAGGTTCTTTTTTTTAAAATATGAATTAATGTACGTAAATGTATTTCAGGTTTCCCTACTTGCAGAAGATACATATGTTTTATTGAGCCTATGGCAATAATTCCTAAGGAACCATACGTTTTTCATCCACACCATGTGGATCCCAACCTCTGTACCCATATGTCGTTGTCCTCGATGAGACTTGCTGGTAACAAACTAGATATAGCATTATGGCATGCTGAAAAGAGACTGACCAACATGTAAGATAATAATGTTATCTACATTTTCTAATTATATCTTAACATACCCTTTTAAACATCAAATGTTTAATATACTTAAAAACCCTGGCAGGGTGCCTATTAAATAGTCAATCCGACGCTAGAAATTATCACACACAACCACATGCAATAATGTAACACACAGAACCACATGCTATTATGTAACACACAGATCCACATGCTATAATGTAACACAGAGAACCACATGCTATAATTTCATGCAATGAATCCGGTAATGATGACATCGCCAGAGTTAGATAAACAATTGTATTTTATAGCTCATGTGACTGAATCAAGTAAAAAATATATAATTTATGTTGTTTTATTTGAATTTACTCCGATGTTCTAATCTTTAAAAAAAAAACAACTTATGCATCAATGTAATATTTAGAGCCATATAGTTATAATTAAAATACTCTACCACTTTTTTAGGACTGAATGGTATAGAAATACATTCATGTTTTGTTACACTTATGCGTAAGAAAGTTTGGTAGTGTTGAAAATCTTTACAAATTAATCAGATTACTTCAAAAATAAGCTTACACACTCGTTTGTGACGCTGGTACGTTTGTCTAGAGGTTGGTCCACTGCGTAATAGCCACGGAACAATGTGTGAATATCTAGAAAAAAATTGTTTATAGCCCCCCCCCCCTCCCCAAACAGAGCTGATGTGCTGAATGAAATGCTAGCCCCCACGGAGCTGATGTGCTGAATGACATTTTTCTACAAATTAATCAGATTACTTAAAAAATAAGCTTACACACTCGTTTGTGACGCTGGTACGTTTGTCTAGAGGTTGGTCCACTGCGTAAAAGCCACGGAACAATGTGTGAATATCTAGAAAAAAATTGTTTATAGCCCCCCCCCCCTCCCCAAACAGAGCTGATGTGCTGAATGAAATGCTAGCCCCCACGGAGCTGATGTGCTGAATGACATTTTAGCCCCCACAGAGCTGATGTGTTGAATGACATTCTAGCCCCCACGGAGCTGATGTGCTGAATGACATTCTAGCCCCCACGGAGCTGATGTGCTGAATGACATTCTAGCCCCCACAGAGATGATGTGCTGAATGACATTCTAGCCCCGACAGAGCTGATGTTTTGAATGTTTGAAGTATTAGAAAAAAAAACGTTTAATAGTTTCAAATTCCGTATTATTCATTAGGTCAATATGCATGCCAGTTGAAAATGCATAAGAAATTATCACTGGCGTTCATGATTAAATAGACCCGTCCAGAAACCCTACATATACTATTACAAAACATAGTTACAAATTTCCTAGCAAAAATGTACTAAATCTTCTTCCATCCACAGCAATGTCACGCTCTATACAACTCAAATAACTCCTTCTATCAACAGCTTGCAAAACTACTTTCCATTTACACACTTTCTGACACTCCGGCACGTTCGTACATGGCTGCGACAAATTGTGTAATTCACTATGGTCAAAACTACACATACAAAAACAACATTATCGCTTACTAAATCTCATCAAAACAGACACTTAAAAGAATCATGCGATCTGACTGTGACCTGGTCTTATGTAGTTTTGCTTTTTAAAAATGGTTCATGCCTACACTTGCAATGCTCCTGCTAAGGTTTTAATGAAAGAGACACATAATTTTTTGAACTGAGCCATATATTTGTCAAATGCATGTAAAAATTGTTATTTTCTTACAGGTATGAACAAATGAAACAATTTAAACGGAAGAAACCAAAGATTCAAATGATGCTGACGGTTGGCGACAACTATCCCAACTCTCTAAAATTTTCCAAGATGGCATCAACTGTTTCAGGACGCAGAGAATTTATAAGTTCACTGATCCCATTTTTACGAGAACAAGGCTTTGATGGCGTGGATATAGACTGGTTTTTTCCGGGATACTTTGGAGGCGCAAAGTCTGATAAAGAGACATATGCTGCCTTGATTAAGGTGAATCAAAGTTTTATGATCAACAACCGTATACCAAAGCTCTGTTTACACGTTGATTTGTGAGTACTGTATCAAATATGAGTCTTAATGGTATTGGCTGATGAGTAGAGCAGCTAACTTAACGTTTGTATAGCTATATAATTATATTAAACTCAATGTGCTTTTTTGGATTCGTATGATTGTGTGTTTGTGGCATTGTTATACGGTTATAGACTCGAAAAAAGTGCTGAACATATAGAAGTGAAAGTTTGCAAAGATGGTCTCTAAAATACTAGAATTAGCAAATGTTAGGAACATATTTTTTACGGGACCATATGTTGGCCCACGTTTGCCAAAATTTCTTTTTTCTTCATATATGAGCCATTCAAATGGAAAAGTTGTGCTTTACTGCCGGTTAGGTCATGTGAATTTAATATCAGTTTCATTGCTGCACAAAAGTGATTGTCTTTCCTGTAAAGAAACATTCTAATTTTAAGAGAGCGTTGTGGGGAGTTAAAATTTACGCCTGAACCGTTTATAAAGTGACAATAATAATTATTATTTTTAGACACCAAGTCAGCACTGCCGGAGAGACAGCAGTCGATAGTGAACTCCTTCGATCTATCCGAGAGCTGGGACCTAAGCCTAGCCAAAACTAATCCTGAAATTCCAAAATAATTTTAAAGTGTTTTGTAAAGGGTTCCATGGTAACAGTATCGAAGGCCGCACTAAGGTCTAAGAGGATCAGGGTGGAGATATCACCGATATCTAATGCGAGCAATATGTTATTTGTGATACTCAAGAGGAGGTCTCAGTACAATGGAAAGTTCTATAGGCCGACTGAGTAGGTCTGAGCAGAGTCTGGTCGTTTAAGTAATCAAAAAAGTGTTTTAGAACTATTTGTTCAATGACTTTAGATAATAATGATAAGTCAGATGCATGTTTATAGTTTTCTAAAATTATTTTCATCCAGATCAGAGTTATTAAGCAATGGTTTGATGACAGCTGACTGAAAAAAGAGGGAACAGTCACAAAAGCCAATTTTTTTTGACTATATAGGTTACCGTTGGGAGCAATTAATCTAACGACTCTACCAAGAGGGGGGGGGGTAAGGATAGGGTCCAAAGAACATAAGGTAGGATTAGACTTCAGAATAACACCTTTGACTTCATTATTCTGAAACCGATTGAAAAACTTCAAAAAGTGATCGAACACAATAAAAAGGAGGCAAATCTAATGCTGATATGTAAAGACGATCAAGCTCAGCGCGAATGTCGGCAAATGTGCTTGTAAAATTGTACAGAAAATATCCGGTTGCTTGGGCAATGAATACACTGAAGAAGAGAAATTCCTCCGTTACTCCCTCTGAGGTGGGTACAAACATAAAACAACAGCCTGCATGTTTTACCCATAATTACCTTTTGGCTAAAATACAAAGTCTTAGCACGACAATCAATCTTGGTCAAAGGTTTTTTGGAAGCATTATACATTTGCTTAAAAACAACAAGACCTGACCTCTGCAACTTCTTTTCTACACTACGCCACTCTTTTTGGCACTGCGTTGTTCTTCCCTTATAATGGCATACCACGAAGCCGACCATGCTGACCTAATACTTCGGTGAGTAATTGGATGCGTGCTGGTCAAGCACAGTGCGCAATGCGCTGTCTAGTGTTTCCAAAGTAGGGCAGAGTTCGGGGGGACACCTCTAAACTTCGATCGTGCTTAAAGGCATCCCTATTTATAGCAGGAACACTGCGAACCTCCCTGAACTTATGGAGTGGAGATGGGGCACTAACGCTAAGCTCACAAACAACACAGAAGTGGTCTGTGGAAAGCTCTCGGGCAATGGAGGCAGAGGTAACTACACCATTCTGAGGATTATGTAGCACCAAATTAATAAAATTTCCATGATTATGAGTCAATTGGTCGACTGAGAGTTTAAGACGAAATAAGTTCAATAGATCAATCATCTTTGCAGTGGAGGGGTTATGTGGCTGGTCAGAGTGAAAGTTCATATCGCCTACTACGATATAAGTTTCAGCCAAAGTGTTGTAACGATCCAGCAGATCCGGGAACTGCCGATGAAACACATCTTCAGTTAGTTTGTTGTTTTTTTTCCTGCTAGGATGGATGCGAGAAATGCACATAAAATAAACCCTCTGCTGTGGAAACGACAAAGTAAATTGAACTGCTTCAAACAATGTGTGAGCTCTATTCATTTTCTAGGAGATGGCCACATCATTAACACGCTTTACTGCGATATTCATTCTCTATCAGATGACCACACAATTAGCACGCTTTACTTTCTTAATTCATTTGCTCTTCTCCTTGTCTAGATGATGACCACAGCATTAACACGCGTCCTTTTCTCTATTTATTATCTATTATATTGCAACAGCATTAACCCATATCACTTGCTCTATTCATTCTCTAGGAGATGACCACATAATTTCAAGTTTCCATTGCTATATTCTTTCTCTAGGAGATGGCCACAGCAATAACACACTTGACATGCTTTTGTAATTCTCCATGAGATGACCACAGCATAGACACGATTAACATGCTCTTTCATTTTCTAGGAGATGGCGACAGCATTTAAAGGCTTCACTTGCTCTAATTATTCTCTAGGAGATGGCCACATCGATAAAAGGCGCCACTTTCTCTATTAATTCTCTTTTAAATGGCAACAGCATTAACAGGTTTCACTTCCTCTATTCATTCTACACGAGATGACTACAACTTTAAGACGCTTTACTTTCTCTTTTTATTCTCTAGGAGATTAGCACGGCGTCAACACGCTTCATTGCTCAATTCCTTTTCTAGGAGATTGCCAGAACCTTTGACGCTTCACTTTCTCAATTTATTTTGTAGGAAATGACCACAGCATTTAAAGGACCACTTGCACTATTCATTACTAGGATATTGCCACAACATTAACACGCTTCATTTGCACTATTCATTCTCTGGAAGAATGCCACAGCCTTACCATGCTTCACTTGCTCAATTTATTTACTAGGAGAAGGCAAAAGCATTAAAGGCAAAACTTCCTCTATTTATTTTCTAGGAGATTATCACCGTCTAAAAAGGTGCCATTGCTCTTGTTATTCTGTTAGTGGTAGCCACAGCATTAGCACACTTCACGTGCTGTTTTTCTCTAGGAGATGGTCACGTCATTAAAATGAATCACTTGCTTTTTTATTGTCTTTAAATGGCAACAGCCTTAAGTGGCTTCCCTTGCTCTATTCAATCTCTAGGAGATATCCACAACATTAAAGCGCTTCCCTTGCTCTATTCAATCTCTAGGAGATATCCACAACATTAAAGTGCTTCCCTTGCTCTATTCAATCTCTAGAAGATATCCACAACATTAACGCGCTTCCCTTGCTATATTCAATCTCTAGGAGATATCCACAACATTAAAGTGCTTCCCTTGCTCTATTCAATCTCTAGGAGATATCCACAACATTAAAGCGCTTCCCTTGCTCTATTCAATCTCTAGGAGATATCCACAACATTAAAGCGCTTCCCTTGCTCTATTCAATCTCTAGGAGATATCCACAACATTAAAGCGCTTCCCTTGCTATATTCAATCTCTAGGAGATATCCACAACATTAAAGCGCTTCCCTTGCTCTATTCAATCTCTAGGAGATATCCACAACATTAAAGCGCTTCCCTTGCTCTATTCAATCTCTAGGAGATATCCACAACATTAAAGCGCTTCCCTTGCTCTATTCAATCTCTAGGAGATATCCACAACATTAAAGCGCTTCCCTTGCTCTATTCAATCTCTAGGAGATATCCACAACATTAAAGCGCTTCCCTTGCTCTATTCAATCTCTAGGAGATATCCACAACATTAAAGTGCTTCCCTTGCTCTATTCAATCTCTAGAAGATATCCACAACATTAACGCGCTTCCCTTGCTATATTCAATCTCTAGGAGATATCCACAACATTAAAGTGCTTTCCTTGCTCTATTCAATCTCTAGGAGATATCCACAACATTAAAGCGCTTCCCTCGCTCTATTCAATCTCTAGGAGATATCCACAACATTAAAACGCTTCCCTCGCTCTATTCAATCTCTAGGAGATATCCACAACATTAAAGTGCTTCCCTTGCTCTATTCAATCTCTAGGAGATATCCACAACATTAACGTGCTTCCCTTGCTATATTCAATCTCTAGGAGATATCCACAACATTAAAGTGCTTCCCTTGCTCTATTCAATCTCTAGGAGATATCCACAACATTAAAGTGCTTCCCTTGCTCTATTCAATCTCTAGGAGATATCCACAACATTAAAGCGCTTCCCTCGCTCTATTCAATCTCTAGGAGATATCCACAACATTAAAGTGCTTCCCTTGCTCTATTCAATCTCTAGGAGATATCCACAACATTAAAGCGCTTCCCTCGCTCTATTCAATCTCTAGGAGATATCCACAACATTAAAGTGCTTCCCTTGCTCTATTCAATCTCTAGGAGATATCCACAACATTAACGCGCTTCCCTTGCTATATTCAATCTCTAGGAGATATCCACAACATTTACGAGCTTCTCTTGCTCTATTCAATCTCTAGGAGATATCCACAACATTAAAGCGCTTCCCTTGCTATATTCAATCTCTAGGAGATATCCACAACATTAACGCGCTTCTCTTGCTCTATTCAATCTCTAGGAGATATCCACAACATTAAAGCAATTCCCTTGCTCTATTTAATCGCTAGGAGATATCCACAACAATTACACGCTTCCCTTGCTCTTTCAATCTCTAGGAGATATCCACAACATTAAAGCGCTTCCCTTGCTCTATTCAATCTCTAGGAGATATCCACAACATTAAAGCACTTCCCTTGCTCTATTTAATCTCTAGGAGATATCCACAACAATGACGCGCTTCCCTTGCACTTTTAATCTCTAGGAAATATCCACAACATTAACGCGCTTCCCTTGCTCTATTCAATCTCTAGGAGATATCCACAACATTAACGCGCTTCGCTTACTCTATTCAATCTCTAGGAGATATCCACAACATTAAAGCGCTTCCCTTGCTCTATTTAATCTCTAGGAGATATCCACAACATTAAAGCGCTTCCCTTTCTCTATTCATTCTCTAGGAAATTGCAACAGAATTCGTCCAGGAATCTTCAAGCGATGATCGCAAAAGATTGTTACTCTCTGCTTCGGCTCCAAGAGCGGATTGGCTTGTTATAATGGGATACAATGTCACTGAGTTTGCAAGGTACTTAGCAATTACATTAGTCATTAAACTCACTTAGAGATTGCTTTGTTTGGTAACTTATCATCTAAAAAAGTTGATCAAGAAAACATACATACAAGAAACGCTATTTTAAAAAAATGTCTTGTGAGCACACGAACCTCAATGAACGATATTAAGATTTCTTGTCGACTTTTACACTAGGTATATAACAAAAACAAAAACTCTACACACCAATCAAACTTGCGGTATTTCTAATTAAGAAGCACATTGGCTGCAGCTACAGGGAAGATTATGCCATTAAATCAGCGCCTTTTGTTAACGTTAGTGCCATTTTACATAGAGAATATTGTGTTCGGTTCAGATTTAAAAAAAAAAAATATTTAAAAAATAAAGGGCCTTAACACTTCATTGTGTGTTAGGTTTTGAAGTCATTATTTTAAAATCTTTATAGTGGAGTAGAATTTAGATCTTAATTAAAAATTTGTCTAAATGAATTATCTAAAAGACATTGAAATGCCTTTGTGATAATGACACGCAGAACTACTTGAGCGATGGTTAACACATATAATTACTTAACTGTTAGTTGACATATAATATTAATGAGCGATAATAAAAGAACATAATTTCTTAAGTAATGATGAACACATATAATTGTGCAAATGGGGAATGAAACGTACTTAAACTAATTTTTCTAAATATTTCAATATTTTACCGTAATCAAAATGAAACAACAAACGTTAATTAGAAAGATGTAGGCATTTTTATGACTATAAAACCGATGATTTTATGAATCGTATATCAACTACATAACTTTTTAAAAAGTAATGAATTGATTGCAAAAGACATGCGTGATTTTATCTGATGGAATTCTTATGTAAATAAAGTAGGCATTATAAAAAAAAAAAAAAAAAAATTTTAAATTTTAAATTTCAAATTAGTCTACTAGAACTTACCTTAGATAAATTACAAATTGTCTTTATTTAAAATAGTTTAAAATAAATCACCAGAATGAACTTTAAATTACATCAAAAATATATTTTTAAAACAACCGAGTGCAAGCAGATGGGTCGTTTTTTCATAATTATTATATTTTTTGATCTAAAGACACATCTATTCCGCAAACACCTTCTGGGATGATTGTCTACCTTATTTTCCAGTAAATGCATAATAGCTGTGTTGCTTATGGTTGAAATGGCTAGAAAGACTTTGCCATTGTATGCTTGTAATTAGTTTTGGTAGTGTTAAATGTGGTAAATTATAGATTTGTTTTTTGTTGACGTTGTACCGCGCTTCGAGCCTTTGGGGATGAAGCGTGTTTTTGAAATGAACTTTATTATTATTATTATTATTATATTATAAACAGAAAAGTATTTGGGAAATATTTTAATAATAGGTAAAGGCTAATTATTTTTTAAAAAATATTTTTTTAAAAAAAAAATTGTATCAATTGTAGCACATTAATTAAAGAAAACAAAAAGACGTATGATTTAAAAATATTTCAAAATTATTTTCTTACAATATACAAAGGTTGGCACCGTATGAGTTCGAAAATTCCGTTTTATTATAAAATCCATTTATGTTGATTAACACACACGAACATACACAAAAATATATATCCTTGGGATATGTCTCTGTGATCAAATCTGTTACTTCGTTTTTTCGATGTACAACCTTTCCGTTACGAATTTTTCTAAAACATTATTCGTAAGCTTACGAATAATAACTGTTCATATATGACTCTTACCACGATACCCCCGCTAATGATGTCATTACTAGCAGGTTGATCATATTCAAAAGCGTTGGTTTCATTGTAATATATTTTGGATAATTCAAATAATGAAATTCTGTTGTAATTTTGAAAACTATTGGAAGACCTTCCCTGGCGTCAGACAATAATATGGTGGTAAGACAATTTGAGAAAATTATTCACCCGTATTATTAAAAACCGATACCTGGTAAAAGCATGTAAACACAATGATGATAATGGAAATAGGAAGCAAACTCGTTCATATAGAACGATTCTCCTTTCAAAATATTTATTAAAACAATTCGCATTTTTAATGAAAATTTGGCTAGCGGATGCTTCTGTCGTCCCCGACACAACGGAAAAGGATTATAACGGGCGTTTATCAAACATTATGACAGTTTTAGAGTTAGAGATCTTTTTCAGCATTATCATGAATTATTTTGGCGTTTCCAACATGAAAGTTTTAAATACAACTTCAAAATTGTCAAAAAGAATGAGCTGATTCAAGAATACGCCAAAATGCACGTCTACAATTTTAGCCAGTTGTCTTCAGCACCCTCAATTTCTGCACCTCCTTCAATGGTACAGTAAGGGGTTGATTATAAGCTTGTGCTAAATGATTACACTAGGGTAATCTACAAACTGAGTAAATTCATTGTATGAATAAGGCCATAATGCCTCTCTAAACCCCTAAAAATGTATTTGCCCTATTAAAAAGTCTAATGGATTCACTGACTGAACTCCAACATTATACTATACTTAAAAATGAAACTTTGGTTGTCATACAATTATTAAAATAATAATGGAGAGAAGGCTTGCCAGTCCTAACCCCTCTGTTTGGGATTCAAAAGCTCCTACCCTATGTTCAGAAGATGCATTATTATGATACCTAAAAGCTGATTGCATATAAAGCAGTCGTAGCAACAACTCTCCTATACACCCTCGTTACATAGACGGTGCAAATGAAATTTACAAAAAAAAACTGAAACATCAACAAAAACTCTGTTTTGCGTTAACTTCATTGAATGTTATGGCAGAACAACGTCTCTGATACAGAATTCATTTTAAAAAAGTCTGACTTTAGCAGTTTTCACTTTTTCTAGCAAAAATGAAAAAGCAAGATGAGCAGGATTCGTTGCGAGCATGCCAGACAGTAGACTTCACAACAAGTAATGTATGGTGAGCGTAACAGAAGGAAACGCTCGGCTGGTTGTTAAAATACACACAAAAGATGTCTATACATACCATGAACATTGACCTGAACTGATGAGGAAACTATTTCTTTGCATCGCCCTCCCCTTCCCCCTGGAAAATTAAGTGCCTTCACACTCTGCAGCAAAATATGTATGACAATATAACGATTATATTTTATTTAAAAAAAAAAAAACGAAAAAAAGACAACATTGTCATTTTGAACAGTATTAAAAATAATAGCACCAGTTGCATTCAACCGTTTACGATAAGTGGAATATATGAAATATCGCTACGTTCTATATATTTTTGATGATCCGTATATATAAATATGATCAATCTTTTTAAAGGCTTACAGTATTCGATTATGAATATCACACTGGCTGCTACGGATTTTTAAACATAAGTTCTACATCTTGCTGTTCGCATTTTTTGGAGGGTTTTTTCATATACTTTTTCATCTTCACAAATTTAAAAACCTCATAACATTATTAAAATAGTTTTTGCCATGTATCAAACATATACAATCTATTTTCAAATTATATTTTATTATAAAAAGCATTACTTTTGAGGTCAAGATTATTGTATTAAATTATAAATAGCAAGATGGCACTAGCTAGGAAACAATATTTTTACAAGCTGATTTATAAATGTGCGCGATTCTATGAATGCTGAGTTAAATGAAATGGAAACTCTTTAAAAAAAAAAATTGATAATGAAAAATTTAACAAAGATTATTATATCGAAGCTTTTGCGTTTTCTTTCAATTTACTACGTAACAAATTTCCTGAATAAGAGAGGTTTAGAAAAAATAAAAGACTATATTTATTAAATTCGAAAAAGATTTTGTCTTTTTAACATCTGAAAAATAAACACACAGTCCCATCTATATGCACGGATTTTTTTTTTTACAAATTACTCTTTTTGGCTACATGAGAGTCTATCAAAGAGCTGGAAAAAAGAAGAAGAATTTTGTTAACTAGCATTTTGATTAACATACCAATTTAATTTTTGTTAGTACTTGTTTAGAAAAATGCATTATCCTTCTTCGTCAATTTGAAATGAGTTCTGTTTGATTTGAGAAAGAATTTTTTTTCAAGTATATCAAAGTGGCAATCTGTAATTTATCCAAAAAAAGAAGTAGTAGTTGTCACGGTCAGATCGCGTGAGTTTTTCTGTGTCAACTTTTATAATGTTAATTTGACCAATCGTGGGTGAGTTTCTTTTCCCCGTGTGCCACAAGAGTTTTTATTTTTCTCGGTCAAGGTATGACCGGTGTGCTGTGTCGGGAGGAACCACGTTACGGATAAGACGGTGTGAGATGAGTTTTTAAGGAGTGAACAGTGGCGAATGATGTGGATATGGTGTTTGATTTTTCTACGGATGGAAGAGGACTTGTGTAACTTTGTTTTGTATAGTGTGTTGAGCTTTTTGCTGGACATGTTTTATTCGGAACACCAGAGCTTATTTATTGTAAAGTTTTCCATTGTTAGTCACACATAGCCAATAAATAAGAAAGACCTGAATCTCTGCATTGTTTGTTTTATACTTGGAGCAAGAGTCAGCTCTGTAGGAGCTAGAAATAAATGGGTTCTAGACCCTTGAAAAATTGTTCTGTGGCTAGTACGCAGGGGACCGACCTCTAGACAACGTACGTCACGCCCGTGTAGTTTGAAAATCCCCCCAAAAAGATTTAATCAACTAAATAATGAGAAACGTATACTTTATTTTGTAAACAATTAATATCTTCTTTAAATAATAGTGGTGTTTATATAAAACTTATACGGGTGATGACGTAACCTACTAATGTATAAACCCTTCTACCTAACAGTTTTGATTTTGTTTTATCTTACTCTGGTAAACCTCGGAAATATTTTACGTCACATTTGGATATGGCCTCGGTGGGTCGTCTAGCGTCGGGTTTACTCGCAGTCAGACCGTGTCGAAGCTCGCCAGGAACCTTTACCTTAGGGTGTGAACTGAGTGCATTCGTTTTCCTCTCCGCTTCGTGATGGTCCCAGCTTGACCTTTGCTCTCAGTTGCCGAATCACCGGAAGCGTCTCATATTTCAATCTAGGAAACGGAGTGCACCCCTCTCGCGTTCCTCTCGTTATAATCATCGGAATGGGCTTTACACGCAACCCAGAATACATATTATCCATTAACGGCAACAAGCAATCATATTATTGCGTTTCTCCCGTTGCGTTCGGAGTCATGCACGTGACCGGGGTTTTTTGGCTTCGGGAGAGCGGTGTCTCCCTAATAGTCTGGCACGTCACGAAGAGGTAAACCCCATGTGGCACCACCACATATCCTCGGCAGTGTCGGTCCCTGACTTAGAGGCTCTCAGCCACGGCTAACCCGGGGAAATATTTAACAAAAGTTATTTTTACATTCATGTTCAATAATATAAGTAATTCTTTATCAATTTCATTCAACATATGAAATTATTTTAGCAGTGACTTTTGTGATGGAAATATTTTTTCTTCTAAAAATTAAATTATAAACTACGTAATTAAGCCGAAAATTAAAAAAAATAAATAAAGTAAAGCTACATAGTTAATTTAAAGATATATTTGCATAAAACGACTATGTTAAGCAGAGACGTCGCTCGACCTTTCGATGCTTCTTTTGCAACTTTTCAGTATGTTCTCCCAACATTAAATTGAAATTAGATCAGTTAGAAAATGTCCATATCAGACCCTTAAGGTCCCTAAAACATATGAGGCCAATTGCAGTAGTACGGATTGCTGAGCTCACACCATGTTTCTACGGTTAAGTGAAGCTGATTTTTTTTTTTTCAACTAGCATCTCTTCCGTCGGTCTCTAAGTGTAGAATGTTGCATAACTAATTAAAGTCATTGCTAAAATGCATTCTTGTATGTTAAAATTATCAACAATTTTCCAGGGTAAATGCATACCCCACGGACAAAACAACCATAACCGATTTCTTTCATATCTGGCTGGTGAGGGGTTAAAATGCTTTTGATAACTTTAATGGCTAGTTTCGGCGCTTCCCCCGCACGAAAGTTTGAAATGTCAACTGAAAGCTGTCTGAACGAAATATTGAAATCAACAATACTCTTAAATACGCATTTTTTAATTTTTTTTATTTTTCAGAAAAAAAAAAAAAAAAAAAAAAAAAAAAAAAAAAAATTGACGTGGAGGCTACTGAGACTTGACAGCCCTATTTTAAGAATTGGCTGGTGATGCTATATGAGAGTGTCCAAAGTCACATTCATCTTTTGCTCATGACGTGTTAACCAATAGTCTCATTGCATGTCCTATCTAGTTCTTCTTCTTTGGCGATTGTGGCCGTTGGATGTTCAGGATTTTTCTAAGGAGTGTGTTTATAAATGTCTTTACTTTGTGTGTAATACTCGATATTGTTCTTCATGTTCGTCACGTATCGCCTCCATAGAATTGACAAGTTATGACGTTTGTGTTTAAAATTCTGACTTCGGTTTAAAGAGTCAGCTCCTTCTACTCTCATATTACTTACTAGCACAAATGTTGACCAAGCCCATCCAATTATAGCCCTGAAGTACTTTCCGGGGCCATCATTTAAGTCAATGGTGCAGCCTAAATACGTAAAGGCCTCCACATTTTAAAATTCTTTTGCGTTAGAAAGATATGTTCTTGATTTGCTGAGTTTACTTTTATTTTCTTTGTATTGCATTTGTTTATATAAATTAAAGCGAGATTCGCCAGTACCCTCGAATTCAATCCTAAGCTCTGTTGATAATGATTGACAATTTTGGAGAGGAGAGATATAATGCCTAGGGTCGTAATAACTATTAGTGCGGCCATGTAGACCAACTATTTAGCCACTCTCCCTTTCACCATACAAACTATGCAGTTTTCTGAAAATTCTGCACCTTCAAAAAAAAGAAAAGTGACACATGGTAGAACAACCTTATTCTCCTCCTGTTTACGCCACTGAAACAGTGTAGCTTAGAGTGTTTTGCGTCAGTGGACATGATTCATTTTTACCCCTTTCCCAACACGGACAAAAATACCATTCAAACCCATTTCGTTTTCCTCGCTATAATTCTTGCTCCAGGGACGTAAGATCCATTCACCACCCTTAGCTACGCCTCTGGCCACTGCCCACTGGCACTGCTTCCTCCTTGAAAATCTAAAATGCCCCCCCCCCCGCCCCGGGATAAATGTCTCAAAGAAACACTAGTGGGGATCAGACAAGAAAACAACATTGGAGAACATTCTAACAAGAAAACAGTTTTAAACAAATCAACAATTCCAATGTTGTAAAAGAAAAAGAACACCAAATACTTTAAAAAAGAAACGTTTGTTCAAATATCTATTCGAAACAGCTATGTGGATTTTATTAATATTCTAACATCGGGCTACAATTTACAAGTGAACACTCCGATTAAACATTGGTCGCCATTGGATTCAAGTGACGGAGGAAATATAGTAAGTTCATCAATCCATTTAAATTTTAAAACTCATGATGTTGTCAATGATCTTAATTCTATTTCGGTTTATGTTGTTTTATGTTTGAACACTGACTCAGATTTTATGTATAGAATAGATTTGCACCTTATGTACATCTATATATATATATATTTAAAGAACACACTGACACACGCAGACATCAACGCAGGAACTCACCACTTATGAACATGTCAAGTCAAGACGTCTATCACACCCCCCCACCCTATCATTGGATTGAGCCAACCCCCCCCCCTTTTTTTTTCCTAGACCATGTAATAAACTTCCGTGCGTGGGTCATGTCGGAAACGCTATTTACGTTCAAATAGGGGAGTTCGTTATAAATGTAATTTATATACAAATTTCAGTTAAAAAATTGATAGACTATTAATAATAATAATATTAATAACTTATGTGTACCACTTCCATGATAACTCCATTATTCTTCAACATGTTCAGCTAATCAAATTAACGAAAGCCATTGTTCCTTAAAAAATATGATTAAATTTGGACTATCATTTTTGTGTTTTGTGTTAAGACTTAATTGAAAAACACTAAAAAAAAACAAAAAAACAAAAATAAAGTATCTTAATATAAATCCTTGATTAAATGTAACAACAACTTTATAAAAACATGCATACAAGTATCACACTTCATAAGAATCCCAAATAATCTCCCCCCCCCCCCCCCCTTTTTTTATCCCAAA
>CAXITT010000607.1:139142-214477 GCA_964033795.1 Lymnaea stagnalis | reverse complement strand
GGGGGGGGGGGGGGGGGGGGGGGGGACATAAAAATTTAACAAAATAGGTCGCTATCAGCAAAGAGTCTATTTGCCATAACTGTCCAAAGATTTTCCAACACATCCAGCCAGCCACTTGCGATCAAAAGCAAAGTTCCCGTATAGGATTAAAAGATAAATGTTGTTTTGGGGTTGATGGGTGGCTGTGCGGTAAAAAAAAAAACAACAAACATTTGTCCTTTTCCAAAATTCTATAAAATTTTAGCATTATTTCCTAGCAATTAGAGACGATTGACATATGTTCCCACCTTAAAGAAAATAATCCCTTGCCTCCAAAAATATATCAAGCATTCAATCGTTTGCCTCTTCATACTAATATTTTTACCTGGAGATTTTCTAAAGCAGGCGGGGAATGGGGACGTTAGCTGCCCTTATCTCAGATATGAAACAGTTGCATCCATTCCCTTTGTTTAAACGTAACGGCTAGCCACAAAGACACATCCACATAAACACACACAGTGTGTAATCATGCAGGTGAGAGTTATTTGATTGATGTGTGTTTGAAAAAGTCAAGCACGCAAGAGTATTGGTAATAAAATTCACCTCACCCAACACACTTTTTTTTTCATTTAGAGAATTTTATTTTTACAATGTAGTATACAACGTCTTGAAGGCATAGCCACGTTAAATTATGTAGCCTTCAAACGACAATTTGACACAGTAAACGTTGAAAATGTGCCTCATTGAATGCGAAAACTCAAGTTTTTTCAAAGCTTTAGCGCAGACTTTCATTATTATATCCTTGAAATTTTAAGCTATAAGATGTTTTTCTTGTAAAAATTCAGTAGGTTATCTGGGCAACCATAAAGGTCCCGGATAAAAAAAAAATATGGCTCCCATCTTCGTCTGCTTGGCCGAGTTTTAAGTTATTTTATTAACTTTCGACTCACCCAACACACTAATTCTAAAAGAGTGTCTGATTCAGGACTCAACAATTATTTCTGATGCAGTTTGCTTTCAAACGATTGGGCTGGCATTCTGTTACTAACATGACGAGAAGGGAATTTGACATTATATTAACTTTGTACTTCTTTGTACCTCTCAAATAACTTACGTCCTTATGTCTGCGAAATCCATTCATTTCTTTGATACAGCTATACTTTTACAAGCAAATGTCTTATCAACGTCTGCCAATTATAAAACCACAGACAGCTACAGTTTATTCCGATGCTCAGTGCGACGATGACATAAGCGACACAACTCTAAAAAAGATTGATTTGTTTCTTTTGTGGGGATTATCCAAATTACCGTGCATAAACAGATACAAAACTATTACCCGCGCTAAGTCATGGAAACCACTTGCTAGTGACATTGAGTACATCAATATGGCACCATTTTAGTGACAATGAGTACATCAATATGGCACCATTTCAGTGACAATGAGAACATCAATATGACACCATTTGAGTGACAATGAGAACATCAATATGGCACCATTTCAGTGACAATGAGTACATCAATATGGAACCATTTTAGTGACAATGAGTATATCAATATGGCACCATTTTAGTGACAATGAGAACATCAATATGGCACCATTGTAGTGACAATGAGAACATGAATATGGCACCATTTTAGTGACAATGAGAACATCAATATGGCACCATTTTAGTGACAATGAGAACATCAATATGACATCATTGTTATTGACCATAAGGAAATCTTTATGGCGCAATTTGATATTGCTTTCTTTTTTGTATGAACTAGATTTTAGAACATTTTCTTTAAAAAAATGTGCACTTTACAGTGTTTAAATGTTCATGTTATTTTCTTCTTAACGACATCAAACACATCACACAAGAGCAATGTTCTTGACATTTTTTATACTATAGAGATATCATGTAAGTCTAACATTTATGTACTTTAAGTAAATCCAGTACTTAGAGGTAGAAAATAAAGTAATAAACTTTTTTTACTCCGGTATTCCACAACTACATATCGAATTACTAAACCTCTGTTGTCTTTTCTTATACGGTTTATATTTTTATCATTACACGATTGTAATTGCTATCTTTCAATTTCTATTAGAAAGAAAGTGTCAAATATTGGGTGGACAGAGGAATGCCAAAAGTTAAAATCAACATCGCTATTGTCGCCTTTTCGCACAGAGTGTACACAAAATCTTCCAGTGACATTAAGTTTGGTAAAAGTGTTATAAAAGGCGAAGCTAAAACTGAAGGTAGAGGGCGAGGCTATTTAACACATTATCAGGTAAAATAAATTATGTGTATTTATTAGTCGTTATTTAAAGTTTTATTTAACATGTAATAAATAATGTTTTTTGTGTTTTTTATTCTTTAACGCTAAGTTCACATGATAAAATTTTTGTCAAAAATTTCTTTTTGACGGACTATGTTTAACACATAATAAAATGAGTTGAAATCAATTCATGAAATTAAACACCGAGAAAGAAAAAAAAAAACATTCGAGCAGACGTGAATGTAATTCTTACCGTACCGTGGCCATTTTTGTTACTTGATCTAGGGTTTCAATAGAGTCAGAGCAGGAGACTAATCCAGGTTTGTTTTGTTTTTTTTTTGTGTGTTCTCGTAACTTTTTGTTTAACACTTCCTTATATTATAAAAGGAATTAAAAATTAAATATGAATTGCTTTAAAATTTTTTTTTTTTTTAAAATACCCAAAGTATCTTTTGTTTAATATCACTCATATCAGATGGATAAAATCTGATGCAATTGATTTGATTTTTTAACTTTTTTTCAATAGAGTCAGAGCAGGAGACTAATCCAGGTTTGTTTTGTTTTTTTTTTTGTGTGTTCTCGTAACTTTTTGTTTAACACTTCCTTATATTATAAAAGGAATTAAAAATTAAATATGAATTGCTTTAAAATTTTTTTTTTTTTTTACAATACCCAAAGTATCTTTTGTTTAATATCACTCATATCAGATGGATAAAATCTGATGCAATTGATTTGATTTTTTAACTTTAAAAAATTAAAGTATTATAACGTTATAATACATATTAAAAATCAATAATAATAATTTAATATATTTTTATTTATTTAAAAAATCTTAAAATAAAAAAGTGTAAATTACCATTAAGTTTTTGTAAATCCTACCCAGTCTTAAATACAGCAGTCAGTTTTGATGCATCCCATTAAATAAGAAATGTTAACAGCAAGTTACGAAATTTATTGGCATCTTGTGGAATGAAAAAATAATTTCAGATATGGATATACAAAAAATCAGGCTAAATCTTTATTTTTTTAGTCATCAAAACAGAATGCGAACATTAAAAAAAAAAACCCATTAAATTTGAAAATTAAAACAAAGTAAAGACAAACTTAATTTTGTCTATAACAGATTTAAAATATAAGTTAATGGAATATGGAATATGTATATGAATCAAAAGGAAGATTCATATTTTAAAAAATCATTAACATTAAAAGCTCAAAATATTTTAAAATTCCAGGTATAAATACATTTAAAAAAATTACGAAATCAACCTCTACACAAATATTTACAATGAAACCTAAGAGAATGCATATGTGGATAGTGAGGCGAAATGTGTGTCATTGACAGGTTAATTTCATTTTTACAATTATTTAATATGTCTGAGATAGTTAGGGACTATGCCGTGGTCAGTGCTGTTACAATGTTCGTTTATCCATGTAAGACTATATGCATAAAGACAATGTATAATGCGGTGCTGCCCTAACTTCTGTGGTCCATGGCCCACCTGGTTACATTACAAGTATATGTCACCTAACACGGTATTTTTCTTTCTAGCACTGCACATACTATGTAAGGTTGTTTTTTTTTCACATTTTATAAAATTTAATTTGAACATTTAGGTTAAACCCATCTCCATTTCATAGTTACCGTACTAAGTAGAGGAGGTCTTCATACAAAATATATGTAGAAATAACGAAGTTGGATAGTGATCTGAGAGATAAATAAATTCCTCTATTAAATTAAGAACGCAACCTATCCCTCTCAAATATTCTAATTTGCTATCAAATGTAGGGAATCACTAATAAGTCGGTAAAATGATGAACATAGGTCATGTTTTAAATAAACATCCATTGGACTTTCAATCTGTACTAATTTAAGGCAAAACCCTCATTGACTCACTGACTCATCACTAATTCTCCAACTGCCCCTGTAGATAGAAGCCTGAAATTAGGCAGGCTTATTCCTTACAGCCTAAACACAAAAGTTCATCAGGTTCCATTTCGAAAATCTACCCGGAACGGTCACAACCGGAGCCCCAAGTTATCTTGCTTCCATATCTGCGCTATATGCATAAAATTAACAACAATACTCCTACATGGATAGATGGATATTGAACAAACTGAGCACGCATGCACTTGAGTATTCATACTCAAATACCCTAGGGTACTGAACTCAAAATTGCTATACATCTGATGCGGGGGACCCATTTCATGTTTTCTTATATAAGCTATATAAATATCAAAAAGCTTAGACAACACTATAGGTTCTATGTCAATAGGTGGATCTAGGCCTAGCCTTGCAGCATTATCCTACTTAGTCCGAATTAAAATATCGGTGGATTTAAATATCCAATGGATTCAGGGCCGATCTAGAATTTTCTAGAAAGCTAGAAAGTTTAAAAAAGCTATAGCTATTGTATTTTTAAGCTGATTTTAATAGGGCACATTATAAATCTATTATATATTTGAGAGATTTTTAAAACATAACTTTTCAGTCATAACTAAAACAGTACTTTATTTAAAGGGCCCCATCGTGGACCTATTTAATTTGAGTGTACTATAGTTATACTAGTACCATTTAGATGTATAATCTTTCGCATTCGAGAAATAATTAAGTAGAAAAGAATTTTTTTAACGTTCCATGGACGCTATTAAATTTAATCTGAATTGTTCTAGAATGTTCTATTTTGCTCTACGGGGATCTATAATTGGATATAAAAGCTTATTCAAACAAAATCTCATTGAGCATGATCCCATAGAAAAAAATGATCCTATTAGGACCCATTGGTAAGGCGGTTCCGTCAGGGAACAGGAGGCCATCGAGATCCCATGGGTAACAGGATCAAACCGGGATCAGGATCCTATCAGGAAAAAGGATAACATCGGACAAGAGAGTCCCTCGGTGGAACGGGTTCCCACAGAGAATGATATCCTAACGGGATCGGTAGCCCATCGGGACCCACTGAGATCAGGATCTCACTGGGATCAAGACTCCGACGGGATCTTCAGCCCAACCTGGTATCGGAGCCACAAAAAAAATGGGATCCCTCCGGGAACGGGGAAAGAGATTGCGCCATGATCGGGTTCAGAATGCGTTTGAGGACACATTAGAATTGGAGTCTTACAAGGATCGGGGTCCTGAAGCAACCCCGTATATCACCAGTGGGATCTGGATTCCCCCTGTGTCCGGAGCCACAAGAAAATGGGATCTCACCGGAAACGGATCATTCCGGTGAATGTGAAGATGCCTTATAATTTCTTACATTTTTTTCTTTAAAAAATTCTCTTCGATGCGAAGCGTGGGTAGTTTGCTAGTTATGAATTAAATCGACTATTGTATTATACACAATCTTGATTTTATAAAATCTATTTAACTTTGGCATCAGAACATGAAATAAAAAATATTTCGTTTAATTTCTTTCTTTTTTTTTACATTTAAAAGAGCCATCCTAGTATTGTTCAATATCGGGTAAATGGTCATAAAATATATCACATAATACGAATACTTAACAATTCGAAGCTTAAAGTATATCAACTTTAACAAAATATATTGATTAGAAGCTTTAAGCATCCACAAAATCATTTTCAATAGCTAAAAGTTAGAAAGTAGAATTATGATATCTACGTGATTTAAAATTATAGCTATCAATAACGTATACTGTTGGAACATGATTAAAATGGGTGCATTTTGCAATTTAAAAAATACATATTTCTATGTGTGCGTTACTGCAACAATGAGGATCAGTGCTATTGAAAGGCTCGTATTTTCCAGGTGTTACTGTAAAATGGGATTTACCTCTGTAAAAAGAACTCAATATCATTATAAACAATCGTGATTAGTTATTTTCGACAAGGAGTAGCGATTTCTTTATGTCTTGACGACAACAGGTGTTGGGGTGTCCCGTGAGACGCAAGGGTGTTTACCACGCTGTCGATTAAATTTAAACTACTGTCCAATGGTAGAGATAAAATCATGTGGCTGTGAACGTTTCAGAGTTGTTTTAATTCGCACACCGTAAATATAAAAGACAAATGCGTTAATCAAGCGAAACACAAATTAAAAATTTATAATTAAATTACAAATGTACTCGAAGGCATTAACCATGCTCTAAGAGGGGATGCTCTGAGTACGCTTACATTATAGATCCAAGTGAGCAAATTAATTCATGGTTATGATTAGGTAATTTACAAGAATTACTTTCACCTGCATGAAAGAAACATATTTACAGTTGTACTCTAATAACACAATGTACCAGAATAACTGCTAATTCTTATCTGCTTAAGTACAGTGCCGGTATATATTACAAAACATTTAAATATATATCCATTTTTGGTAGGCTTAAATTTTAACATATATAAACACGAATTTGCCCAAATATCAGTAGATGTAGTACTATACTAAATATATTTTTAACTCTCAACAAAAATAAAAACGTGGAAAGCTAAATTTAATTTACAAAGAATGCGTTATTCATTTGCAGGAAATTTCAGGCCTGGTGAAAAAAACCACAAAGTTGTAAATATCCAATTCAGTATTGTTTAACAATTAAAAAACTCCTTAAAACAAGTTAATTTCGCATAAATCTTTTATAAATTATGTAATATAGAGGGAGCGGAGGGTTGACAATTTGACAAGACATGAGCATAACAAGAATTCCAATTTAGCGCTCGCCCCTCTCTCGAAACTCGTAAACACTCATTTTTTGCACCCCCATCCCCTATAAGAAAGAAACAAACTTTAATAATATTTTACATAAACAATCGTATTTAAACGGTAGATATACTTCACCAACCATTTTATTAAAAATAACAAACAAATTAAAACATTACTTACCAAATGGTCAGCAAAATATTTAAAAAGAATCTCATTTAGTGCAGTTGTAGTGAATTGTAGTTCATCTTCACTTAAAAAAAAAAAAAAAAATAAGGACAAAATTAATTCATGGTATGGGGCTGAAAATTAGACAGACTATTTTGTCATTGGCATCGAGTCTTTGTGCTAAGTTACAGCTCCGTAACTTGACGGAAAGTAGGCCAATTTTCACTTTCACTTAAAAAAAAAAAAAAAAATAAGGACAAAATTAATTCATGGTATGGGGCTGAAAATTAGACAGACTATTTTGTCATTGGCATCGAGTCTTTGTGCTAAGTTACAGCTCCATAACTTGACGGAAAGTAGGCCAATTAGCTACCTCAAAATTCCCCCCCCCCCCAGCTAGTCCGTTAGTCTGTCCACTACCCACAAACAAAAGGGAAGTTAATTTAAGTTATTTAAAAAAAAATGCTTTTTAAAAGGCAGATATATTATTAACTTTCAGCAAATAAGGCACATGGAATTTAAAATCTTTAATTAACCAACATCAATAATGTAGGTGTTAATAGTACGTTAAAATATGCCCACTGTCATTATTAAGAAGAATGTTGCCATTATTATAAATCTTATGCTAACTAAACTATGAAACAGATTTCAAACCTACTCCAGTTTTGAGAAACAAAAAAAAAATGTTTGCAAGATTCTTAATAACTGCACTTGAATGATGTTAAACAGATTAAGCATTGATTGTATATTTGGCATATTATTTTTAGGAATACTCTTTGACTGCAACAGCACTGGTGCCAGATTTTCTTTTCAAATGTTCTTACGTTCAAACAGTGGTAGTGTAAACGAAAACAATTTGTTAATACTTGCAAAATGAGTTTTACTGGTATGGTTAAATATGTTTGCCTTCACTGGCTCTCCTCTTTCTTGTCGTTTTTACCTAGGGTTAAAAAACCTGTCATATTGGCTAAGCCTAGTCCTAGGCTTAGCACAATAAAGATTTCCCTGTCACTATGATACAAAATATGCGGGTTTCATGGAAGGAGGTCCGTGGTTATCACCTTTTTCAAGCCGCGACCATGTAATACAGTTCATCATGTCTTAGCCCTCCCCCCAAAAAATATTATTTTCGTTGCTACTTCTTAACTGTTGAGTCTGTGTGTTTTCCGATAGTCTTAGGCGACCACTGGGTAAGTGTCCTACCAACCCCGAAATGGTCGCGACCGACGAATTGAGAATCGCTGAATGCAAGAGAAATGAAAAAAATTAAGCTATAGGCTAATTTTATCCTATTCAACATTCAAGCTTTTAACCTATTAATAATATGGCCTATGTCTATTTATTTATATTTAGTTGCTTAATACAAGTATCTATTATAATTATAAAATATAATTAATATTTCGATATGTGAGAAGCTGTCTAAGACTATTCTATTCAAAACTTAAAGTCTAACCAGTTTTCATCATCGGTCAGGTCTGATCTTATTACAGTAATATACTAATTTCATTTTATTAGTATAAGGCATATTTAAATTACATGCTTTCACAAGTAAGAATGAAAAGAAACAAGAACCTCGCCCCCCTGACTCCTTCCTCCCCAACACATGTTATAAGCTATGACCTAATTTCGATTGACCTGTTACGAATTTGATCAACTCTATTCAAACTTAAGTAAATTTGAAAAATCCATTAAACATAATTTTACTATTAATACAATGATATTATTAACTGTTTCAATGTATTACTGCAATGAAATTTCACTGGAACGGAGTAGCGATGGCAGCAAAACCTAATCGAATAAATTTTAAAAAAAAATAGCACCAAGACTGCCATTGTGAAAAAGCTGGATGTAATTTTAAATTTTAATTATGGTAGGGTTGAATTAATATTTTAGAGATTTAAAAAAAAAAAATAATTTCAAGGATGTTGTTAAGTTTTATAATTTCTAGTAAATATTCTTTAAAAAAAAATAATAAAATTCGTTGAAACACATATGGAAAAAATCGTATGCTTGACAACGATGAATTCAATAATGAAATGAACTGCAATTTTTTTTCAAATTTTTAAAGGCTTAGCCTCATATTGATTAAATTCCTTTACTTAAAAAAAAAAAAAAAAATTACATCAACAAATGATAAGTTACAGCGGTCTAGAGTATTATTACAGTATAATTATGATTAAAAAATGTTGCTTTGTTACAACGATGAATTCAATAATGAAATGAACTGCAATTTTTTTTCAAATTTTTAAAGGCTTAGCCTCATATTGATTAAATTCCTTTACTTAAAAAAAAAAAAAAAATTACATCAACAAATGATAAGTTACAGCGGTCTAGAGTATTATTACAGTATAATTATGATTAAAAAATGTTGCTTTGTTAACCGTTTTAAGTAATTTTATAAAAGGAAATAGAGATTATTTCAAACCATATTCTAAAATTAAAAGTTAAAAAGTCATTTTTTTATAGCTGTTTAGTTTTAAGTATAAGGCCTTCCTCTTCAGAAATTTTTTAAAATGTATTTTTTTACAATTTTAAACCTTGTTTTCTAAATTCTTTCGACGTTATCATTTAAAATAATTTGTGTATTTTTTCTTTTCCAGAACTGGTTGAGGAAATTGTTAGAAAGGGTTCAAGCGAAGCGTGAACAGAAACATATAGCAAAGATGCAGAACTGGACAATGCAAAGAGACACTTCGCCGAAACCGAAAAGAAAATTTCAAAAAACATATTCGGCCATAAGAAAATCAGCATCTGATGGAGTTAAAACACGGGGAAATTTACTGAAAGTCAAAATAAACGCAATGACACACACAAACTTGAAGATAATGCAAAAGCAGGCAAGAGAAAAAAAAAAGGAAATCAAAGACAAATGATAAGAAACGAATAAATTAATTTTGTTGAGTATCAAGTTAGTGCTTATTTATGTCTACCACTTATCATCATCGGTCCGTTCTGCGGGTGGAAGAAATTATTGAATGAATTGCTGCAGATGAAAATTTCACGTAATGCCATATCAAAAGGCAAATTAATCTCTGACACTAAACGCGACGACATCTGTTATATCCCTTTAGGAGTTTACCGAATGAGAGCCAAATTCTATTTTTAACAAACATGCAAGGGGGAGAATCCAACTTCAAAAAAAGTTCAAAAAAAAGTTTGCATTCAGACAAAAAATGTTTGAATAAAGCACGTCTGACAAAAAATGCCCCGTGAATTACCCACCAACATGAACACATGAAAACCGCCATTGCTGCAACATCTAACGTTTTGTTGGTGGCATTTTACCTCAAAGTAGAGGACAAAACTATTTATTACTTTCGGACTCACGTGGCAAATTAAGCGTGCAAAATACTTACGATTGTTCAGCCTTTGATGTTAAAACTTCCATTAAAGCAATTATTCCAATCACACGGCAATGTTATTCTGTTATCAATTTTTTTTAAGGATCAACAATGATTATGAGAAAAAGATGCCAAACTGTTATTTCGATTTTCAACAAGTGGTGTCGTTCTGGTATCTTCATCCCATTTACAGAAAATACACAAACGCCTGAAATCACAGTTAACTAGCGAGTTAGTGACCTATCTGATGCCTTGAGTTGATAACTCGCTTCTTTAAGCTTAATCTTAGGTCTAGAATAGCAGATTTAACAGTGCATGCAATAAAAATAATTATTAGCTTTGGTCATGCATATTTTTTTCAATCTCGTGTCCAGCACAGGAGAAATTCACAAACTGCTGAATAAGACTTCTACTTCATGTAATGAATCAAAAAAATAACTTTTAAGATAGGAGGTGTAGGAAAGATTTTGCAAGCACCAAAGACAGGCAGAAAATAGCTTGAGTCTTCGATTCCGCTCAAATTATAATGGTGATAACGCACAACAATATCTCTACACAGGAGGCTTAAAAGATGAGATACCTCTGAATGATGTTGGCTACACATTCAACAAGTATTGAGTGAATTCAAAATTTCAACAGATTAGCCTAACAAAACATTAAAGAAGCAGGGAAACAACTTGATTTTCTAGAAAATGTTGCAAAATTGAATGAAAGTTAAACAAAACAAATCAAAATTTAGATGTTACGAAAATTAAGAAAATAATTTCTCTAAATGGTTTGCATTAGCCAATCTGCAAAGATTGGCCAATCTGAAAGATTCGCCAAACTGCAAATATTAGCCAATCTGCAAAGATTTTATATCTATATATACGATTATATCTTCAAAAGAAAACGATTTTAGTGATGCAGTTAGGAACGTGCGACTTATTGAGCTGCCTAGCACATACAAATGTCAGCTTGAAACGATAGTGGCTGTGACAGTTACAATATAACTTAACTGAAAAAAAATAAAAGTTATGAAATATTTATAATTTTAAATATTTTGCGTTTTATAATTTGAGATATACCTTGTCGACTTGCTGCGGTGACACACCCATATATAATATAAAGAACAAATGATTTCCTAAATGAAGTCAGCGTTTTTTTCACATTTACGTCTTTATAATTAATACTAATGAAAAAAAAAAAATTCAGTTTTGTTATACATTTATTTAATCATATTTTTTTTTTTAAATCTTCTCTTTTTATCTTAAGGTATGTTACTTATCAGATTAAAGTTCACGAACATACGACTTGTCACATAAAACTAATGTATGTAATTTTAAAATATATTATTTTAATAATGTGAACAAAATCATTATCTGTTAACGTTGTTCTTATGTACAGACATGTTCGGTGTTGAAACAAGGAGGTAAAGTCTACTGGGACTCATTTGCCTCAGCCCCATATCATATAATTGACAATTACTTTTTGAGTTTTGAGAACAAGGAGGGCATTAAGGACAAGGTAATAAGAAAATCACAGTATTGTAGATTGGGCTCCACTGGATCTCATCATAATATGCAGGTCTTACACAATAGATATGTTTTTATCTCATCATACTATGCTGGTCGTATAAAATAGTTATGTTTTTATCTTAACATAAAATGCTGATCGTTAAAGGAAACTTTTTTTTTAGTGTCTCTTATAATAAAGAAAATTCTGTGAAACAATACAAGTACCATTACAGTGTCCATTCCCATTTACTGGTCGAAAATTCTGACAAATGTGTTTCCAAGCACTGAATAAGACTTACATTAAGATCTGGGCACTCTTAAGTTTATCAAATAATTTGTTATTTCTTGTTTTGTAGTGTACGCTGAAGAAGGCATTCAGATGCAAACTCCTTTATGTTCAGCTGTATTTTCTTCAAGCTTCAGCAATAATGTTCCATTATTTATTGACCTACTTCTAGTAAAGTTATGGGTCATGAACCTCTAAGATTTTTAGGTGAATCCAGCACAAACTTGACTTTTTATCGGTGATGTGGCAGGCTCACACAAAATTGAGAGAACCGCTGATTCCCGAGCGGAAGTGGGTGGATGGGGTCTCAAAACTGACTAGTTTGGCCCTTCTGTAATAAAATAATCATCATTTTGAAATTCTGTGTTTCCTTTTGGGGCTTACTGGAATGAAAATTTTCATAAATCTAAACTAAATCGGAGAGCAAAAAACAATTATTGTCGTTTGAAAACATATAAATAGAGATGTTTTAAAACGACCAAATTATTATTATTTTTTTCGTTTTAAGAAATACGGAAATGAATTTTTAGGAAACTTTAATTTTTCTTTTTTTTTTTCTAATAATAAATTATATTTTCCGTTTACACTTTTAAAAATTTAATGCTTTAAAATAAAAAATATCAGTCACGAAAAAGTATATTCTTTTGTCATAAATTCATCAAGAGAAAAGAACCTGTCATGCATCTCTTTAATGACTACCTCTCTATCTTTAGTCAGTTGAATATTAACCTCACCATTTTGTTGCCTTACATTAATTCTTTTTAACTGGGTTTTAAGTTGTTGTTTTTTTTTAAATCATTTATGAAATTTAGAGAGCTGTTTTAAAATAAAAATTTCAACAATAACAAAAATTAGCATGCCATTGGAAACATATTTCGAAATTTTTTAAAATCCTCTAATTACTTATATTTTTCATGTTGCCATGTATTCAAAATGACGCCACTTATAAATACTCAAAAGATGATAAGCGCTGGGACAGGCCCTCTAACCCCTTTGCTACATCTGTTGTTAAATGCCTTTGAAAATATTTATGTATAATTTAGCATTTTTACAACAACTGATAATTTTCACCTGCTATTGGACTAGATATTCCAAACTTTTGTACTTTAAGTATTAACCCATAGCAATGTTTGTTTTATTTATTATTGAAAAACATAGTCTGAAATGTATTAAATTAAATTGCACAAATCTTCATTTTTAAAGGTTCGATTTATTCGTGAACATAAGTTCGGTGGCGTTGTCTTTCGTGGTCCCCAGGAAGATGATTACCTTGGGCTTGAATGCGGCAAAGGACCATATCCATTGTTGAGAACAATAAAACAGCAGTGCACCATCAAGATGTACTGAAATACTGAAATAAAAGTATAATGCAATCCCCTATATCTCTCATTGTGATTAACGTTGTGATGTTTTGTTTTAAATCAACTTGATTGACACAATGAAGTTGATATTTATAGTTTGATTTGGCCAATTGAAAATAAAATAATAACAACTTAACAACAGATTTTAGACAGTAGTAAGGCAAGTAGTGTTTATCTAAATTAATTTTCTTCCCTTTATCGCCACTCTTAACTTTTTATAACATCATTTCTGCACCCGTGTTTAGCAACAGATTACCATAAAAAAACATTATAATATTCCTTAACGTTGTAAGCCAAATTTAACAATTCTACTGTTACTTTCTAATGCAATATATCTACAGTTAACCTTACATCCTTAAGACCTAAATCCACACACCTACCTTTGCCATCTTAATCTTCCAATCCACACACCTGCCCTTACCATCTAAAGCCCCCAATCCACACATCTTACCTTACAATCTAAAACCCTTAATCCACACAGCTGCCCTTACCATCTAAAGCCCGCGATCCACACAGCTGCCCTTATCATCTAAAGCCCCCATCGAAACACCTGACCTTACCATCTAAAGCCCCCAATCCACACAGCTGCCCTTATCATCTAAAGCCCCTATCGAAACACCTGACCTTACCATCTAAAGCCCCCAATCCACACACCTGCCCTTACCATCTAAAGCCCCCAATCCACACATCTTACCTTACAATCTAAAACCCTTAATCCACACAGCTGCCCTTACCATCTAAAGCCCCCAATCAACACAGCTGCCCTTACCATCTAAAGCCCCAAATCCACACACCTGCCCTTACCATCTAAAGCCCCCAATCCACACACCTTACCTTACAATCTAAAACCCTTAATCCACACAGCTGCCCTTACCATCTAAAGCCCCCTATCCACACACCTGCCCTTACCATCTAAAGCCCCCAATCCACACACCTGCCCTTACCATCTAAAGCCCCCAATCCACACACCTGCCCTTACCATCTAAAGCCCCCAATCCACACACCTGCCCTTACCATCTAAAGCCCTCAATCCACCACATCTGTTCTGACCATCTTTAGCCCCTTATCCACTCGACTCCCGTACCATCTTGAGTCCTCAATCGACACTTTCCCTTACAATCTTAAAACCCCCATCCAATTTATAAATGATATATAAAAATAACAAATGATATTTATCCTAAAATAAAACAAAATTGTAGCTTTAATTACATCACATCTAATACTTACAATTTAACAATATTTCAGCCTATAATTATTAAGTCATGATATTAAAGTGTCACTGTATATATATATATATATATATATATATATATATATATATATATATATATATATATATATATATATATATATATATATATATATATATATATATATATATATATATATTTGTGTGTGTATATATATATATATATATATATATATATATATATATATATATATATATATATATATATATGTATATAATTATGTAGATATATATAGATATACATATATGTGCATAATTGTGTGTGTATATATATATATTTGTGTGTGTTATAGATTTATAATCAAACATCTGAGCATTATATAGAATCTCAGCATGTCAGTAATTAATAGTTTTCCTTAATAAAAATAAAATTTTGAATTATTTTTTAAAATCAATAATCATTTCATCTATTATCATTCAATGTTTTTTTTTTTAATATGAAAAAAAATCAATTGATATCTTACCAGAAAAAAAACCAAAACAGGAGTAGACATCTAAAAATGTAGAATCTGAAAAACATGTCCATGTTATACAATTGTAAACATTGGGTTAATTATTGCATTATGTCCTCATAAAAATTAATTTGATTCTTAGTAACAGATTTAATGTTTATTACCGATTTTGTTTCAATTAGCAGTCCGTTGGTTAATACTTCATATCTTTAGAGTCAATGACCTATTAGAATATGGAATGTATTACTTTTTTGTTTTCAATTGGGTACTTTCCTTTAAAAATCTGACATGTACCGTTATTAAAATCATATTTTAAAGATTTCCCACCATTTTCAAAAAACTTTACGCAGATCAACAGCCTACACAAATGTAGCTCCGTGTTAAATAATTAACATTCAAAAGATTGCTCTAACTTAAATAGTTATCAAATAAACAGCTTTTTGCAATGAAATCGCGTAACTCAAGAGAAGAAAAAAAAAATAATTACAACAATTTTTCTTGAACATACACGCTTACTGATTTTGCAAATTTAACTATATAATGGTACACTGTGTTCTCCGCGCAGCTTGAACGCAGTCCCCATAAATTATCTTTAAAACATAACTTACATTTCATTGTTTAGTTAGAGTCTGTGTCAGGAGAGGTCATCCCTTAGTTCGGTAAATAGCTTCGTTATCCCAGCTTAAAACAGCACCCCCCAGCCCCACTGAACCCCCCACTTGACCTCCCGGACCAAACCATGCAGAAAAGTTTAAAAAAAAAAAAAAAAAAAACAAGCACTAGATACCTCCCCCCACCCCCATGTCCCAAGCACACTTTTGGGTGGCACCGAGCAGTTTGAATCCACCATATCCGACTTAATGACGTTATAGACTCGTGGGGAATGATTATTTAGGAATGTACCTAGTGCAATCAGCTCAAAGGATGAGGTCGTTTAACAAAAGTTTAAGTTCAATATTGATGGCGCTAACGGAAGCGTTCTTTTGAATAAGCGTATTGACTTCTTTCAGTTGGTTTTTGGATCTTTTTTTTTTTTTTTTTCTATCTACAAAATGAAACCTTGAATGGACATTAAGTTAAGACTGCTTTGTTATAGAGAGAGCTTTGCTGTACCGAGGCAACCTACGATAGGGTTACCATCAGCAACGTAGGAAAAAATGCCGTTGGGACGATCCGACCCGGGCTTCACTTGGTTTCTTAATTTGGGTTGGCGGCATTTTAGGCTAAATGTAGACGTCTTTTGTGGATTGGGGCGGCAAGAAACTTTACTCACCCTTAGCAGCACTGACCCTGTCTTCGCCTCTGGTTACCATAGGTTCGCCTTTCCTGGACATGCATTCTCTTCCTATGATATGTCCTCTCTGAGTTTTTAAAATGAAAAATGTCTAGGTTCTTTGATTATCAGAATTTTATTCGTATAATTTCAAATGAGTATTATAACGAAATGACTAATAAAAAGTCCAACTTAAAATTGGTTATAATTGTTTCACTCAATTTGTAAGATTTGTTTAAATTTGCGTTATTCTTAAAATATAACGGAAATAATTTTTTCAGAGATCTTATAGATCCAATTAAAAACTAATTTTTTGTTTCAGTCATACTTTTTGAACCCGTCTATTACGTTTCTCTACTGTATCTGATAAAACTGGCAATTAATAGTGATTTTTAAAATTTTATTTGTTGAAAGAATGCTGTAAATAATGAGAAGAAAAATTTAAATATTTAGAGGACATATAATTGTTCCAAATAGCATAAGAGAAATAATTTCTTGTCAAAATTGTCATACTCACTTAAAAATAAAAATTATTGCTTGTGCAAATGCAAATTCAATCTTCAGAATAGTGGAATAATTGATAAAAGAAGAAATAAGGCAAACTATATTCCTTTATGTAGACGTGAAGAAGAAATGGATTTGGATTTTTTAATTTTCTAGAACGAAATATGCCAATCTTTATATTGTTAATTTTTTTTTTTTTTTTTTTTATTTTTAGTAATTTAAGTTTTTTTTTTTTTTTTTTTTTAATATTAGTAATTTAAGTTTATTTAGAAGTAGACTAAATACAATTATTTTCTGTTATAAAGTGTAATGTAAACGATTTATTAACTTATAAAAGGGGGGAAACATAGGATATGTCGCTTTATTTAGACGTGGTGTTTCATTCATACAAATTCACCAGACCAAACAGGTAATTAAATTTTCTCTATCGATTGGTGGATTCGAAAGTATTGTTTTAAAGTGAGATTGAAGCTCACGTCGCCACTGTGCAACCAACTTACATAATTATATTATAGTTAACTGTGTTCGCAAGGCAATTCCTAACTAGACGGCTACGATAATATTTCATTCATTCTTTCATTAAATGATGTATAACTGACCACTACATTTGTTGATGACATAGACTCGGGGGCTGGGGATGGGGGAGCTTTCAGGTTAAGCAATTTAACTTCTATTCTGTTCCTAATTCTGAATACAATGTTTACTTTACACAGAACCTGATGCTGAAATATCTCTGAGCCAGAACTAAACTGCTTGACATTCATTGTTTAAGGGAAATAACTTGCCACATGGCTGAATTGTGTCCTATACCAATGATTTATCATCTCTATGAGGCAATGAGGGTCATAGAAATGTTCTGCTAACATCGGTTGATGCTTTGATAATAAAGGCATACTTGAAGAAAAGGGCTGCATTCTGCAACAGAATTGTCATTCCTTAACACATTGACCTCGAACTTTAAGATTATTGCCTAACTTTTCTCCCTGGTATAGACTCGCTATTAAACGATTTTACTTGTGACTATCAAATTAGGACGTTACAACGATGATCAAGTGAGTATTTGGACTACCATTTCTCTTTTTTTACCAGATTGCTGTTTAGTTTTGCATATTACGTAACGATGAAGAATTAATTAACCGTGTATTTACTCTGGTGTCCTTGTTCAAGAACTTTGGGTAAACTGGAAAATATCCTGGATTAACAGGATAGTTTAACATCCAATAACAAAATTTCATTTACTCTTTATAAATGATTAAAGTACAATAAGGAACGATATACCAAATAATTAAAGCTTTGCTAAACGCGATTGATAAGAATTTAGGGCATGTGTTTGTGCAAGATCGGAGACAAACTATTGGACTTAAAATTCCACTTGTCGATCTACAGTGACTATTTAATAAGGAATTAAACAACTCTTTAACATAAAGTATTTCGTAGAAATCCTATATAACAGAATCTTTCTTACATCTTATAAAGCTTAGGGTCGCAATAAAAACATTCAATTCCATTCTTTTTAATGAGAATTGATTTTGAACAAATAAATCTATGATCTTTAGATACTTTCTCTAAAAATAATGTGTAAAAACTACTGCATGTCATATTTATTAATGACTAAGGCTAGATACCAGTGTTATAACAAATGATTTGTATTGTCAACAATGTATGAATCACATGCTCATCGAACAGACAATGGTGAGTTAATATTTAGATAATAAAAATAAGAAATTAAAAAAATATATACATTTTAGTAGCATAACATTGAATGTGGAGGAATACCACGTGGCCAAACGAATCATCAATCTCAAAAATAAGGTCCAAACAAATCGTCACTGTTATATGAGCGGTAACATTCAAATAGGGACTATTTCAATCTCAATATACACAACATTTATATAAAGAAACATACGTTTCAAAGATATATATATATATATATATATATATATATATATATATATATATATATATATATATATATATATATATATATATATATATAGATGAGACACGCTACCCTTAGACGGCAACTCATCTAAGAGAAGGAAACTCTGAAATCAAACCCGGAGATGGAGTCCCGAAAGGCGGATAACATTGGTCCAATGAAACATTCCGACAACTCCTGCGACGTCACTGGTGCCAATTTGTATCATCCAATGATGTTCCCTTGGGTTATCCAGCGGCATGGAGAGAGGTGATTTGCTGTTGGGAACCAGCTAATAATCCTTGAAGAATAATCCCAGGCCATGTGGACTTCGTCTTCCGAAGCCCACTCCATCGTCACATTGTGACGGACGGATGCCAACAAAAAATATATATATATAAAAAAAAAGTATATATACATATTTATATATTAAATCTAATCACATGAATCACAATTTCTACACATTTTTTGAACATCAACTCCTTACACTACTTTAGCTCCACAGAACTTGTTGTTTTATATGAAGCAAACCAAACATTGGATAGCCTGTCTTGAATAAGTCCCAGTACTCTTTGTACATGCGCTATAAATATTAACTATTTCAATTGTTTTCCATTAGTGGTTCACGCATTTGTAATGATCTATGGGACAGAAATGATACTGCAAAGTTTTCTAAGCTTCATTTCCACATTAAAAACGACAACCATTGCAGTCTTCTGACAATCGCTCAAAACTGGCATCTTAAACATAGAAGATAATATCATCAACACAAATTTTAAAACAACAATTCAGTCTCAAAATATGTAAATTAAAAACAACTTTAATAAAACTGATGCCTTAAGTTTGGACATACGATTTTCTACCCGTATGCTAATAATAATAATAATGACATATTTTCTGGAAATATAGTTATAAACAAATTTTATTTATAATTGTAATATAAATGGTATTGAATTTATGTACACAATTTATTTTTTAAAGTGCATCTTGTACTCTCAAATGAAGTACAATTTAGCGAAACCCGCGAAATCGTGGAGACGTCTCCATATGATGCTGCTGTAGCATATGCTTCGTGTTGTTGACAATGGATAGTCGAGTTCACATTTCAGTAAACAAAATGATTATGCATAATATTATAAATTACATTGCTTTCAATGATCAGATGAATGTTTCACATGTTATAACATTTGCCAACTAACTTATAGATTCAATATTTGAACATATAATCTTTAGCTAGTGGACTTTTGCAGACTAAACTGCATGCTGTCAGAATCAATTAACCTTGAACTGGGAAGACGTATGTTTTCGTATTTTGCGATAACCACACTAGTCATTTGTTGTAATTCTAGTTAAATTGTATTTGCTTTTCAAGTAATAATGCATGTACTTAGGAGTTTCTAAAGGCGGGATCAACCAAACGCAGATATAAAAATATCTAAGCTCATATAGGGAAATCAGTGCCAAAAATTACCTTTATGTCACTAGTAATATGATAAAATGGCTTAACACAGTCAAATTATGTGTGCTAAAATGAAGCAAAGACAATAATACCTTAAGAAGTTACACAATTTCTACCTTAAAAACAACTTTTTAAATTATTCTAGTGAAATTCAATTTTACCATCTGCTGGTGCAGTAGTTTACATGACAAAATCAGCCAAAAGTTAAATAGGCTAATCAAAAAATCTAAAAATATCAGAAAAATGAAACATCATTTACAAAGAAAAAAAAAGAAAAAAAAAAAAGTCGTCTAAGTGGAACGACAAAAACAACAACCAGAGAATACATACCAAACTCTTCATCGAAGGCACTTAGATTATCTTCATTCGGGAGAAGTCCTTCCGTTAAAGTTTAGACCGAAAGATAAAGAAACCACCAAAAAAAAAATCCATTTTCTACCAGTCTGTCAGCTTTCACCGATGTTCATGCACAGTAGTTAATAAATTAACATAATTTCAGGCTTCATTGTTTCAGTAGTTATTTTTTCACCTGACATTGTTTCAGTGGTCATTGTTTCAGTTGTCATGGTGTTACCTGACATTGTTTCAGTCGTCTTTGTTTCAGTTGTCATTGTTTCAGTTGTCATTGTTTCAGTTTTCATTGTTACAGTCGTAATTGTTTCAGTTTAATTTTTTTCAATCGTTGTTCTTTAAGTCGTCATTGTTTCAATTTTTATTGTTTCTGTTTTTATTATTTCAGTTTTCATGGTTTCAATAGCCATTGTTTCAGTCGTAATTGTTTCAGTCTGCATTGTTTCAGTCGTCATTGTTTCATTCATCATTGTTTCGGTTGTATTGTCTAGCTCGTCACTGTTTCAGTCGTCATTTTTTCAGTCGTCAATGTTTCAGTCGTCATTGTTTCATTTGCCATTGTTTCAGTCGTTATTGTTTCAATTGTCATTGTTTAGCTCGTCTTTGTTTCAGTCGCCATTGTTTCATTCGTCATTATTTAAGTTGTCAATGTTTAGCTAGTCTTTATTTCAATTGTTCTTTTTCAGTCGTCATTGTTTCAAACGTCAGTGTTTCAATCGTCACTGTTTCAGTTGTCATTGTTTCAGTTGTCTTTGTTTCAGTTGTCATTGTTTAAGTTGACATTGTTTCATTTGAAATTGCTTCAGTCGTCATTTTTTTTCAGTTGTCATTATTCAGGTGTGATTGTTTCAGTTTTCATTGTTTCAGTCGTAATTGTTTAAGTCGTAATATTTTCAGTTATCATTTTTTCAGTTTTCATGTTTCAGTCGTAATTTTTTAACCATTCATTTTTTCATGTATCATCTTTTCAGACGTCATTGTTTCAGTAGTCATTGTTCTTGTTGTCATTATTTCAGTCGTCATTGTTTATCTCGTCTTTGTTTCAGTCGTCATCGTTTCAGTTGCAATTTTTTTCAGTTGTCATTGTTTCATTCATCATTGTTTCATTTGAAATTGTTTCAGCTGTCAGTGTTTAGCTATTCTTTGTTACAGTTTGCATTTTTTCAATCGTCATTGTTTCAGTTTTCATTTTTTCAGTCGTCATTGTTTCAGTCGTCATTTTTTCAGTAGTCATTGTTTCAGTCGTCATTGTTTAACTTGTCATTGTTTAGCTCGTCATTGTTTCAGTAATAATTTTTTCATTCGTCATTGTTTCATTCATCATTGTTTCAATTGTCATTGTTTAGCTCTTCTTTGTTTTAGTTGTAATTTTTCATTTACCATTGTTTCAGTCGTAATTGTTTTAGTCTTCATTGTTTCAGTTATCATTGTTTCCGTTGTCATTGTTTCAGTTGTCATTGTTTAGCTCGTCTTTGTTTAAATTATCATTTTTAAGTCGTCATTGTTTCAGTTGTCATTGTTTAGATTCATTGTCTCACTTGTCATTTTTTCAGTCATCATAGTTCCAGTCGTCATTGGTTCCGTCATAATTTTTTCTGATTTTATTAATTCAGTTGTCATTGTTTCATTCGTCATTGTTTCAGTCGTCATTGTTTCAGCTGTCAAAGTTTCAGTTGTAATTGTTATAGTCGCCATTTTTGTAGTCGTCATTGTTTCAGTTGTCATTTTTTCACCCATCATAGTTGATTGGTTCAGTCGTCATTGTTTCAGTTGTCATTATTTAGCTTGTATTTATTTAAAATGTCATTTTTTAGCACGTCTTTGTTTCAGTTGTCATTTTTTCAGACGTCATTGTTTAAGTCACTTTTTTTCAGTTGTCATTGTTTCAGTTGTCATTGTTTCAAATTTCATTGCTTAGCTCGTCATTGTTTCAGTTGTCAATGTTTAGCTAGTCTTTGTTTCAGTTGTCATTTTTTTAATCGTCATTATTTCAGTCGTCATTTTTCAAGTTGTCATTGTTTCAATTGACATTCTTTCAGTTGTCACTGTTTCAGTCGTATATTGTTTCAGTTGTCATTGTTTGGGTTGTCTTTGTTTCAAGTGTTATTCTTTTAGTTGACCATATTTAGCTCGTTTTTGTTTCAGTTGTCTTATTATAATTTATAATTGTTTCAGTCCTCATTGTTTCAGTTGTCATTGTTTCAGTTGTCATTGTTTCAGTTGTCATTGTTTCAGTTGTCATTCTTTTAGTTGATATTGTTTAGCTCGTCTTTGTTTCAGTCGTGATTTTTTTCAGTTTTCATTTTTTTCAGTCGTCATTATTTAAGTCGTCAGTGTTTCTGTTTTCATTGTTTTGATGTCATTGTGTAGCTAATCTTTGTTTCAGTTTTCATTTTGTCAGTTGTCATTGTTTAAGTAATCATTGTTTCAGTTTTCTTTGTTTCAGTTGTCATTGTTTCAGTCGTCATTTTTTCAGTCGTCATTGTTTAGCTCTTCTTTGTTTCAGTCGTCATTTTTTCAGTCGTCATTGTTTAGCTCTTCTTTGTTTCAGTTGTCATTGTTTCAGTTGTCATTGTGTTAGTCGTCATTGTTTCAGTCGTCTTTTTTTCAAAGTTATCACTTAAATACACTATGAAGTGACAATTTAAATGCTTGTACACACTAATATTTGAAGATAACCGAAATGCGGTTTGATAAGCTAATTGTAAATTCCATCATATTATTTCTATCTTTCCATATAAGCTTGATTAATTGTATTATTCCTTTTGAAAAAGTTAGTTTTTTTCTGAAAATGTTATGGAATGTCAATCTATTTTGTGCATGTTATTTATGAATGAACATGTTTTTAATACATTTTTTTCCAATTCAAAATTGTATTATATCCCATTTGATAAAAAAACTATATAGTATCTTTAAATATTAAAATACACTTTATGATATAAATATATACATTGCTTTTGTGGGAGCAAATTACATGAGCAGGAATATGACGGTATCTTTGCAATCAGCCCCATTATAACTAAACAAATACTGACTGAAAACAGCTGAAAAGTAAATTATGTTAACGACATTAAAATAACTTTTAAAATGATCCAGAAAAAAAAAAAAATTAAAAAAGTATTTTGAGACGTGAATCAAGAGATGGGACAGTTTTGTGTGAACGTTTCGGCCTTGAATGCTGTACAAAAGTTATTGTCAGAAACTAAAAGGATTTTCTTCATGTCATGTTTCTTTATTTTGCTGCATGATTCATGACGTAATAAAAAATTAAATATTGTGTTTTCTTGAGGCCAAATACTCTCAATGTTTAAAATTTGATGTTTACGTCATAAAAGGTCACTTCACATGGTCTTGTTTTTTCAAAAAGAAATTATGTAAACTATAAAGAACAAATCTCCTTTTTTCGACACGGAAAATGAACACAATAAATTATTATTTTTTAGTTCCGTTTAGGAAGAAGTTTTCTGACGATTAACTTCTGCATTCATATGAAGAGAATTTGTCTAAATTAAATATTGGCAAGTGCTGAACAATAAAAAATAAGAAAAGAAATGGTATTAATAACTGTTTGGTAGAACTTTTTCTTTCATTCTCTATAAGATTAAAGATTGTATATGTCGGTATAAGAACAACCATGAAAAAACTGATCTCCCTTTCTGCTGTGTTTGCCTTGGTACAAATCCTTCTAGGTAAGTACTTAAAATATAAGGTTATTTTTTTAAAGAAACAATCTTACGAATATAAATTAACAAATATTTAAGTTATTTGAAACATTAAAGGCAAGCTATAATATGTTAAGTAAAATAAATTCATCAACATTTATTTCAAATCGTTTTTTGTATATTCAACTAAAGGTAAGGTTTAAACGGTACAATTTATTCTCCTTGAAATCTCTTGTCGCTGATAATATGGACACAATCCTTAGTGATTTGGAACAACACATATACCACTTTAAGTTCCGTTAAAGAACTTATTTGAAATTCTTAAGCTAGCTAAATAAAGAATTGTTTTTAGGGCAAATGAAGACTATTGGGGCCATGGCGTTTGACACGGCCGCCATCTTGGTTGCCGCAACACGTAACTTGTACACGTTCACGGGTCGTAACTCACGTTTGCTAAATTTAGGAACGAAATGTTAAAACATTTAAAGAAAAAATGTCCAAAATGTATCTCTAAACCTAACCTGAACCCTAAATCTATCCCCAACCCTAAACCTTGGTTGCGACCCTGCCGCTGACATGGGTTTTGACCCTATCCCTAACATATGTTTAGACCCTATCCCTAACATATGTTTTGACCCTATCCCTAACATATTATGTTTTGACCCTATCCCTAACATATGTTTTGACCCTATCCCTAACATATTATGTTTTGACCCTATCCCTAACATACGTTTTGATCCTATCCCTAACATACGTTTTGATCCTATCCCTAACATATTATGTTTTGACCCTATCCCTAACATACGTTTTGATCCTATTCCTAAACTGGTTTTCATTCTATCCCTCACCGTGGTATTGACCCCTAAACCTAACCTGGTTATTGACCCTAATCTGAACTCCCTACATCGATCACTAAACCTAACTTGAACCCTAAAACTATCCCTACATCTTACTCAAAACAAGCCATAAAGCTGCAAGTAAAGAACACGCAGCATTTCCGCACGTTGGCAAGAAAACTATGAAAATGAAGAAAAAAAACAATAAAAGATGGCCAAAAATAATTATAAAATAAAGAAATAATACACTTTTACACACTTTAATTAAGGTTCCAATGAAAAGAATATACAGAAAATGAATAAAATACAAGGACTTCCGTGAAGCCCAAATCCATCAAATATGCGGTAAAAAATAGTATGATGACCCAACCAATGATGTATAAAAATTATAAGAAAAATACCAATAAAAGTTTTATTAAAAACCATGCCACATAATGTTAAGCAAAGTTTGTCTCTAGTTACAACAATAAGAGGAGTGAATCTAAAGGAAAAACTTTTTTAAAAAATCACGAAATGGCACAAATTCTCTGCATTGACCTTCTGTTGTTGCAATAATTTAACTTTATAACGTGTTATCTTAATATGAAACATCATGTCTTATTGTTTTTGTTTAAAAAGATCGACTTTCTCCCAAACGCGCGGCTTTTTTTTTTTTTCTCTCGAACCTGTAGAGAATTGTGATGTGACAGACCATTTGAACTGAAGATATCTGTGAAGTGACAAACCAGTTGAACTGAAGACAAGTGTGAAGTGACAAACCAGTTGAGCTGAAGACAACTGTGAAGTGACAAACCAGTTGAGCTGAAGACAACTGTGAAGTGACAAACCAGTTGAGCTGAAGACAACTGTGAAGTGACAAACCAGTTGAACTGAAGACAAGTGTGAAGTGACAAACCAGTTGAGCTGAAGACAACTGTGAAGTGACAAACCAGTTGAGCTGAAGACAACTGTGAAGTGACAAACCAGTTGAGCTGAAGACAACTGTGAAGTGACAAACCAGTTGAACTGAAGACAAGTATGAAGCAGCAAACTAGTTGAAAAGTTACTCACGGCTACCCATGATGATGATTGTTGTTTTTTTCCCCCCTCCATGAATACAAGGATTGAAGATCACACTGGATGGTTTTGAAAACAACAACTGTGGTAAACCAAGAATGGTGTGCAGAAACGCTGAGAGTCAGTTCAATTTAACAGGAAAGATAATTCTGAAGGATGGGGAGTTAATGCTACCCTTCATTGCCTACGAGCAGATGTGCCCTCCTATGAAAGGCTGTTTCACTTACAAAGGACTTGGTAAAGTCTGGGAATGGGTAAGATGTGTTAAATTAAAAAATAAAAAAATAAATAAAGATATCCCCCCCAAAAAAGCATTTCCTACATTTTCTACACAGTTTTCTTAAAAGCTACTCTACTATCTGCATCCTCTGTGCCATTCGTTGACTAATTATATCATCTCAATAAAGGTAACACAATTATAATGATATAGAAAAAAAAAGCACTTCCAATTTATAAATTAAAAAAAAAAAAACTATTAAAAGGAAATACTTAAGAAAGACATTTCTTTGGAAGAATAATGAGTATATATATATATATCCGTCTATCATGTTAAGTTTGACTAAAAATCCTTTTCCATGTCTTATATATAAGCTATACCCTTTAAAGTGTGTTAATTCTCATGCATGTATCATTAGCGACGCAATGGTGGTACTGTTGTTATGGCTGCAAGAGCTGACACCCAAACGTAAGAATAAGTGGTGCGTCTCAATGGATTATCGCAAACTGGCTTGGGTTATCTTATGGTTTAGACTTATAAAAAAGCTAAGCTAAACACTAAAGTGATGGTTCACAAACATTCATTTAGGACGTATTGAGATAAAACAAATTGAGAAAAATAACATGCAGAAAATGGGACCTAGGAAAAGAAGGCATTTTTATAGATATCATTTTTTTTCTTTTGTTTCAATTAAAATGCAGCCCAAAGTAATCTTATGAATAGATTCAGGCTGAATTTTCTTATTATCAGAGTTCAATAACTCTCTTTAATATTTAAATTATGATTTCCATGATTTATTTTGTGCCCCCCTCTTATGGATTTTTTCCCCAAAATATGGTTTGTTTGGTCCCATAGTACGTCAATTAATACCACTAAGTCTTTAAAAAAATGTGTCTATTGGATACTGTCAACATAATGACAAAAGGCTATGTATTGAACATATGTATTGATAGATTCTTGTAATACACGAAGACTGGGACATCGTGTGCCAACGAAACTGAAAGAAAGAAAGTGATGTGCCAAACCAATGGCATCTTGAGCCACCGGGGCTAAGGCATTGCACATTTAGTAAACTAAGCTAAGGCTAAATGATTGAAATTGTCGTATGCTTAACCTTGGGTACGTTGAGCCAACAGGGCTAATGGCATTGAACATTTAGTAAGCCAAGCTAAGGCTAAAGGATTGAACTTGTCGTATGCTTAACCTTGGGCACGTTGAGCCACCGGGGCTAATGGCATTGAACATTTAGTAAGCCAAGCTAAGGCTAAAGGATTGAACTTGTCGTATGCTTAACCTTGGGCACGTTGAGCCACCGGGCTAATGGCATTGAACATTTAGTAAGCCAAGCTAAGGCTAAAAGATTGAACTTGTCGTATGCTTAACCTTGGGCACGTTGAGCCACCGGGGCTAATGGCATTGAACATTTAGTAAGCCAAGCTAAGGCTAAAGGATTGAACTTGTCGTTTGCTTAACCTTGGGCACTTTGAGCCACCGGGGCTAAGGTATTGAACATGTTGTGTGCAAAGCCCGGGGCACCTTGAGCTAAAGGAGCTAAGGGATTGGACATGTTGTATGCAAACCTAGGGCATCTTTAGTCAAAGGAACTGAGGGATGGGACTTGTCGTACCAGGTTTGGGGCAACTCGAGCCCACGGGAGTAATAACATCATTTTGGAGATGGTGTCGGTGGGTCGTCGAGTTTGCACTCATAATACTCCCGGCACTCCCCAAAACGGGCCAAAGCCGAAGCTCCAGACCATGCGAAAGCGCGCCAGGGACTCCCTCCTGGTCCGAGGGGCGTCCGGCAGACCAAGGGCGCTGCGTTTAAAGCGTCCGAAGTCCGCTCTCCAGTGGGACAGAATGGCTTAACTTCCCCTCCGTTACCTTGCGTTACCACTCCCCAACGCCTAGGGAACTGGCCGGTCAGGATGTAGCGGTGAGGAAACGGTCGCCTAGGGGCTGCTTTCTCAGGGCCGCGTCTATTTAATCATCGACAAGGGTTTGGGTAGCCATCCATTGCCTCATACCCATCAACGGCAACAAAGTTGATGGGTATGAGCCCACGGGACTAAAACGATTGGATATGTGATACAGTGATAACAATAAGAAGACAAAATTAACAAACACCAAAGACCGCTTCATAATTTGCAATTAATTGTAAATATAAAAGTTGAATGCCTTAAGCACTGCACAATCATTACACCTGGGCAGCACATTTTATAGTGGCAACAACACTAACACTATTGGAACAGGTTTCGCTTTAAAGTAAAAAGACTTGAATGCCTTCAATGTTTGTAAACAAGAGATTGAACGATTGTGCTCTATGATAGTGCGAGAAAAATGTTTATGCTTCACCAAAGATACTAATAACTTCACATTGGTTATGTTGTAAGTTTTTCGTCGAGCACCAGGTATTAATACCCCCGGCACACCTCACCACGGGACAGACGCCGGGTCTCCCCACCGCCAGACCATGCGTAAGCGTGCGGAAACATCCCCCTTCCACTAGCCCTGATGACGTCCGGTCGAGTGTAAACGCTGCGTTTAAATTGCGGTCCACTTTCCGTGGGTTAGAACGGCTTTGCGTCCACTCCGGGAGAAAATGTGTTAATTCCACCACCGTCCAGGGAATCGTCAGGTCGGGAAATCGGCAACAAGTAATCATATTATTGCGTTACTTCCGTTGCGTTGGAAGTCATGCAAGTCGCCGCGGTTTTTGACTTCGGTAGGAACCTCCCTACTAGTCAGGCACGCCTAGAAGAGGCAAACCCCATGTGACACCTCCGAGTCACTTCAGTGGTGCGGGACTCTTTCTTAGATGCGTTCAGTCATCTTCAAACCAGTCACGAAAGATGCAGAAGGTCGGATAAACAAAAACATATCATTGTATGAGTCACTGGAAAAGAACTATGATTAGGACGACATAATATTAATCTACTGACGGGTGACTTCAATGCCAAAAGTAGGGAAAGTAAAAGTGGTAATGCCAACTAATGGCAAGGAGAGTCTACATGAAAATCCATTGACAATGGGATCGACTCATAAACTTGCTTCAAGAAAATGGCTGATAGCAGCACCAAGTTTTCAAACAAAATTAAACATAAAGTTACTTGGGACTCTCCGGATACAATCAATCACAACCAAATTGACATTGTATTAATCAAACGGAGTTAGCGATCAGACATTGTAGACTATCTGATGAACTATCTGACAATTTATTTGTGGGGGTTAAAGATAAAAACATAATAAGAATAAAGCTCATTGGCCGAAATCAAGCAGAAAAACAATGCTTACCAAAAACTTATCAAAGAGCATGTAATCGCAAAAGATAAAACAAACAATGAAGTAGCAGCAAAACTAGAAGCATCACAGGAGGAATTAAACAGAACAAATAACGTAAATGAAAAGTGAGATGTGTTACGCACTGGCTTCTCTTGTGGGAAATTAATCTTCTATTTTATATGTATAGCGCGTTCAAACAAATCCCTAACAAAGGACAATACCATAGACAAAAAAATAACAAAAGTACGACACCCAAAACTGTACCAATTACAATTAATAAGATGTAATTTAGTAATAATACAATTACAAAACAAAAGAAATATAATTACAATTCATCAACGAACAGTATGTAAGTATCGGTTACACAGTTAACACAGTTAGAACAATGTGCTAATGAATAATGATGAATGATCAATGTGAATAAACACACATAAGTACACAAAGAATAATACACGTCTCGTGAAGTTAAAAATATCTATCAATCTCCGTCCCTCTCTGTGCCTGTCAATCCATTATACAGACGCGTCTTGAAACGCCATAACTTTTCTAATAAAATCGAGAATGTTCCATAAGATACTAGAAGACAGTCTAACCATGTTTAATTGGTAAACACGAAAGATCAAAAGAACTAGCCCAGCCCATCTATGAACCAAGCGCTTGCTTTGGAATTTATTTTACGGTCAAGCATAGTTCATGCACTGGAAATGGTCTAAAACGTTATACATAACAGATATGATAATTAATGATATAAAAATATAAGCGGAACAAAGTAGTAGGATTTCAGCAAACTAACTTTAAAGTAGCCTGGAATGAAGAGAGGCTGTCAAAAAAGTGTAGAAAGAAAAAAAATGGAATGGGGAAAAGTTAACCTAAAAGAACTGAAGACTTATCAAAACAGATAAATATTTAAGAAATGTGCATAAAGATAAAAGGTAAAAGGAATCGATAACAAGACGGACCTCAAATATGAGAGCTATGATAAAGAATGAAGTACGGAAAATGTTGTGTTCATCCGTCGAAGTCGACTAGGACCATCGGATCATCCAAAGTTTAGGGGGAGGTTTGGTTACGGTGAGCTCGTAGGTGGCTTGCTAGACCAATCCGTGCTCGGAATAATCTTTGGCACCGCGAGCAGGGGATAGTCGCTTCAGACGTTGACCTAATGTTTCTCTTTCGGGCAAGCCTACGTGTCTCAGCTGCGGATATCCTGTTAGCTTAATGAGATTTAGCCCATTTCTTGACAGAAGCTCTCCACCTGGCTCTGTCCTAGGCTGTCTGCACCCAACGAGTAGGGTTTATGCTGAAGGCCTTTAGTGCCGCTTTCAGGGAGTCTTTGTAACGCTTTTTTCTACCTCCTTGGGAGCGCTTACCTGTGGTGAGTTGTCTGAAGAATATTTGTTTCTGAATCCGGTGGTCTTCCATATGGACTACGTGTCAAATCCAACGAAGCTGAGACTGCATCAGAGTGGTGAAGATACTAGGTAGGTTCGCTCTAGTGAGGACCTCGTTTTCGAGGACTTTGTTTTGCCACATGATGCTAAGGAGTTTCCTAAGGCAGGTTGTGTGAAAATGATTCCGTTTCTTGGCGTGACGCTGGTAGACAGTTCACGTTTCACATCCGTAGAGCAATGTCGGGAGGACTGCTGCGCTATAGACCTTGATCTTCGTTTCTCGTCTGATACCTCTCCTGTCCCAAACAGAGCATTCCAAGTATGGCACTAGCTTTTGCGAGTCTGGCATTCATTTCATCATCCATGACGACAGATCTAGAGAGGTTGCGGCCCAAGTAAGTAAATGTATCCACCGGGTTGAGATGCTGTCCACTGATGATGATGTTGGGTTCAAAGTAGGGCTTACTGGGAGCTGGCTGATCTATCACCTCAGTATTCTTTGTATTTATTGTGAGGCAAAAATTATTGCAGGCCTCAGAGAAGATATCAACGCCGTGTTGCATGACGACTTATGAGGGAGCGTTGAGGGAACAATCGTCTGCAAACAGAAGCTCGTTGATCATGGGATGTTTGACCTTGGTTTTAGCTTGAAGCCTCCTAATGTTAAATATCACTTCATCAGTACGAAACCGGATTGGCAAGCCCGTGTTGGAGTCCTTGAACGCATCAGACAGCATTGCGGAATACATAATACTGAAGATAGTGGGAGCAAGTACACAACCCTGCTTTACACCGTTTGTGACGGGGAATGATTGAGATGATTGACCGTTGTCCTGAACGGAAAAAAGTAAAGTACTGGAAAGGTGGGCTGAATAAACTCAGGGTATACTAAATGCAGACAATAGACAAGACAAAGTTTATCAATAAACATTTTGAGAATAAGACCCTTTAATACATTTCTGAACTTTGGAAGAATTTACAAAAGCACAAAGCCTTGGAGAAGAAATTGTCTCAGCAAAATGTTTTAAATATGAAGGAAGAGTACAACAAAAGGTATAGCTATAATAGCTATAATGAAAGAAGAGAAAATTGAGACATATTTTGAAAAAGCATTATTACCCCCTATGCACATCAAAGTTTTCAAACTTCAATGCACAAAATACAGACGCATTTCCATAATATTACATTTGGCATACACGATGATAAGAAAACGAATTGATAAGAGTACAACCGTACACTGATGAAATATTAAGGGACTTCCAATATTTATTACGATGAAACATATCAGATGTTCACCATCAGATGCCTAGCTGAGAAATTTTACGAATATAATATCGCATTAGTTCAACACTCTGTGGTATAATATCCCAGTCCTTCAACACTATGTGGACAATAGAACTATGAAATTATCCATAGAAAATATTTATATGAGACTCTACAAGAGTTTGTGATACGGAAAAAGCCTGACTCCCTGACTTGTATGCTATTTAATTTAATACTAGAGAGAGTTATACGAAGCATACATGTTTACACCCGAGGAACAATCAAAGGATAATTTCTGAGAGAAATCATAGAGCTACACAAAATGAGCACTCTCTATGAATAACCCTTAAGTATAGTGTATATGCCGATGACATATCACTGTTAGGGAAATGTAGTAAATACATATTTGAAGATGCAACACGTATTAAAGGCTGGACTTAAACAACCTAAAAAAATGAAAATACATGAGTATGAAGAAGAAAGCACACCTTTGATAAAGTACACCGATTCAATTTACAGAATCCTCAATAAATGAAAAAAAAATGAAATCATTACAGAATTAAAAGAAATAATATTGGCCGAGTACTGGGCATTCTTCATTAGTCAGAAATTACTAAAAAATTAAAACATGACAAGAAAAGCAAATAGAAAAGCAAGTAAAACTAGCATCCTGACAAAAAGGGCAGAAACCCTATAAAAGACATGGCAGAGAACAAATCTCCGGTAAGTATAAGATGTACCATCAAAGGATACATATTAATGGAGTATACGAACCAAACAGGGAATACTATAGTATCTTTCAGGATCCCATGATGGAAGAAGAAAACATGGTGGTCTACGCAGGGAAGTATACTTTAATATAATGCCAAATTACAGAGGAGTGATGAGGGTTCACAACCAAAACCCCAGAACGAATTGCTCAAGACAGACCTAGGATTTGATGGATGGATAAGTGGAGAAGAGATAGGGATCAGATGGGAATTCCAGCACGCAAAATAAAGCATCCGTTCAAGTGGAAAAAAACTTTAAGGCTCTACATAAATGATAGAAAAGTAAAATGAATTTCTGGCATTAAATTCAGGAAAATAAAGTTAATTAATGCTTTTCAGCGCTGACACAACTCTAGATTTCAAACAGATTCTCCTAACCCCATCTCAATTTCACATCACCAAAGCAGATATTTTACGCTGCCAAGAAGCGTGTCAATCAGATTGTTTGTCGTGCAAAGACTACGTATTTTAGCCAAAAGATAACTATGGGTAAAACCAGCAGGCAGTTGTTTGATGTTTGTGGTCACCTTAGGGGGAGTAACAAAGGAACTGCGCTTCCTTCGGTGTTTCCCCTGCCCAAGCAACCAGATATTTTCTGTAATTTCTTTACAAGCAAAGTAGCTGACATTCGAGCTGAGCTTGATCGTCTTGATGCCCCTCCCCTTGAATTGCCTCCTTTCCCTTGTCTTACTTCCCATTTTAATATTTTTAAACCTGTTTCAGAACTTGAGGTAAAAAATATAATCCTAAAATCTAAACATACGTCATGTTATTTGGATCCCATCCCAACCCCCCTGTTGGTTGAGTCATTAGATATCTTGCTCCCAACAATAACCCGCATAATAAATGAAAGCTTATATTCTGGCACTGTTCCGCCTCTTTGCAAATCAGCTGTCATCAAACCATTGCTTAAGAAGCCCGGTCTGGATGAAAATAATTTAAAAAACTATAGACCTGTATCTAACTTATCATTTTTATCTAAAGTTATTGAAAAACTAGTCCTAAAACAACTTTTTGCTTACTTAAATGATCACTCTCTTCTCAGTTCTAATCAGTCGGCCTATAGACATTTCCATAGCACGGAGACAGCTCTCTTGAGAGTCAGTAATGACCTCTTGCGCGCAATGGACAGCGGTAATGTCTCCATTTTGATCCTCTTAGACCTCAGTGCGGCCTTTGACACTGTTGACCATGAAATCCTTTTCAAAACCCTTGAAAACTACTTTGGAATTTCTGGTTCGGTTTTGGCTTGGTTTAGGTCCTACCTCTCTGATAGAACGCAAATGGTCTCTGTCGATGGCTGTCTCTCCGGCAGTGCTGATTTGGTGTACGGAGTGCCACAGGGGTCCGTTTTGGGTCCGGTTCTATTCATAATGTATACCAGACCACTACTCCTCTTGCTCGGGAGGCATGCTGTTGAGAACCAGTCATTTGCAGATGATACACAGCTATACATGCATACCCATCCATCTCTTGTCGATTCCGCTGTCCAGACTTTGCGGGGGTGCATTGATGATGTCAAGTCTTGGATGACACTCAGCAAGTTGAAGCTTAATGATGACAAAACAGAAGCACTCCTCATTTACAATCACAAATCATCCTCTACCTCAACTCTTCCCACCTCATTTCAAGTAGGTAACTCCGACATACAGTTTACACCCTCTGCTAGGAATCTTGGTTATATTCTTTCTAACAACATGTCTCTCGATAAACATATCTCTCACATTTGTCGTTCGGCATACACCGCCATCCGTCAGATCAGCTCCATCCGCCACTACCTGACAGTTAGCGCAACAAAAACTCTAGTCTGTGCTCTTGTTCTCTCTCGTCTTGACTATTGCAACTCACTTCTGTCAGGTTCACCGAAACATTTTATAGAAAAACTGCAGAAAGTTCAAAACTCTGCTGCTAGGCTTGTTCTTAAGGCAAAAAAACGCGATCACGTCACTCCACTACTCCACTCACTACATTGGCTCCCTATACAGGCACGCATTGACTACAAGCTGTCTCTTCTCTGTCACAACTTTTTCTCGGATTCCTGCCCTTCCTATCTAACTGAACTTCTTTCTGTCTATTCACCCCTTCGACAACTTCGCTCCTCCGCAGACTCGCGTATTCTGTCCGTTCCCAAGACACGCACTAAATTATATGGTGAACGATCTTTCTCTTTCTGCGCCCCCAAACAATGGAATTCTTTGCCACTACACATCCGCAATATAACAACCACACAGGCCTTCAAAACTGCACTCAAAACACATCTATTTAAACTATACTACTCTGACTGATTCTCCTCCTATAAACCGATAAACGTACATGGGTTTCCTTGTAAAAATGTCTGGTGTGGGTGGATGAATATACCTATGGTGTTGTTTTGCTTATATGTTGTTTTTATTTCATTTATGTATTTTATTTTAATATTATGATTATGCCTCTTTGCTATATTTATGTACAGCGCGGTGAGTCCAGCCCTAGGCCGGGGTACCGCGCTATATAAGACCACTTATTATTATTATTATTATTATTAATATGTTTAAAAAAAATGAAAATAAAACAAATTTTCTTGGACTTCCCGAAACCTCAATGAGTAACGCATCTCTTAGCTTACGAACACCCACATATTAAAGAACACCCACATATTAAGAACACATGTAGCCAAGCATCAATTTCCAAACTAAATGAGGGTCACTTAATATTTGCAGATGTGTAATGTGCGATACATTTTTTAAATAAACATTTTCCTATTTTATATTCCCGCCTTATCTCATTAACTTTATGTAACCTACACTAGGTATCTAGATGATTACTGCACTGTGCGATAGGGACGTTGGTAGTGTTGTGGTGTTTAAACGCATAAAATGCTCCAAGTCTTGCACATTGAGAAGGATGTTAATATACATACAATAGGGGCCATACAGAAAAGCGACATTTTAGCAAATCAACACTTTACTGTACTTTCTAACAAAATTTAAACCAATTAATGTGTACCTTCTAAACACCATACATGATATATAAATACACTAATACTTTTCATATAAAATAAATATTACGGTACACACATGCCTAAGACGCCTTTTAGAGTTCTGATTCTGGTAGTGTTCGTTGCTGAATCCATATACTGGCATATGTGTAACAGTTGGGGAGGCGATGTTTCTGTCCTAAAAGCTCCTAACAGATGCCAGGCATCCTTGTGCAATCGATTGGTATCAAATTTTTTAAGAGGCCAGTGAGTGAGCTATGAGTGGTAGATTTGTAGCCACATGCGATCAAGCGCACTCCGTTACGTTGGCTCCGCTCCATCTTGTCCACGTTGTTGTAAAATTATGAAAACACATAATTTAAAAAAAAAAAAAAGATTCATTAAATGTGTTTTCGAACTCGAAAGAGAATGTGTGCAACATATTAGACGCCCATTTTACTTTCAGTATTAATGGTTAGCAAATTTGAATGAAAGCCTTGCTCAAAGCTCTACAACAAAACAATAGAAACGGTCTTGCTTGGAATATGAACACGACAGACGTTCATTTGGACTTATCTATTGCAAATTATGTACTTCTGATTTCAGCGTGAAAGTATTGCTACCCGAAAATGCGACTATGAGACTAAGGATTATGGCTGCAAGCTAATAAGCGGAAGAACCTACCGCCATTTCATCTGGGGCAAATATTATTATTACTTTAGATTTTGCACACTTAGGGCGCGACTGGTTGATGCCGAAATCCCACACAATAAACGTACCCCGATAAATGCCCCTGGAATTAAACATGTCAGCAACGAACTAAAGATGTCAGCCTATAAAAGTGAGTGAACAATATTTTTTTTTAATTAATAAACATGTAAACAAACATAAATTAAGTCCGATTTTGGGTCATGATTTTTCTTTGTAAATTTAAAAATTGAGACTAACTTTTTATGCATAAATAGTACAATTGTCTGTGTAGTGAAGTATAAATATATTGATAGGAGTAATATTTGACTTGGATATAAATTGTTTGATTTTTACTAATGTTGAACCAGTATTTCTCTTCGCAATTTCCTAAAGCATATACAAATAAAATTAAGTGTTGACAAACACAAGCAAATGTCAATAAAGTGATATTTTTACTGACACAAGCATATTTCAGTAAACTAATATAGTGGTTTATGATTTTCGTACTTTGCATGCGTATATGAAAAGGCCTATATTCCGAGAAATGCAAGCAGAGGACTTAAGAAACATATTTTTTTTTTTGAAAGCTTTTTAAAATTCTCTTGGGATACCAAGCAATTTGGAAGCAATTCTTCCTTACCTCACCCTTGCATACTTAGGGCGTAAACGGTACATTAACACGCTGTGGATAGTACTCGAAAAGTGATTCGTATTAACATTCTTAAGTTTGTGGTTCAGAAGGGAGTCTTATTTAAACTCTTGGGATTGTACTCCAGAATTGAGTCTATTTTAAAATATTGGGGTTGTACTCCAGAATTGAGTCTTATTTACGCTCTTAGGGTTGTACTCCAGAATTGAGTCTTATTTACGCTCTTAGAGTTGTACTCCAGAATTTAGTCTTATTTACGCTCTTAGGGTTGTACTCCAAAATTTAGTCATTTTTAAACTCTAAATATGGATTCCCCAGGAAAGATTCTTTTTTCTTATGTCCATCGACTTGAGGTGGATATCCATATATTCTCTTAGACAATGTTTAAATCGTTTATCTCTGATAAATACTGACATGCGAACAATGATGTATCAATAAACTTTGCAAGGTTTCCTTCATTTAATTTAGATGATGGAGGATATTCTTCAGAGTTCGATGCGAAATATGAACGGTATGACGCCAGATTTCCATGTCATTACATGTCAGCCTCTGACGCTGCCATTAACAAAATCTATCTACCAGGTAGTACCGGGTTGATTTACATATTTCAAGATACACTTTCATTGTGTTTCATTACTTACAAACATTTAAGATATCGTGTCTTTATTGGTTGCAGATAAAGTGTTTCTATAGGGTTTATGTAAAAGTGTCTCAATTCGGTGTATACAAAGAAGTTTCTATAGGGTAAAGGTGATTCTATTGGGTTTAGATAAAGGTGTCTCTACATGATGTAGATAAAGGTGTGTAAACAGGATATAGATAAAGATGATTCAATGTGGTTTAGATAAAGGCTTTCCTATTGGTTGGAAATAAAATTAAATGTTTTTGTGTTAGGTGTATATTATTATTATATATAGAGAATAGGTATAGGTATGTCAAGACTCTTAAAAGACCTCATATTTTCTACGCTATAAATCAATAAGCGTTTTCCTCTATTGGCAACGCATGATGTATTTGAATAGTTCTAAGACCAATAATACAATGTAGCTGACTATGTCTTGTTTTTGTTGGAGATTATTCTCTGTATGTTCGTACACATCTTCAGAGCAAAAACAACACTATAACTGGGGTTGATGGAGATGTTTTTTGGAAAGATTGGTATTAAACAAAAACACCTTTATTACTCTAACGTAATAGCAGATTTACTTTTTTCCCCATTAAATTGGTGATATGTATATAATCAAAATAAAATGTATTTTTTTTATTTTAAAGTTATTATGACTTGTATTTCTAATATTTTTTTATTACTATAATTTATTCACAGATGCTTTGTTGATTGCTTTGGGATCATTCATCGCCATCAAAATGATTGCTTTCAATTAGCAAGTGTTAAGTTCACGAGTAAAATGGATTTTAAAAAAGAATAGACACAGCGAAAAACTAAGCAAAAGGGTTCAGATATCTTAATATTTAAAATTAAATCTCTACCAGGTGCAAAATTAGAATACATTATTTTAAGCCAAGCACAAAATTAGCTATAAATTATTCTAAGCCAAGCACAGCATTAGCAATATATTATTATAATCCATGCACAAGACTAGCAATAGATCATTCTATGCCAGTCACAACATTACGTATAGATCATTCTAAGCCAGTCACAACATTACGTATAGATCATTCTAAGCCAGGCACAACATTACGTATAGATCATTCTAAGCCAGGCACAACATTACGTATAGATCATTCTAAGCCAGGCACAACATTACGTATAGATCATTCTAGGCCAGGCACAAAATTACGCATATATCATTCTAAGCCAGGCACAACATTTTGTATGGATCATTCTAAGCCAAGCTTAACATTACGTATATATCATTCTAAGCTAGGCACATCATTGCGTATAGATAATTCTAAGCCAGGCACAAAATTAGGTATATATCATTCTAAGCCAGGCACACAGGTAAATATTATTATAAGATGTTGAAAGTGATAGAGAGTAAATCAATGTAGCAACGTGTAAATATATTTTCCATTGATCATTCTAAGATACATTGGTGATAATCTATGACATAATGTTACAGATGTTAGTAAGACCAAAGTTTGTGCATAACATAAATGCCAAACAATCATTACGAAGACGCGGACTGTGGTGTAAATATACCGTTAAAATAAATTGTTTGTTTTTTTAATTGATCCAAAAGAAATTTTCTAGCAGCCTATCGACAAGTCAAATTACAAGAGCACGAAACATCATACAGAATGTATTGAAATGAAAGTGTTTGAAGATGTTTGTTCAATAAATTATTTAGTTTGTGGGACCAGAAATAAACATACAGACATTAATAGATATACGTTGATAGCTAACGATATGTCAAAGAAAACATGATATTTTGATTCAATTTTTTTTATTTCACAAATTTACACAATTTCAATTTTAGCTTAACTTCTTCATGACAATAGATTTGTGATATATAAAGTGTTCAGTAATGTAAGCAAATATTTGAAAATATAAAGAAATGTTATTTAAAAAGACATAGATCTAGTGTCATTATTTGTATGTTCATACTCGTTCAGTTACTTGTGAATTTCTTTTATTATAGCATTTTTTTCCCCCTTGTTTTAGAACACCCTAAGTTTAACACGAACATAAATTGACAGGCTATTTTAGGTTAAATTTTGAGCAGACGGTTGGCAACCCTGAGGTCTCAAGACAAGAGATCCAATTTTTTTAGGGGGTTAGAGCTGTGGCTCTCAAACATCGTAATCAGGGTTTATTTCAGCTATATCTCCGGAGGTGGGGAGGCAGTGATCCCCCCGCGGAGCAAAAATATGTCCAACAATAAATCAACTGGAACTGCCAACACTGCCCCCCCCCCCACTCCGAAAAAACTTAAGTGCCCACCTCCCGAAAATCTTACCCCCCCCCCTAACCAGGGGAAAATTTCTGAAAGAAACATTGATCGTAAATGCCGCGCCCCTTTAATACAGTTGTTCATGTTTTGGTGCACCCTAGTCACACAATTATTTTCGTTGCTACTTCATAAGTATGTGTTTGTTTCGATTTTTGTTTAGGCGACCTCTTTGAAAGGATTGCTCGACCACCAACGTTTTTAACACCACCTGGTTGAGAACCGATTGGGCGAAAGGATTTATTTATATAAACAATACCTCTAAAGAATCATTCAAGGCGATCATTACGTTATAAACCAACTAAGAGCAGATACAATACATAGAGAACAGACACAATACATATAGAGCAGACACAATACATATAGAACAGACACAATACATATAGAACAGATACAATAGATATAGAACAGATACAATAGATATAGAACAGATGCAATAGATATAGAACAGACACAATACATATAGAACAGATGCAATACATATAGAACAGACACAATTCATATAGAACAGACACAATACATATAGAACAGACACATTAGATAGAGAACAGATACAATACATATAGAACAGACACAATGCATATAGAACCGACACATTAGATATAGAACAGATACAATACATATAGAACAGATACAATACATATAGAACAGACACAATACATATGGAACAGACACAATACATATAGAACAGACACAATACATATAGAACAGACAAAATACATATATATTCTGGCGATATCCCGCATGCTTTGCAATGCCACTCAATGCAAAATGTGTTCGTGTTTTCGTTAAGTTTTGCAAGTAATTTTTAAAATAGAAAATATGTTTTGCTTTTCCTCCGTCTGGTGGGTACAAAAAATAAATTAGAAGGTTTTCTCGACGCGTGAGCAGGCAACAAACAACTGTCCACGGGAGAAGCATGAATTTTAAAAAAAATTATCCTCATATGTGTGGCGGTTGATCCACCCATGCATCAGCTCTTTTTGAAATTATATTTATGTAGCTCACATAAAAAAAAAAATAAAAAAAATAAGGCCCCCCGGCCCAAAACGCCAAATTTTAAAATGGTTGTGCTAATTTAGAAACAATTACAAGACTGCATTGAAGCTCAGTAAATTAAATAGGAAGACGATGTATGTGAAAGCTTGGAATTAAGGACAGGACAAGAACATTTGGACGTTTCGGCACAGAGCCTCCCTCAGCGCACATAGCAAATGAAAATATCACAAGGAACAGAGCACTGTAAACAATTCAAGAAATATCCTTTTTTTTTTTGTTGCCGGAATTAGGGTTACAGAAAGTGAGTGAATTTTAAGTATTGACGCCGAAAAATAAGGTCCACAATAATAATGGACTTGAGTATCAAGGGATACATAAACACACATCAATAAGAAATGATTAGAAATACAGGGAAACAGAGACACATTAGTAGGATAGTATTTGATTAAAACCATAAGGAGATATGGTGCCAAACAGCTGAATAAATTTATATTCCATTATTACCCTCTCTGATGTTATTGCTTGAATACAATGCCATAATGGTTACATCCTTTGTGTTCATCTCTGTTGAAATGTGAAGAGACTGGATAAATTTTACCATGTTAAATACCCAGAGATGATCAGTGAACCTGTCTCTTCTGGAAGATTAAACCATTGTGTTTGCAGCCGGCGTAGTGTAAAATTGAGTTTATAAGTCATAGATACACCCTAGACAATGGCATTACCAGGACGTTTACACTTGTTTTGACCTTGACAAGCTATCCATCAACGACTTGATCGCCGCTCTCACATTCTTGTTCCCACACAGGACCACAGGGCTGACAGCCGTACTCATATAGCCCAGCCACGCGATGGCCTGCAGCGACCACGCGGGCTGGCCCGACGGGTTGTAAACAAAGACGATCAGAAAGAAACAGAACGGGAACCAGCAGAGAGAGAAACACGCCATGATGCATCCAATGTTACGGAACGCCTTCACGTTTCGTCTGGGTGATGGTGACGTCCTTCTCGTGGAGGCGGTCAGGGTGATCTCTGGTGATTTTGATGGTGTTCTATGGTAATAATCCCTAGAGGTGTTCAGGGGGTTCTCTGGTGATTTTGATTGTATTCTATTGTAATAATCCCTAGAGGAGTTCAGGGATTTCTCTGGTGATTTTGATGGTGTTCTATTGTAATAATCTCTGGAGGAGTTCAGGGGGATCTCTGGTGATTTTGATGGTGATCTATTGTAATAATCCCTAGAGGAGTTCAGGGATTTCTCTGGTGATTTTGATGGTGTTCTATTGTAATAATCTCTGGAGCAGTTCAGGGGGTTCTCTGGTGATTGTGAGTGTGTTATATTGTAAGATTCCATAGATACCGATGGTAAGCGGAAGGACGTTGGCTTGAAAAAGTGTGTAGGAGGTACGTGTAACGATTTGGTTCTTCTCGTAGCTAAATCTGCAGCGGTGCAAGACAACATTGTTGATTTACCAATGCAAGCGTCTGGAGTGATTATTCTTGTAGGTGAGGACACACCATCCAATGCGACTTCTGAACAGCAGTCAATGGCAATGGCCAAATTAGGATTTGAGACATGTCTTCGTAAAGACATCAACGTCATGTCTATTTGATTTCTATTAAGGTTTTTGACGGAAATGCAATCTTTGTCCTGTAATCCTGTCGTCATTTCAATCACTTCCTTCACATTTGTTTCAGCAACATAACACTTTTCCACCGCTATTTCTTGAGCGGTAACTTGAAAATCAGAAGTAACGATGTCGTGATTTTTGAAGTTTTGCTGTACAAATATTCTTTTCATTTCACCCACGCTAAAAATCTTTTCGATTCGGTCAGATTCTAATTCTTCTTCTGGTAGAGTTCCATTACTTGGACATTGGAACGATTCTTTGGGAAGTTCAGTGTCTTTCGCGGGATAAAAATTGTTTGGTTTTCTCTTGTGATAGTGAACAATGGTTCTCACAATGAGCACATACATTGTGGAGATGGCCAAGAAAGGGATTAACAGTGAGATGATCATGCAGAATACAAAAAGGTGTTTCTCAAAGATATTAATGCACGCTTTTTCAAAACTGAAGCAGTCCAAGCTATCACTATGCGACCCGAGTATCATAGGGGGCAAAATGAGTGCGCAGGGCGTCAGCCAACATGCCCCTATCATGTAGTATCCAATTTTTGCAGGGAGTAGTCGATACTTCAATGGCTTGCATACTGCGATGTACATATCTGTTGCCATGCAGATCACGTGATAGATCGATGCACAGCCGACATTGACGTCACTGACGTGTCTAACGGTACACGCCTGGGGTCCGAGTGTCCAGTGACCATTGTTTATGATTTCATTGACGGCCATCGGCATACTGACCACGCCCTGGATGGTGTTGCAGACGACCAGTGACGTCATGAGCAGTGACGTGTTCTTGCTGACGTTGGAGGACGTGAACCTGGCGCTGTTGCCGCGCTTGTTGTTGCTGTAGAAACGTGAGAAGATTAAAACGACAACCAGCATGACGTTGGACGTAATGATGAAAGCTGTCAGGAGGCTTGTGGTCAGACCAATGATGACCAGAAGGTGGGGGTGTATCGTGAGGGCCCTATCTACCCCGCGCACGTGTTCTTTGTTCGCAAAACAATCTGACGAGTTCATGATAACCACACAATCTAATGCGGTTTCTTGGTCTGCAGAAATATACCTCAATGCCAATGTTGATCGCTAACAAGTAACAGAAGTAAAAATGGGATTACTGCCAACGGAGCATTAACGGTCTTGGTAAACACAAGTTTAGGTCAATAATAGTTAGGTTCAATAACAACAAAGATCAATGAACTTGAAGCACCACAAGAATAAAGAAACAATACCTTGATTTATTCAAATAAGGCAGCTTTATCAGACTCACAGATCTAGTTAATACCTTAACATGTTATCCCACGAAATAAATTTTAATGATATCATTATTTTATCCAACCAGTTTTTGACATTTTGAAGTTATTTAAATATTTTTAAAATAACTGTAAATTGCAAACGAAAACGGTTAAAATTGTAGTTCATTGAATCCAAGCAACGGCGCATTTCGCCAACCAAGACTTGACTCTGGGAAAAAAAAACGCACAAAAAACAACTGCTTCTCTTTATCATAATATCTGAAACAAAGAACGTCCTATCAGTGCGCAATGCCAAAACATAAACACAAAGCAGTTACAGAGACATGGAGAACAGTGCTAATGGTTCACTATCAGCCTTGTATAAATACTAGAAAAATAAAAAAATAAAATAAAAATTGGCTAATGGTGTTATAAAACGGAGGCTTTTTAAACAATGAAAATGTCCTTGTTTAATTGCGTGATGGGATTTAAGGACTCGCGTACTCACAAACTACGACATCAACGCAATGGCAGTGTACATTAAGGAATTAGATCACGCAGTTTCAGCATGGTGTTTGTATGTGTGTGTGTGTGTGTGTGTGTCTGTGTGTGATGTGTGTGCAGTTAGATAATTACAATTGTAAAAATAGCCTAAATGCAGAATGAAAATTTATCACAACTTAAGGTACATTTTTTGTTTTTATGTTTATATATATATATATATATATATATATATATATATATATATAAGATCGAGAGAGCGGCGTGTAGAGAGAGTGTGTATATCTTTTTTTTTTGTTTCTTTTTTTTTGTAGTTCTTAACAAAAATTTTTTATTTTGAAAAAAAAAAAAAATTAAATTAATAAAGAGTTCTGTTTTTAAAATTACTATACATAATTTAAAATATAACTTCATTTATATTTCGGTCAAACGTATTTTCATTCAATTACCTATAACTGAGAATAGTAGTTTTACCTCTCTAAAAGAAAATCGGTGATTTAATCATTGCATGCATCAAGTCAATGTTACAAGCAAAGCCTCTGTATTCCTGAGTTGACATCACGTCAACAATGATAAGCTTATCAGTTGGCTAACGAGCTTCCCTGAAATGGTATCACATGAATTAAGCCTAGTAACAGATCAGTCGTCGAATGGCATCCCTCACTCGACGATGACCGTAGAAAAGCAGTGCGTTGAGGGCAGAGTTCAAGTATCCCAGCCCCGCTAACGACGTCATCAACCACGTGTGGGTGTCGAGACCTGGGACGCCCCCAGCAAAGATATGGAACATGGCGAATGGCAACCAACAGACCGTGAAAACAAGAACGATCAATCCAATGGTCCGATACGCCTTCATGCTGGACGTTCTAGGCACAGATTACCCACTTTGAGACCCCTTTTTCATGTTTCCTTGTTTCACGCTGTTTGTCTAAACATGACATTTCAACATTACATCGCTAGATGTTTTAATTTTAGACCCAGTGGTCATGTTTCCTTGTCCCACCCTTTCTGGTTCAGCGTTACTCATTAAAAATTCATTGCTCGTTGGTTGTGTTTGAGACACAATGTTCCCGCTTGTTTGGATCTTGTTGAGAACGTGTTCATCACTTTTACACACGGTCTTGACAGGGCTGATATCTGTGGCGTGAAGATAGATGTCGGCCAGGAGCATTTCATTGATAGCCTTGGCGGTGTAAGATCTCGATCTGACTTTATAGCCTTAAATCATAACATACTAGTGCCAACGGTTAGCCCTGTATTTTCAATGTCCATATTGTTTGGAAACGAAGCATACTGAGATGGATAGGTAACTCTGTCGATTTGATCAGCTGTGCCTTGTTGATGTGCAACTGTGTCAGGTTGATCAGCTGTACTCATTTGATGGTTGACTGTGTCAATCTCATCAGCTGTGCTTTGTTGAGTGGAATATCTGAACTTGTGGACTTTGTTATTAGCAGTAAAGATATTGCCTTGAAGCTTCTTTATTCTATTGCTATGGAATCTCCGAATCTGTATTAAAATTAGGAAGTAGAGAATGAATACGATAGCGAATGGAGTTAAGAAGGCAAAGAGGGATCCCAAAAAACCCAAGAAGTCGCAAAGGACTCCTTGCAGAAGCTATGCACACATTCCATTGCAATGACTTTGGGATCTGTATACTGACCCCAGCCAAAAACTAATGGAACAAAGAACAAAGCAGTCGGGAAGATCCAACAAAATGTAACCATGTAAACACCAGTCCTGTGGGTTAGCTGGCGGTAAACGAATGGCCGGCACACGGGGAGGAATCTGTCCATCAACGTGCATAAAACATGGTAGAATGACACCGTGCTGAACAGCATGTCAAAGAGGTTGTGATACTTAAATACTGTGGGACTCCAGATCCACCTGCCGTTGTTGACCATCTCACTGGTGGCCACGGGCACATTTCCCTGATCAGAGCGTCGGATATGGCCATCGCCGTTATTAAACATAGTTGCGATTCCGTTGCTATGTTCTTGACCTGTGGACGCAGCTGGACGCCTGACATAGAAACACACCATAGCCACGATGACTGTAACGTTGGCTACGATGGTGAGGACGGTGGCAACAGATGCGGTCAGTGATACGATGACCAGTAGATGTCGGTTGGTTGTGATCGTTTGAGTTATATTGACAAAAGTCGTGTTGTTGATCTCGTTTTCAGCTGCCGACATCATTACTTGATGTTAGTCAGCAACATAAATTTTAATATCACAACTTGAAGTCACTTTGCAAAAGGGGAACTTCAGTTAAACTCTTATTCCTGATAAAGAATCAATCGTCTCTGGTCTTGATAACATATGAATCATCAATGACATTTATTACCTACGAATGACAATTATTCCGTGGCATATATGGAGCAATTGTTACATGAAGTATCTCTGATTCTGTTCACATGTGATTATTAATGATAAACTGAGTCCCTCTCCAGTTTTTGAATGGAGTTAAAACCCCATTAAACCCCGGTCAAGCAAAAATCACTACAAGCACCTGGGTGGATGAGACTCGTTAACCTTGGATTGCAACTCATCTGTCAGAAAGAATATTATGAATTCAAACCCGGAGATGAGCCCAGTAGGTTGATTATATTAATAGAGTGAAACACTCCTTGAACTCCTAAGACGCCACTGTTGACAAGATGATTCATCACATTGTTCCCTTGGGTTGTTCAGCGGCGTGGAGAGAGACGATTTGACGTGTAGTGAACCAGTTTATCATCCTAAAAAAGATAATCCTACGTATTGAGGATTTCGTCCTATGAAATCTACATCTAAACCATCGCTAAATTGTGACTAATTGATGCCAGCAATAAAAAAATGTATTAAAAGAGAAAATTTAAATAAATTTTAAAAATTCAAATTTTTGAGGGTCACAAAGGTTAACAATTGAAAGTTGGCTTCGTAGTTATCAGTAATGCAAATCACGTGCGTCGTCTTCTAATGTATCAAGCCTTGGACAAGGCAAAACAGAAATTCTTCAAGGTAAATACAGATGTTTCACTAGTTTATTGTTTCTTGCTTTTTTAACATGGACGTGCGCCTACTATTGAACATAATTGCTTGAGTAAGTAGATTCGAATAACAGCTTCAAACTTGATGAAATCAATGACAAAATGTAATGGCAAGGCCGATGGCTGGCGCATTGCATCGACTAGTTGGTATCAGGTGAAACACTCAAAGCTGTCCAAACACGTCCGTGACACGCGTTAGCGATTGTATCCTCCATTTTATTCCATTAAGCATTCCATTTTCGACGCATATTTATTTTGTTGGACCTCCGACTCAGACGTTGTGTCAACATCATTTGTTGTGCCGGCTGGTGGCGGGTGAGGTTCGATTACACTCTGCTCTATATGACATTTAAGTTCGTGTTTTAACTACGATAACCGTATATCGGTTTCACTTTTTTGTTTCTCATAGTCGAAGTCATGTGTTGAATGCTTTATTAAATTATTTGTCTTCAATCATTTTCAAAAAAAAAATTAATAATAAGTTTTAATAGCTTCATATGTTCAGGCCTCGGCCCGTGTACCCCTTTTTCATAGGATCAGCCATGAATGGCGACTCATCAGCCTAGGAACTTTTAATAAAAAATGTTTTTTTATTGTTTTTTTTTTGTTTTTTTTTTTGTCAATTTTACATGGGATGTTCATGTTATTGTTTGTGCCTTAGTGAACCTATATGAGTACTAGTAGGAGAGACGACATGCAATATTAATGTTATTTATAATGACTTAGTGGACCTCTAAAAAGTAATACGGACAGACACATCATGGAATGTTAAAGCTATTGATTATGCCTTTGTGGACCTAAATAAGTACTATGAACAGACACTACATGGAATGATAATTTTATTGATTATGCCTTTGTGGACCTATATAAGTACTATGAACAGACACTACATGGAATGATAATTTTATTGATTATGCCTAAGTGAACCTATAAGAGTAATATAAAAAGAGACAAAACACGTTTTTTACAGAAATCGTATGAAGTAAGAGAAAATACAAATTATGTCAACCAGGCCGTGCTGATGCCGAGGTGATCAATTAAAACTTTCGAGCCATCTCCACACAGTTTTGTTTCCAAAAGTGAAAATAAATAAATATATACAATTAAGTTTGATGCAATTTTTGGTAAAATTTAATTTGGCATAGAAGAAAAATTAGGATTTTGCTCAGTTTCCAAAATCATCTATATGTCAACTGATGTCAGAGACCATGTAAGAAAACCGCAATGAATTTGTCAAACAATTTAATCAGAACAAGTGGTAATGTTTAATTATAAATGTGTTTGCGTGAAATAAAACTAAAATAAAATGAAATAAAATTGAAAATCTTTAGTTGTATCTCCTTGATAATTGAGACTTGATTATTGAAATCCAAATCCCTTCACAATGTTGGCATGTTTTGATATTCTCATGTTTCCGAAGTGCCATCCTTCGTTTCACTCCTTGATGAAATATGCGATTCTGAATTATAAAATATAATAGGTAAAGTTTATGTCCAAGGGATGCTGAATACAATGGTTAATCTAGTAAGTATATTTAATGTCCTATGATGTTGAATATAATTGAAACTTTGCAATCCAATTAAGGGTGTCTATCATACCAAAAAAACAAAGCAGCGAATTAAAAAAAAATGTTCTATGTGTTTATGTTGCATTTGAAAAACATGTTTTAAATATAGGTATACATATTTAAATCTTTAAAATGTATAACAATATTAATTTGTAATTATGTCCATTTCTAGCGATGTTTCACTTTTACATTTCTCAAAACCACAAACATTGTACAAATTTGTAAATGCGATTTGCTAAATTTGAACACAAAATGTAACACCAAGATTGTGAAGAAATTTTAAAGTCTTTTGTTGTCTGCCTGTCTTAATAACTAAGTTACATTTAAAAAACAACAACAATCATTTAAAACATTTAATGATATATTTATACAATTATATTTTTAAAAAAGACATTAATGATAAAAAGACTTAATACATAATTATATAATTAATCTATATTATCAACAGAAAAGTAATTAATTCAAAAAATGTCAAATAAAAATTGAGGTTTAATAAAAACTGAAAAAGATTAATATTTTTTTGAAAAAATAAGTCTTATCGAAATAAAAATTTAAAGATTTTTATTAAAAAAAATAATTACCCGTCGCAGCGCTGTCTGATGCTGTAAAAGTGATACATATATACTTGAAGGAAAATAGATAATAATAATAATAATAAAGTTCATTTCAAAAACACGCTTCATCCCCAAAAGCTCGAAGCGCGGTACAAAGTCAACAAAAAACAAATCTATAATTTAACACATTTAAAACAAACGCAACACTACAAAAACTAATTACAAGCATACCATGTCAAAGTCTTTCTAGCCATTTCAACTCTGAGCAACACAGCCATTATGCATTAACTGGATAATAAGGTAGACAATCATCCCAGAAGGTGTTTGCGAAATAGATGTGGGGGTAACGTTTATTGTAAAAGTGGTACATATACCATTTACTTTAAGGATTACACATAGATGAGACACGTTTATTGTTAAAGTGGTACATATACCATTTACTTTAAGGATAACACATAGATGAGACACGTTTATTGTAAAAGTGGTACATATACCATTTATTTTAAGGATAACACATAGATGAGACACGTTTATTGTAAAAGTGGTACATATACCATTTACTTTAAGGATAACACATAGATGAGACACGTTTATTGTAAAAAAAAAATTAATAATAATTCAAGAAAGGATGCATAACTCCTTAAATTTTAGCGTGACTTAAGGCAAATCTGTACATCAATTACAGTAGGAGAATTCCTTACATGGATGTCATGGAGAGAAGTGCGTACACCAATATCAGTAGGAGAAGTGCATACATCAGGCACACTAGGAGAAATGCGTACATCAATATCTTTAGGAGAAATGCGTAAATCAGGAACATTAAAGAAATGCGTACAACAGGCACACTAGGAAAATGCGTACGTTAATATCAGTAGGAGAAATGCTTACATCAATATTAAAATGGAGAAACGCGTACATCAGGCACACTTGATAAATGCCTGAATCAGACACATTAGGAGCAATGCGAACGTCAATATCAGTAGATAAAATATATACATCAATATCAGTAGTAGAAATGCGTACATGAATTACAGTTGGCGAAATGCGTAAATCAGTCGCAGTAAGATAAATGTGTATATCATTCACAGTAAGAAAAACGCGTGCATCAATTAGGGTAGAAGAATACTAACATCATTGTGAAATGATCAAACTTAAATTATGGGCTCTTGTAGAGAGAAAGATAATATGTAAATAATAGATGCGTTAAAGCCATCATTGAATTATCAAATAACGTTTGATGTACTTTCATTAAAATCAGTTGGCTCTTGATCATGTAAATATTTTGAGATAAGGGTGCTAACAAGGGACGCAATGTATGTGTCGCAACATTATATCACAAAGACTAGGTTATCTCCTTTAGAAAATGAGCCAAACATTGGCTGAGACATTTTTGCAAAGATCGGAAAATATATTTTGTTTGAAGCACAAAGTTAATTACAAAGTCTTAACTCTAATGCTTCTTTATTAATTTATAAAAAAGAAATAGCAGCATAATTTATAATATATAAATAAATAAATAAATATATATTTATACATATATATATATACATATATAAATATATATATATGTATGTATGTATGTATATTGCACGATTTAACACAAATAATGCATTATTATTAATATAAGTGGTTTTATATAGCGTGATATCCCAGCCTCAGATTGTGTTGTAAACATGGACAATATAGTTCACAAATTGGATTTCTTATTTTGTATTTATGTTTTAAAAATAAAGTTTTTATAATTTTAATATTTTTTGCATTAATTACATCTTCTTTTAACTATGATATGTAAACAAAATTTTAAACTTGCCTAAATTGAAAATTCGCTTGGACACTTCACCTTCAGTGCTTCCTGTGAAATAAAAAAGATAAAGCATTATTATTTTTAATTTAAACATATCTTTGTTTTGTATGCGTTTACTTTATGTTCATCATAATTTTTGTTTACATAACTTGCGTTTCTTCTTTCTTTTTTTCGTATAGGGCAGGCTAGTGGATACATTTCTTAAGTACATTAGGGACCGAGGCAAGAACTATTAATTATGTCGATCTTTTTATTTCACATTTAAAATAATTTAAATAAATAAATATTATTATACGTAGTGATCAGCTTATGCAATAGGAGTTCAAAAGCAATTACGACTATGATATTGAATTAAGCTGGGTGAGAGAATGCCATCGTGTTATGTAGTAGAAAATATTTAAAACAAGGTATGGGAAAACCTAAAAAATTGACGCTGAAAATCAACCTACTTCATCTAACTGTGCAAGCAAAGAATAGCTCAAATATAAAATTATAAATGAAAACTGTTACAAAATGTTGTAGTTATGAGGACAGCAATAGGATTATAAAAATAGTCGTTAATTTAATAATAATAATAATAATGAAGTTTATTTCAAAAACATGCTTCATCACCAAAGGCTCGAAGTGCGGTACAAAGTCAACAAAAAAACAAATCTATAATTTACCACATTTAAAACAAACGCAACACTACAAAAACTAATTACAAGCATTCAATGTCAAAGTCTTTCTAGCCATTTCAATCATAAGCAACACAGCCATTATGCATTAATTGAAAATAAGGTAGACAATCATCCCAGAAGTTGTTTGCGAAACAGATACGTCTTTAGATCGATTTTAAAGGACTCCAGTGTCTGCTTGTTTCTTCTTCTATTACTATAAAATTAATTTTAATAATAATCTGTTTCCATTTTTTTTTAAATTGTGAATTTTGTTTGATGTGTTGTTCATGGTAGCATCATTCTACAACCAATCTATCTATTTTTTTCCTCAGTAGCAGCATAATTAATAAGAATAAGCCAAAGGGGACCCAACAAGCTTTGTTGGAAGCTTTAAAAGCTGTAGATAATGGGATGCCTAAGAGAAAGGCTGCTGAAGCTTATGGCATTCCTTGGGGAATTTTTATAAATAAACTTACTGGACATAGAGGAATCAACAGTGCACCAGAGAGAACTTATCTCACTACAACTGAAGAGCAGGACGTAGTGAAATTTATTAAAGACACTGCAGACAGAGGGTTCGGAAGAATAAAACAAGAACTCTTCAGAATAATACAGCAAATGCTAAATTTCCGTAACCGGAATTCAAAATTCACAAATGCCTAGTGAGAAGTGGTATACACATTTTAAAATGCGAAATCCACAAATCGTCCTCCACACTGCTAAAAAACTTGGGAAACAACGGGCTGCTGTCACCTAGGAATTCATCCTCAAATGGTTTGATCAATTAACTGCAACAGTCAAAGACATAGATGCCTCTATATTCCTTGAGCCAAATATATTTTTTAAATTGTGATGAATCAGGGTTCAGTCTTGTTTCTTGTACTGGGAAGGTTTTAATCTTCATGGGTACGAAATTTGTTTACAAGCTAGGGAGTGAGCAAAAAAAACAATGATCACTCCACTTGTTTGCTGCAATGCTATAGCAGTCTATGTGTTGCCAATGCTTATTACCCCGGTACTTAGTTCCGTGGCTTTAAGCCAAATGAACTATTTGAAGAGTGCTTCATTACAAAATCGAAAAATGGATGGACCAATCAGACTATAATATTTGCTGATTGGCTGGAGCAAGTTTTTTTCTTTCCCAAACAGCGGAGCTAAAAAAGCCAATTCTTCTTTTAGTTGATGGCTACAAAAGTCACAAGTCCAACCAGGCTGCCACTCTGTGCAAAGAGAACAACATGATTCTCTATGCTCTTCCTGCCCATTCATCTCATTCAGCCCTTAGTTGTGTGTATTTTCAAAACGATGAAGACAGAACGGCGGAAAGATGTGAAAAACAAAATGAAGATAAAATTATAACGAAACGTGCATTTGCAAATGTATTGAAAGAAGCTAACCAGGCAACAGTGCAGAAAAGTCTTGCCCAACAAGCATTGAAAATCATTGGGTTATACCCATTAGATCCAACAAATATTAACTGGCATAAAGTACTGCCCAGCATGTCAATGGAAGTGGTAAATCAGATACATATTGTGCCTAACAAGGCAGCCACACCCCAACATCAGCCTACAGCCGGACAAGACACACCAGCTTTGGTATCTCCCCCAGATACCACTATCGCCGTTATGCCCTCTCCACAAAACCCATCTAGTTCTACATCAGCCTCACATTTACCAGCCTCTCTGTCAGAAGACCATATACCAGCCCCTGTGCCAGTTCATTTAAGTTCTACATTAGAAGCAAAACCCCCATGTATATCTGGCACAAGCACCTGCCCCGAAGCTTCAACTGACATTGCTTCAAATTTTTTTAAAAAGTTGCAATGATGTGTGCACAGATTGGAGAGTAAGACTTAGGGCTATATTATGAAAGGCTGGAAGAGGACTATAACTGTGATGACCCATTGTACAGATTATGGAAGTTATATCATGGGAATTTCCTATTGCACCATTCCAAATCAAGCAGTCAATATCCTCGACCTAATGTTGCAAAGGATCCGCTGTCATTGACTTTTCTGAAAAAGAGCTCCATGAGAAGAACACAACAAAAGCTCTCACCATTGATCAGTGGAAAAAAATTCATTGATAATTTAATAAACAAAGACCGGGCAGAAAAAGAAGATAAGGAAAGAAAAGCCATAAGAAAAATAGACCTAGATTGAAAGAAATAAGAAAAATTAAAGGCCGTAGAAGAGAAATCAAAAAGGAAGGAAGAGAAAATAAAATTACGAGAAGAACAAAAAAAACCAACAAACAACAACAACAAAAAAAAAAACAGAGGGAGGAAGAAAACCAAAGACGAAAAGAGGACAGAAAGAGAAATGAAAGGGAAAAGTCAGCTGAAAGATAATTCAAAAGGGAAAAGGCAAAAAAGAGAAAGACAAGCAAAATGTTTGGTGACTCTAGAACAGATACAATCATTGATGAGTCTAAAATGTTGTTCGATGACGAGTCTGAAGATTATTTTGAAGATTTATATTAAGACTAGATCTAGTATAGACTAGACTAGAGTCTATTTCAAAATGCAATTTTGTTTATTAGAATTAAATAAAAATTAACCAGGAATGTTATGAAAAAAATATAAGAGTTATTTGTTTTAATGTTGTAGTCTAGTCTATATGTGGAAGATTTATGGCTGTCTTTATGTGTGTCTGTGTCATATTTATGGCTGTTTTTATGTGTGTCTGTGTCAGATTTATGTATGTTTTTATGTGTGTCTGTGTCAGATTTATGGCTGTTTTTATGTGTGTGTGTGTCAGATTTGTTGATGTTTATATGTGTGTATCTGTGTGAGTGTATTGGGAGATCCATAGCTTTAATATCACAACTGGTTTCATTGAGGGCACCTTTGTGGTTGCGTTGGGGTTGGGTGGCTGCACTTAGGACAAATAACTGGTTGCAGGGTGGGCAGGTTGTTGCTTAAGGGTCTAGTCAGACGTAAACATTTTTCCCTAGTATTACGCTAGTTATCTGATAGAACATCTTCTAAACACTGCCAACTCAATGATTTGACTTGGTGCCTTCTAAGCCACCAATATTTGTTCCCCCACTCATAAAAAAGTTGTGAGGAAGAGGTGACTCGCTGTTGCATTGGGGCAAGTTGTTTCATTCAGGAATTTACTTTTTATATTTAAAAAAAATAAAATAAAGTTAAAAATTACCAAGTAGATTTAGTAGTTATTACTTACGTGCTACATTTCAAATGTATAAACATAAATTGTATAGATATGGGAGAGTCAGTAAAGAAATCCTAAATTAATCTTTATTATTATTCTTTTTTACATTTTAGTTACTACTAGCTACCAACAAAGATGCCAAACTGTCTCAGTTTTGTATTCACAAACACTCTCATTAAGCTTTAAAATAAATACGTCTGCACAAATGCTTCGCTAAATTAACTATCAAAGTATTATTTATTTTTTCAATAAATAGGTTATAATTATAAAAGTTCTTGTAAACATTGAATTTGTGGTTCAGCCGTTTTCAGTTAAATGTCCTGAAACACTGTACATCTGCAATACGGATTGGTTGACATGCATTTTGACCAGACGTCACTAAATATTAATTAGATTTTAGCAATATTTTGGCTTACTACCTTGGCATCACCACCATGAAAAAATGTTCCAACTTCTAAATGTGATCACTTATTTTTTGTTGTTGCAAGCAGCGGACTTTAAGCACCTCATCTTAAAGTGGAATAGTTTTATCTCGAGACGTTTATGCTGAGCCAAGTTTGACCTTGTTATTATAGGATGTTAGCAATAATATTGAGAAAACAATTATTTTGTATTGCAATTGTTTTTAAGAAGTTATGTGTACAAAATGCGTACAAATTAATTTAAATATTTAATCTAACCTGGACTGATTATTTCCCGTTTTTAACAAATGATGTCATTTAGCCAGTCCTATACTAATAATATGAGGTTTGGTGCTTAAACACAAATTTATGATCCTATTTTTGCAACACAAATTTTATATTAAGGTGATTTAGAAATGAACCATGAAAATATTAGGTCTGTAAACTACTTTAAACACCAGAACATAATTTAAGACTACCAGTGAACTATGTGATACATTTAATAAGGTGCACCTCTGTATAATAATACTTGTAATAAAGTGCACATCTATAATTACATTTGTATTATTGTGCACCCGGTAAAATGATACTTATAATAATGTGCAACCCCTTATACAACTTATAAATTGTGTTTTATTTTTTTTTGTTCATTTAATAAATGTAATTACAAATATTTGCCCGCTTTTATTCGAAAAATTTTTTTTCTTAAGTCTAAGGTGTTATCAGATTGCATCTAAATTTAGTGATATTTAGGATATTTATCTAGCCTTTCTTTTATTGCTTTGTTTATCATAATGAATATACATTTTTGTAACACTTATTTGTAACTTAAAAAAAAAATTATTGCTTAAATATGATTTGATAAGAGGACACTCAAAGTCATTTTTAGAGACATTAGAAACAAAAGTAGCAATTTTTTATAATCTTAAATCCTTTATATACTAAAAGCCCTTATGTAGGCCTTTAACTTTGATAATTTTTTTCAAATGTACTGTAGATCGTCCTACACTCATTTCAATGTTTAAAGCTGATTTTGAAGCGCTTGAGAAAATTAATTGTGTTATAGAAAAAAAAAAAAAAAAAAAAAAAAAAAAAAAAAAATAAAAAAAAAAAAAAAAAGACAAAAATATAAAAAAACACTCAAAATCATTTTTAGAGACATTAGAAACAAAAGTAGCAATTTTTTATAATCTTAAATCCTTTATATACTAAAAGCCCTTATGTAGGCCTTTAACTTCGATAATTTTTTTCAAATGTACTGTAGATCGTCCTACACTCATTTCAATGTTTAAAGATGATTTTGACGCGCTTGAGAAAATTAATTATGTTATAGAAAAAAAAAAAAAACAAAAAAAAAAAAAAAAAAAAAAAAAAAAAAAAAAAAACATTAGAAAAGAACACTACCGAGTCAAAAGTTATCCACGCAATTAATTGTTTTCACCTACTTCCAGATGTCGTACACATGGGAGACAGGACGTCAACTCTTTGACAGAAGTATTGAACACCTTTGTAACACTACGCATTTAAGGCAGTGCAACGGTAGAAGCTGGTCTTTTTTACATTGTGTTTACATCATGTTTTCTCTTTTGTCTCGTGCCTGAAATTTGGCAGACTCTATGTTTGAAAACGCGACAGTGTGCGGATTAACAATAATTTAGCTCCCTTGACCTTGAATACATGTAAAGGTAGTCTATAGTCTTTAAAAATAGAATTCTTTAGAACTTACTAAACAGGCCTTGATACATATACGATATGTAACCCCTTTCTGAAAAAAAAATGTCTACGAAAGACTTTATATAAGCCGAACGACAGAATGAGCGAGATAAACACCGGGAGACAAAGCTAAAGACATAGTTTAGGATACGCGGCTAGGGACCGTGACACAGACTGACATATTGCACTGATCATAGATATTGTCAATTATTGTTACTGTATATGTGCGTGTACCTTCCAATATTGTATCGGTACAACTTCATTGTTGTACTTTAAGTGAATAGCCTTTGATGTGTTCTATTTTAATTTTCATTTTAAAGGTTTTTTTAAAAAGTATTTTTGTGTGATTAGTCCTAGTTTGGATATCGTTGTTTATTACTGTGTTTAATTAATGGTATCATCTTTCGCTATGTATTGTTTGTCACGAGCCATTAGTTTAAAGCAAGAGATAACATTCTCAAAATATTATAGTGGTGCGTAGCAAGCAGTTTCTAGTCCCCAATTAATTTAATAAAATGAACTACAAGAAGATGGCGGATTTAATTTCAGTGCAATCGTTACCTGTACAAACAGACCAAACTGAGTGAATTGGTATAAAAAGCGGATCCAAACTTACGGAGCCTTGACATCACTTTGCATTAGTGTCATAGTCATTGTCCGTTTAAACGTTGCTCCCCACGTATCTACCAAAAGCATTGTACTCACGTCTACACTTTACTTTTGCTTTAAGCCAGTATTTAAACCCTCACTTCTTATTTTTCTGTCACAATTCTCCTGCTTCCCTCTTGCATGCTACATTTAGCTAAGTTTTATTTTATTTCTGTTGTACTGTTTGTTCGCTGATCAATACCTTTTTACGACAAGTTTGATGTTTTGTTTCATTCTTTTTTTTTTCCCGATGTTCTAATACTTTTTTTCACTCATTTCCTTTTTTTTTTTAAACCTAATTGCATTCTCTACCCCTTATCGACAATTTAGAAGGACATTTAACTAAATCTGCAACATGTAGATAATTTCTTTGAAAATGAGAAATTTACAATGAACTTTCATTTTGTAACAAATAATTGCTAAATCATAAACTTGAGTTTATTCATTCTTAACTCAAATAATGTGTATAATAAATTTAGTACTAAAAAGTAAAAAAAAAATAACCAAAAAAAATAGTGACTTTGAAATTTTATGTAACTCAACGAAACCTTTATTTACTATGAGCTTTCTGATAATTATAATGTATTATTTTTTTTTAAACTAAATGGCTAAAAATTGTATTTAAAATATAATAACCATGCAAATGAGATTTAAAAAAAAACGTGTTTGGATACGTTTCTATGAGAAGAAATTCTTATTAAAAATGTGTACACCAAAATAACTTAGCTTGAACGCCATCAAAGCCATTTTGTATATGATATTCAATTGATGAATATTGCTCTTTATCTCATTTTATTAACTTTTTTTTTTTTTAAATACAGATCTTGGATTAGAAGATCATAAACATAACTTTTCAGAAACAAGCTGTAGGTCAAGCGAAATGACCACGTCAAAATTCTTTGTAACCCATCGTTTGGTTTTCTTGTGATTTATTGACACATTTACAAACATGGTCACACTGAGATTTATATCATGTTAGAGAGTAAATACGAAATAGATCCTACCTGCACTTGATTTTCCTTTCTTTGACATAGATTTATTCTTGGTGACTAAAGAAAAAAATATAAAACCTGTTAAAATAATGTTAAAGTAAATTCCTATATTTGTTGCTAATTATGTTAACTTAATTTTCATCCAACGCACATTAACAATTTCATTTCGCATATTTTAAAAACATATATATAAATTTATATATTCAATAATATACTTACAGTAGTATAGAAAAGATAGAAAAGCCATTACACCGGCTACCATTATTGTCATAAAAACTAATTTGATGGATAAATCTGAAACTAAGTGATAATAATTATATAAACAACTTAAAATATATAGTTGTAAAATGTGTATTAAAAAAACCTCAAGAAAATAGATGGAGAATTTAAACGTTCCTGTCTATTCCTTAAATAATTCATTTATGCTTGATGACAGTATTTTTGTCCAGACTGTTTGGCTGTATCAGAAAAAAACGTTAGAAGAAAAAATACACAATAAGGTAACAATTTAATAAAACAAATATTTATTTTTAAAAGTAATTTAAGTTTTTCTTCAATGAACTGAACATTTAACAGTTTTTTTGAGATGTTAAACGATCGTTGAAATTTACTTCATGAAAACATTGAAATATAATCCTTTGATAATTCAAGTTAATTAATTGAATTCAGCAGAATAACTTGCCAAAAGTTTCACTTTGTTTTATAAACAACAACCGCCTAGTGCACATTTTTTGTGACTATGCATGTTGACATAGATGCAATAATATTAAGTAGAGCCACATAGTGCACAATAGTTGGGACTAGGCACCTGGACTTAGAATGAGTATTAAAAAAAGTAGAAACACCAAGAGCTCATTATTTCGAACCATGTCAGAAGACATAGATGCATCTATAAAAAGTAGAACGACCTAAACCATATTAGTTGAGTCTATGTAAATTATTTCTTCATAAATGATCCTTTTATCTATAATTTAACGCTCATTGGTCAGAAGCTTAAGCCCTTCAGGTCACATATGGCCTGGTAATACGCTCAATGGTCAGCAACCTAGGGCATTCAGGTCACATGTTACCTAGTATAATGAAGTGCGTACTTCCTTCCAATAACGAGGTTAATCTTTAACGTCACTTTTCCTAAAATGTGGTAAACAAATTTTTCTTTAAAAATATTTCAATGTTTATATATTCGTCCACTTCCATTTTTGTCAATTTATTGTGTAGAACTCTAGATTCATAAAACATCCAAAATTAGGCAAGTTAAAAATAATGTGAATGTCAAATTAACCATGAACGTGTAAACATTGTCGATCCCCATTGGTAGAATCAAGAAGAGAAAATGAAAATGTATTGAAGACATTGTAAAATTATTTTATAAATGACATTTTTAATATATATTAAGGAGACCTTACCCTCTCTACAGTCCAAGCAAACTGGCGTTGTCACTGGAAACGAACAGACAAAATGAAAATAAACGTATGCATTTGGTGGAAAGTACCAAATTCAGGTAATCAAGTAGAATTATGTCAACATTTAGAAACAAATACATTGACATGTGAACCGGAAAGAGTATTAAGTGGAGAATATGCTATCAAAGTCTGAGCATTTCCTTTTCTATTAAAACATCATCGTCTCACATTTCTTATTCAAGTAACTAAATCATCAAATAATCTATTTCGTATCTCATTTAAATAACTACCCGTAATCCATCTCAGTTCGATTTAAAATGTATGAATTATTATGTTATAACCTTTCTTTCACTCACGCCTCTTAAATCCAATCGCATACACAAAATTCACTTATTCTTTGTCAGATAGTCTGGGGTGTTAAAATATTTGGGCTTGTCTAGGAGTTAGATATCTCGCCTGGCACGGACTAAAACTTTACAATGACAGCCTCTCTCTCTCTCTCTCTCTTGCTCTCTCATAAATACACACAAGGTCCAATGAACTACACAGTACTCTATTATTATTAAAGATAATAACCACAATGCTTAATAAACATCAGTATACTGCTATACAATACATTATCAAGCAAAGAAAATACCCACACACTTTCAGTACTAAAATATCAGAACTCCGATTCAAATAATTCAATTGAGAGTAATCCAAACCAGACCTCTCAGTACCAAATATCGCTCGCACTCTAGAACCGTTAACATAAGACTGCATGAACATAATCTCCGTGAACACACTATCCCGCTCAAGAGATCTCTTCCCCTTTCATAATCAACATTCAATTTACTCGTGACTAAAACATGCACTCGCGACGTGATATGAACACCGTCCACCCTTGCTTACTAACCTCATACGTCAACAATTCCAAACACACACGCACACTACAGCTGACTTCATGACCTTGGCCCCCTACTCCGACCAACTCCTCTATTATCCCTCATCTAACTCACTCATCCTTTAATCCCCGTTGACTCATTCCTTTTATATACCTTCTCTGGCTTTATCCTCTTATATCCCTTCTCCTCTTATAAATCTCTTAAGACTCAATGCACACATAACGCTTGTTCAAATCATTACCCTCATAACCTTTTCCAACCCAGTACACTTTTAACCCATCTCAAACACAGTAAACTTATAACTCTTCTCTAGCCCATTGAACGTATAACCTTTCACCAACCCAGTTAAATTATAGGCCTTCTAAGACTTATTCATATCATCTAATGCCAGTCTTACCATAAAACTTGATGACATTAGCATACACAATCCTACTTAAGCATTAATAAACAAAGACTTATCCTATTCAAGAGCAGTGCATGTAGTAAGTACAACTCTCTATCATTAAAAGGTTCGGTGGATGGCCGAGTGGTCTAAACTGACTTAAAATTTAACTCAAATTAAACTCCGAGCAAAAGCGAAAAACTCACAAGCAACATTGGTAATCCTTAACATTGTATTGCAATTAAACTTTGATAATGAAAACTCTAAAAGTAAAACAAGGAGATGGAGTCCCGTAGGATGATAACCTTGACAAAATGAAAAACTTTGCATTTCATTTACTGCAACCTGCTCTATTAACACTCGTTTTGACTAAGTATTTCAGTTTGATCAATTAGGCCAGGACGAGAGAGTGATGTTGACGATTAAGAACATTTCGAAAAAAATGCCTTTATCATAAATGCAGGTGAAGGTCGAAAACATATACATATCATTAAGAACATGTATTGAGTACAGATTTTAATGTATTTGATAACAATTCGTGTGTTTAGAATATATGTATACTCTTACTTACTGTATTCACAATCGGTGCATTCCGTCGTTGTTGCGGCAATGCCTGATAAGTAATTAAAACATATGAAATTGTTAATAAAACATGTAAACAAAATTTTTACACTAAAAATTATGTTTAAAATGTGGTGAACAATCAAATATTATGTACAAACCAGCAGTCACTAATGTAAAATTCAAAACATAAGATGCACGCAACTTTCGATGAATTGTATCATTTAGAATTAATTTTAGTATAATTTTAGTTAGAGATGTTGTATTTTGAACTTGTATTTACCATGTGAATTACAATCTAGCATGTCAAATTAAAATATATTTCCTTTATTTTTCTTAAAATTTTATAATTTAAAGTATTTTTTAAAAAGAAATCAAATACATGTAAAGTTTTAAAAATCGCTGAGTTTGAGAATTAATTAATGTTAGTACTACAGCTGTCTTATACAGCTTGGTACCCAAGCCTAGGGCTAGGCTTACCACCAAAACCATAAAAACTAGTTTTACAAAAAGAAAAGAAACTTTAATATTAACAAATTTGATTAAAAAACACTTCAGAAGAAAATAAAAGATTGTTCACAATGACATTGTTTTTTTTTCACTTCTGATTTTACTGACTATAATGAGTTTATTTTTGTTTAATTTATTTATTTGTCATTTCTTCATTTATTTTTTTTAATATATAAACAATTTTGCTCTACTACTTTAAAAACTCTGTTTACTTTTAAATATTTTCATTATTTACATTGATCTCGAAAACGGAAATATTCATCATATATGCCTAGGTGTAGGGATCATGGACGATGGCTAGCTCTAACAATTTTTTTTAAATTTTAATTTTAATTAAAATGTCCACCTTAAGAGACGTTAACACTTTTAAAGTAATTTAAAACAGTTTAAAAGAAAAACTGAAGAAAAAAAATTTTTAGGTCACAATCAAGAGAATTGTTACCTCGAAAATTGCACGGGAATGTCTTTGGTTGTTTACATTTGTCAGTGTAGGAGAATTCATAAAGATTTTGTCCCATCAACAAATCGTCATACAACCGTACACATGTAGAGTTTGACGTCAACCTGACCGTGCCGTTAATTTTAATGGTCAAAATGGGCAATTTTAAATTGTTGGTGCAGAATCTGAAGATATGTGTCCGAACCACTTCTAAGGACATGTAGCATTCTGGTAAAAGGAGTACATCATCTCCTTCATTCACAGTGATGTTAACTGATTCATACCCTGTAAATATTAATTGATAAACAACATTTATGCTAGTTGATTCATATCCTGTATATATAATATATATTTACACTCATGGTAGCCAATTTATTATATGAATATCTTTTTATCGTTCGCTCATCCGCCCTAATTGACAAGGATCATCTTGTCATCCAGTTATATCATAAATATATCAATGTATTAGCAGTCAAATTAGTTAATTAATATGGTGTTTATATAAATATGTTTACAAAAAGTTAACAAAGTCATATCGTGTTTTTTTAAAATATGTTGACGGAAATTTAAGACATTTATATCAGGTATATAATAAATTTACTGATAGTGATGTATTTTTATTTGTATTATTAATATAAAAATTTATTGGTGTTTATGTTAGGTTTGTGTTTGTTTACATAAATTATATTAAAAATTACTTCCAAAAATACATCCATTAAAAGTAATTACGCCACAAAAAAGCTGACAGACTCTGATTTAGTCTCTGTTCAAACTTAATTTTCAGATACATTTTATAAATAAAAATAAAACTTTAAAAATAAAATAAAATAATTCCTTTAAATATTAAAACATGTTCCTACCGTATATCAAGCAGTTGTAGTTACCTGAAAGTAATGACATTTTAATCCTGGGAATGTATTGCTGCAACATTTGTAGGTTCTATTTTTAGGATGCATAGTCTTCGATTGTAAATGTTAGGTTTCATTAACATAGGATGTCTTGTTTGATATGATTGATGTGATCACGTTGTTATTTCAAATTTTGACATAACTTCTATGAAACAAGTAGGATTAATCTGAGAGTTTATTTTAAATGACAAGACTTGCGTTATCAGGAAATCTCCAAAGCAGTGTTTCTTTCAGAAATTTCCCCTTGATAGGGGAGGTTGGCGCTACAGATTTTTGAGTGTGCTATGAAATTTTGCAGTGGCCAAAAACGTAACTATGGGTGGCAGATGGGACATACGTCCCGAGGCACCAGACTTGCTAAGAGAGGAAATAAGCTTTGACGGAATTGATTGATTGAAAATAACTGGTGTCAGAGTATAAGGAGGCGTACAATTAATCTTGTCCCCTGACGCCAAACACTGTATGTAAGCCACTGCTAGTGGTGTTAAAGTAGGGCAGATGGAGTGGTCCACTCAGGTGTCACTTTATTCTTGATATGTTCGTTTGTCATTTTTGACAACAGCAGATTTTGTACCGTGAAAGGTAGTATGGCTAACATTTTGGCAGCTCATGGCAGACATAACAGTACCTACGCCAATAGGCAGTGTATATATTGATACCAAAATCGGCGATAAAGCTTGATCGGTTGGGTAGTCTTGTGGAGCTTGTTCGTAATTTTTGTGTGGATAATTTCAAAATCAAGAGATGTATTTTTTAGTATACTTGAATAAGATGTTTCTATTTTACCTTTTAATCAGGTAAGAACCGTTTCATGTAAGACATTATTTAGCCCAGTGCTTTATATAAACTAAATTCACTCCATTTGTGGCATCGGCATGCTCTAGGGTAATCAATATGGACATAGTTTACCATCGATCAGCATGATGGAAGTGGCGCATGTGCTAAAGACAGTCGTGGAATCGCAAAATGCAAATGTTTATAATTTTGGCGCACACTTGAATTTGTTGTTTCTTTCAGACAATTTTGACGTTTCATTTCAAACGTTTGGGGGAAAACAGAAAACTTAACAATAATAATGACTAAAGGAATTTTAAGTTTTGTTCTAGCAGGACGCAAACTATATTCACTCTAGATATGATACACTTTAGGGTATGATTTTGGAAGATATATTTTTGCTTTTTAAATCATTATATTTTGAAATTAAATTCAAAATAAAATGATGCATTTCATTTTTCACATATCTGAATTTAGTTTTGCACCATTCCACACTTAATTTGAGAGCAACGAAAGATATCGTAGTTACGAAAAAGGTGCAACTTAACCTTAGAACAATCATGTGCGCCCAGCAACTCCTTTGACTGAAGGCTGCCTTGATTATATTTTACTATAACGAAAGATATCCTAGTTAAAAATATAGTTGCAACTTAACATTAGAGTCATAGTGTGCGCTCTGCATTTCCTACAACTGTAGGGGGCCTTGGATATTTTAGGGATTAAAAGATTTGATGTGGATATTTTCTTAATCATCTTAATACCATGCACGGTTGTCAAAACAGAAAAAGCCTGGCAATTTTTATTAACGGTATATGAGCGACATAACTATTTTAAGAAGACACGAGTTGTTTACAGAAGACATTATATAATTTATTAATATGAGATTTTATCCAAAAACAATTGGTATGCAAATGAATTATAAATTTCCTAATATTTAATACATTTTAAAATAACAAATTGTTATTTTAAAATGTACCCCCCGGAGTTATATTGATAGAAACCATGCTCCAAAGTTTATCACATCTTTACGAATCAATGAGAAGTTAATCTTGCTTCGGTATATCTGCGTGCTCGGCATTTGTTAAAAGTAAAAGAAACATATTTTCCTCATTTAAAACTTGTGCTGGTATTACAAATAAATATTATATTAAATATTAAATAACGTAAATTTTTCCCTTCAATTATCTTCAAATTTTTGTTCTGAATAAAGAGCACTCCATATTACTTAGATAACTTCAATTTTATTTCATCAAATCTTAAAAGAACCAAGTCATTTGACGCATTGGACAGCAGTACTAGAACAGCATCACTAGAAAAGCACCACTAGAGAAGCACCACTACAGTAGCACTACTACTGCAGCATCACTCTTGAAGCTCAACTGCCGCAGTACCACTAGAGACATAACTCTAAACCGCACAACTACAACAGCACCACTTGAATTTGGGACATCTTTTCATAATGTGGGACCTATCTTTTAAGAATTTGTGATATCTTATTTTCGAAAATGTGACATGACATTTTATAATTTGTGAAATCTCATTTTAGAAAGCATGTCATCTCGTTTTAGAATTTGTGAGATCTCATTTTTGAATTTGTGTCATCTCATTTTAGAATGTGTCTTTTTGATTCAGAATTAGTAGCATTCTATTTAAACTATCCTAGGTGATCACCTATGTGACCAAGGTTTATATTAAAATAAGTTCAAGCGTGTTTCAGTTATTTTTTTAAAAAGTCATGTAAAGATAAATACTGATATTCCTGTAAAGAATTTCAATCGCGTTCAAACATTTTACACAGTCACTACTGAAGACGTGCAAAGGAGGAAAAACTATTGAGTTTAAATATTATAGATTATAAGGGTATGAGTCAACCTACAGTATAACAGATAGATTCGTGTGTTTGTGTCAACCTACTGTAAATTTAAACGCTCAGTTTGTTTGTGTTAACTTACTGTATATCTTGCAGACAACTGACCCAGATCTTCGAATGTTCTCTCTATAGAAAAGTTCAACCTTGAAATCATACTCTGGAATAACCAGTCCCTGGCTAAGACATTGATCAGAGCTCTTGTAGTGTGCAGATCCTATCTTCATGGTCAGGCTGTAATTCTCTTCTCGACATAAATTCGTTGCGCAGAATTCAAAGATGTTGTACTCTCCAATGTGTGCATAGTGAAGACATCCAGTGGGTCTTAAAATGTGTGAACCATTTATGCTGAAAAATAATCTCTCCCTCTCTGTAAAGTAAATAAATTACATTTTTTGTGTATTAAAGTTCCAAACTTTCACATAAGCCGAATTATAAACTTTGTTAAGTATAGATAATTGATAATGTATGATGACATATTTTAAAAAAGGCAATCAGTTTTAAATTATATGTGTTTGTAAGAGTATATTCTATACGTTTTATTCAAATCCGTATGTATACCTGTACGTACTGTTATTTATTAGTGGAGTGGGTTTGACAACAGCGCTACACATTTAATCGGGGATAATAAAATCCAAAAAAAAGGAAAGAGAAGTTTTGGACGGGATCGGCGTTTCATGTGATCACATCCGTAAAGAGATCACAACCGGAGCAGGATAACATCGGAAACGGATTCCAATTTGGGATCGGGATCTAATTGTGATAGAATCCAGAATGGGATAACATCGGTGATGATATCCGCTTGGGATCGGAAACCCTTTAGGACATGTTTCTCAAAGGGATCGGGATCTGGATAGCGTAGTGGAAAATCCGATCACAAAATGTTAATGGTGTTAAAGGCGATCGGTATAAATGTATTGTTTAGAGGAGAAAATTTAAAAACAAAATATTACTTATTTATATATTTTTAAAGGCTCTTAATTTTGACGTTAGCTATAAGGCTGTAGAAGTTTGTTTTTTTCCGAATACAATCACGGGCCAGGCTGTATTTTATTTATCTACTTACTTATGCCTTTCTACCCCGTCTACACAAAATTTCCACTCATCTCGGTCATGTGCTTTCCTATTTAATTGCTTCCAGGTGTGTCCCATATTTTGCGTGTCTGCCTCTAGCTCGCGTCTCCATGTATTCTTAGGCATTCCTCTATCTCTTTTTTTTCCTTGTGTGTTTCATGTTAGACAATGTCTGGTGTTGCTATCTTGGGGTTTTCGGAGTTTATGCCTTATCCTCCTCCATATTTTCTTTATGATATCTTCATCAATTGGCAACTGGTATGTTCTTTCTAGTAGATCTTTGTTGTTAATAGTATTTTGCCATTTGATTTTCAGGATCTTTCTAAGGCATGTGTTAATGAATGTTTGCACCTTCTGCATAAGGCTTATAGTTGTTTTTCAAGTTTCTGCACCACATATCAGGACTTTTTTGACATTTGTATTAAATATTCTGACTTTGGTTTGCAGTTCCAGCTCCCTCGACTTCCATATCTTCCTTAACAGCACAAACGCTGATGTAGCTTTTCAAATTCTGGCCCTTACTTCCGCATCAGATAAGCCATTTGTGTCTATGGTGCTGCTTAAGTAATTGAAGGACTCCATTTCCACCAGTGCCTCTCCTGCCAGACAAATATGTTCATGGTTGGATGAGTTTACCTTCATTATTGTTGTCTTGTTTGTATTTACATTGTGTCCAAGCAGTGCAGAAATGGTGGCTACGTCATTTTTTTTTTCTATTGTTCTTGTTTGTGGGACACAAGTGCAATGTCGTCTGCAAATTCTAAATTATTCAATTGTTCCCAGAGTGTCCACTAAATTCCATTCCTCATTTTGTCTGTGGATTTTTGTAGTATACAGTCCATGGCAAGGATGAAAAGAATTAGGGACAAGACGCATCCTTGTCTGACTCCTGTTTCGACTGTAAAGGTATATGTGTGTCTGCCTTCGTGGACCACTCTGTATGTCATTTCTTCATGAGAGCTCTCAATGATCTTGATTAATTTCCAAGGTACTGCATAGTACCGAAGATGTTTCCACAAGGTTTTTCAGTCAAGGCTATCACGTGCCGTTTCTTAGTCTATAAAATGTATATATAAGTGGGAGTTTCATTCAATGGACTGTTCTACAAATGATTCTTAATGGTGCAATTTCATTAGTGCATGATCGGTTTTGGCGAAAGCAGGCCTGTTGATCTCATAGCTGCATGTTGATCTGGACTTTCATTATGTTTAAAATAATTAGGTTAAAGACCTTTACTGGTACAGACAGCAGTGTGATTCCTCTGTAATTTGCACAATTGCTGATATCCCCTTTCTTTGGTATCTTGATGAGGTATTCTTTTCCAATCTTTTGGAACTCTTTCTTCTTCCCATATCTTATCAAACAGACGGTGCAGCATATTGACCATTGTGTCTATATCAGCTCTCATCATCTCTGCTGTAATGTTATCTGGTCCCGGCGCTTTCACTATTTTGAGCTGCTTGATGGCGACAGCTATTTATTCCTTATTGGAGCGCCTTTTTTCTATTTGCTGGTTGTATTTCTGGTTCTTCTGTGGGTGGGGTCTGGTTCATATTTTCTTAAAGTATTCTATCCATATTTTTAGTTCCTCTTTCCTTTCTGTTATTGATCTACCTTCTCTATCTTTGACCGGTCTCTCCGACCTTTTGTATCTCCCTGGCATCATTCTTGTTTTGTCGTAGAGCTCTTTCAATTAGCCCTTTCTGGCTGCTTCTCCTGCTGTTGATGCTAGGCCATCTATGTAGGCATTTTTATCTTTTTGTGTTGTTTTTAGTTTGCCTTTGGTTTGCTTCTTTATATTTCTCTTGCGCTTTCATTTTCTCCACCCTGATGCAGCTGCTGTTAACTATGTGATACGCACTGGCTTCTATTGTGAGAAATTAATCTCTTGTTTTAAGTTATGACTCGTTCAAACAGTGTACAGGACGATACCATAGAGAAATTCAATAACAAAAATACAACACCAAAACAGTTGTCAATGACAATTAATAAGATTTAATTTAATAAAAATACAATTAAAAAAAAAAAGAAATTTAATTACAAATCATCAACTTACAGAGTATGATAGATCTTGTACCGGTACACAATTATTACAATGTGCCAATTTATGATGAATGATGAATGCGAATAAACACATGTAAGTACACAAAGATAAATACGCGTGAAGTTAATAAAAAACTATCAATCGATCTGAATCTTCTTCCCTCTCCGTGTCTGTCAATCTCTTTATATATGCAGAGTATCCCTGCCTTCTAGAAGCTACTCAGCATTTGTTTACATTTCTAGAACAAATCGAGATCATTTGACAAGATACTAGGAGACAGTCTAAACATGTTTGATTAGTCAACACGCCAGATCAAAAGAACTAGCCCCGCCTATCTATGAACCGAGCGTCTGCTTAGGAATCAAATTTAAGGTAAATCAAAGTTCACGCACGGTGAAATGTTTTAAAACGTTACACATAACAAATGGTTTTCATGTCTTTTCTCTTCTTTAGTTATTTTTTGTAGAGTGTTTAGTTTGGGCCATTCGTTGTGTTTCTGCTTCACTGATCCTAAAACTTCTTGGCATGTTGATATCACATGTGTGATCTATTTGGTTTTGCGTTTGTTCTCTGGGGATACCCATGTAATCTTATGGATGTTGAAATTCGCTTCCTATAATAACAAGCGCATTTGTTGGGAAGAAGTCTGCTAGTCTTTCTCCGTTCTCATTCCTCTCTCTCCTAAACCGTTGCGTCCCATGACTTCCTCATACCCAATGTTGTCTTTTCCAATCTTGGCGTTAAGGTCTTCAATTAAGATGTTCAGGTCTCTATTTGGTAATTTCTTCTTCTTTGCAATTCGTTGGTGGGTGCGTAACAATGTTTTATGTTCATCTTCATTTTCTTTTTCTTGGTCGGCTGAATTTAGACTAGTATTAATAGGAACACGCACAAAGACCTTTTAGTAATTTAAAATGACTTGTGTCTAGGAAATCTACCCAAATCAATAATCTTAGGCATAGGAGAGCTGCCGGCTTATTCATAACCAGCTCATACATATGACGATGGACACAGCCAAAAATGGTATAGAGCATAGGGAGATTAAACGGGGGAGGTCCAGACTTTTCAGGGCCGTTGTCTATGAGACTCGTGTTATGTATGCTGTTTAACATAATAGTTTCAAGGCTTTGAGTAAGCAATAATTTCTGGAAGAGGGCAATGAATGTAAAATACTTTTTTTACAGGCCAAGTTATGATTTATGCTGGTGAGGCATACTCCCTAATTTAAAAAAAAGTCTAGAATTTTCTCATTCCTTAGATGGGGAAATTCTAAGAAATTATACGAATCACTGTTAGTGATGGATGTAAAATACATTCTAATAAGAAAAATATCAAAAAGTCGCATACCAATCATCCACGGTTACTGCAAATTAAATGCAAATGATGAACTGATCAAGAACTTTGAGAGAATTATAGATTGCAGATTGTCAAACATAATCTAGAGCCACAACTTTAGGAGAACATAAGTTTATGTACGACCAGGAATACGCCTAATTTGGAAATGGCGTCGGTGGGCTGTCGAGCCCGAGCTCTTAACGCCCCCTCCTCCACGGCACATACTCATACGTGTTGACGCCGGTTTTCCCCTCCACCTTGGAAAGATCCGTTCGACCGAAAACGCTGCGTTTAAAGCATTTGCAGCAAGCTCCCCGGGTTCTGGGTCAAAGGACAAGAAATAACGTTACATTGGAGATGGCGTCAGTGGGTCGTTAGTTCAAGCTCATAATACCCCACCAACATCCCTCAACACGGGCCAAACGTCGGGTCTTCCGGCCACCAGACCGCGCGAATGTACGTCGGGAACCTTGACCTTAGCCTTGGGGAGGTCTGGTCAACTGACGACTCTGCGTTGAAATCCTCCGCCAACACCTCACTTGGTTCTGAATGGCTGTGCTCCAAGCCCGTGTGGGGGGGGGTGGAAGTTGCGTTACCACCCCAACCGTCCAGGGAGTTCCCCAGTCTTGACAAATGCTGGGACAAAAGTGTCGCCTAGAAGCGGCTTTCCAGGGCCTCGTAGCTAAAATTTTCGCCAAGAGTTTTAACCACCACCAAGGCCTCATATCCCTAAAGGACCAGTAGTGATAGTATATATTTCGAAGGTCCTATATCAGCAATGTTTCTTCTCGTGGATGCAGATAGACACGTGTCGATACAAAAGAAAGGTTGTATTTGTGCAGGCCAGGGCCCTACATTGTCTGCAGCGCCATTGATGATGATGAAAGAGGGTACATACTTGACCCCCAAAGAGATGAGTTAAGTGATATATTTTGTTCGCGTAAGTTGTGTAACACATTTTTTACAATACTTTTATGTGAAAATGCAACATCTTTTAGTTTACGACATAGGTGAGCTAACCAATTTTCATAATTTTTTATTTACTTTGAAAAAACAATAATATATTTAAATTATATTAAGTCGTTACTTGCTTCATTTGTCAATTATTATTTTCATCATTATAATTTTTTTAACATTCATTGTTAATTAACAAATGCTCAGAATTCTTTGCTATAAAATATTATTTTTAAAATTTATTACCAAGAAATATGTATACACGTTTATGAAAAAGAGTATATTATAAATACATTATATTAATTCGGCTTCTAGACTGTGTATTTAAATTTAAAAGAATAATTTTAAAATATTACAAATTTAAATGTAAATATGTTATTTATTTTTAATATATATTTTTTTATATTTACCTCTCATTGGGTTTTCTTTTAAGATTGCTGTCTTTTTTTCTTTTAATTCCTTATACTGCTGATTACCGTAATTGTGGGACACCACTTCAATGGCATTATTATTTAAAGCATTCTCTGCCGTTATGTTAAGAAGGAACATGCAGGAAAAGTCCAAAGGTTCGTTACTTAGACAGTGACATCCCGTCTCTTGAAAAAGTCCACATTTCTGTCCCTCCTCAACATCGCATGTCTGCAATAGTCAAAAAGTTGGTAAGTGTAAGGCTGAGGGAAGGGGTACCAATCCCGAGGATTCCCCTTTCATTTTAAATGAAGACTCCTCCAATATTGCGACCTTTATTTTTACAAATGGTCTGCGGTCCTCAAAGTTATATGTGTTTGGATTCGAACAGAAAATAAGGGTAAGCCTTGAGCGTCCAAAAATATTGATCTTGTATTTTTTTTTTTATTTTAAGAACAGTAATTCCATTTAATGACATAGATAAGGTTGAGGTCACCCGGTGCGGTAAACTCATGGTGTCACCCGGTGCTGTAAACTCATGGTGTCACCCAGTGCTCATGATGTCACCCAAATACGGAAAACTTATGGTTTCATCCCCATCCCTGCCTTCCACAAAGGATTTCTACTTGTTGAAATACATCCACAGTATAACAACAACAAGAACAAAACACATTAATAAAGGTCTGGAGGTTGGGAGGTCAATGTATTTAAGAATTTTAACAACCTTAAGTTATAGTTATTGTTACATTAAATTTACTTTATTTAAAATGTTCCTCTGCTGGTCTTCATAGCTGCAAACGTGTTAGTCCCCTTTATCAAAAGCAATATCCTTAACCGTATCACAAACAATTGATAGTAGATCCATTACAAAAAACCTTGACAGTTCAATGGTGGATCGTAAACAGTTTTTGATACAACTTAGTTTTGAAAAGTTCCGCTTACATCTAGCCACATATCGTAAAACAATTGAAATCTTAGCGATAGTTTTAGCAGATATTCTAGGAAGTCTCATTCATCTATGAGTTAATATGCCACTCAAGGAGCACAAAAGTGTTTGTGTTTTAATTAAGCTTTTTAAGTAGATTTAAATAGAAATTATTATTTTTTTGTCTGGAAGATTACACAAATATACAAGAAGTTTTTTCGAAGCGTGAGCAGGCACATTCCTCTTTGTACGTGAGAAACATGTTTTTTCTTTAAATTTAGTGAACACAATTGTTACGATTGATTCATCCATTCAGTAGTACTGTTTGAAATTTTATTTATATTGTTCACATAAATAAAAAAATAATGCCCCAGCCCCAAACACAAAATTGTTTAATGATCGTACTAATTCAGTTATCTAGTTAATATCTCACACACAAAATGAAATTTCGCTTGTATTTGATTCAATTTAAACCTCCCTTGCAATAACTCTGTTTGGAATAATATTTCAATAGTTCATGTTAGAACAAGATAATATAAGGATCCCGGAATATATTTTAAAATAGAAAACATAATTTAGAAACATTTACAGGCAGGCTTTCAACAACTTACCAATGGAACAAATGGTATAGGAACGGAAACGAAAATTAAACTTAGATCATAAAATAAAAAAAGTAGAATTTAGGGCCCCGGTTCAAAACGAAATGATTTAACATGTGTGAAACAATTTAGAAAAAAAATTGTATGCGTGTGTACATCAACTCGCACAAATTTCTCGAAATCGGGTGAAGGGTATACGAGATCATACGGGACATACAAACACTGATTTTTATATACCTTAGGTATAGATATAGTTTACCGAAAAAAAAAACCTTTTGCGCAAATAATCATGAAAGCATTTTGTCTGTCTGTCCTTCCATCTATCTATCCATCCATCGGTCTATCTATCCATCCATCCGCCCATCTATCTATCTATCTATCTATCTATCTATCTATCTATCTATCTATCTATCTATCTATCTATCTATCTATCTATCTATCTATCTATCTATCTATCTATCTATCTATCTATCTATCTATCTATCTATCTATCTATCTATCTATCTATCTATCTATCTATCTATCTATCTATCTATCTAACTATATATCTATCTTTCTATCTATCTATCTATCTATCTATCTATCTATCTATCTATCTATCTATCTGTCTATCTATATATCTATCTATCTATCTATCTATCTATCTATCTATCTATCTATCTATCTATCTACCTATCTATCTATCTATCTATCTATCTATCTATATATCTATCTATCTATATATCTATCTATCTATCTTTCTATCTACATATCCATCCATCTATCCATCCATCCATCCATCCATCACTCCATCCATCCATCCATCCATCCGTCACTCCATCCATCACTCCATCCATCTAATCTATCTATCTGTCTATCTATCTATCTATCTATCTATCTATCTATCTATCTATCTATCTATCTATCTATCTATCTATCTATCTATCTATCTATCTATCTAT